>JAODUI010000005.1:1257537-1314090 GCA_027563995.1 Papilio gigon | reverse complement strand
ATGAGCTCCCGATGGGCTCGAAACTAGTCGGTACTGACACCGAGTTGCACGTGAGTTAAGCCGTTTTATAAGTGATAAATTATTCCTTCATACTTAATTTTAACTTTAAATAATTTCACAATAATAGACATGTCTGTTAATAAAAAAAGATTTCGTAAGGAATCAGTCTCGATATGTAAATCGATGTTATGTTCAAAAGGGAAGTGAAACTAAAATGAATTAGAGTATTTATTTGAGAGAAGCATATTTTAAACACAGATATGATTAATTTTTTTAACATAGAGATCCTGAAACCACACATTGATTATTATTTAACAGTAACATTGTTAATAAGTTAGGGCATACCGAAATGAACTACTAATATTTACTACGCAGAAGTTTCTCCATACATTCAAAGTGATGTTACAACAATTTTAAATAATTACCAAGACAAGGACTACTAAGATTTACTACGCAGAAGTTTCACCATACATTCAAAGTGACATTATAACAATTTAAGATAATTACCAAGAATGTTATATCACGACTTCACTACTAACAGCACATCAATATTATTCCAAAAATACATTCAATACACGTACATTTAAGACTATATATAAGGGTTATAGAATATTACACAAACCTCACGACTTTCTTGTTGTTGTTGGAAATCTTAACAAAGCTACCCTACTACTGGAATGGAACAGGGTTATGCAAGGTTTTCCGTCTAAAACCCCTCGGTGACATTGCTATAGTACGATTGGTAGAACTCCAGGATCTCCAGTGGAACGCACCGGTCAGACCTCGATCTTGCTCCCACCTAGTTTACCGTTTACACATCTACGCGTAGACGTCGCGTCTATATCGCGGTGTATCATTGTCAGGTTTATGTAATGAGCTTTAATGTTATTTTCTCAATAAGTATTTAACGATAAATATTTACTACGTTATGTAAACATCTTTGATGTTTAACATAACAAATATTTTTGAAAATATTCATTGTTATTCAGGTTTATTGTTTTTTAATTCGATTGAGGGAATACATTTGAGACTCCCATCGTAAATGTCACGGTATTTACTTATTTCATAACATAATTATTAATATATCATTGATATATATCAAATATATTTTTCATAAATATAATTTCAAATTTAATATTGAAATAGTTATCATCTTTTACACTTATATCGTTTTTGAACAGTATATATTTCACAAAATAATGACATTCGTACAATCTTCAAATGTTAAAAAAAAACTCAACGTCTGGATTAACAAATTAAAAAAAAACAGTTTTCTATCCTTTAACAGATAGATTTTGCCAAATTATATATTTTTTTATTACTGAATCTTTCAACACAGTAAAGACGAGAAAAGAAAACGATATTAAATTGTCATAAAAAAAAACATACGAACAAATTGAGAACCTTCTCCTGTTTGAAATCTGTTGAAAAGGAGTCTGTAAATGTGATAAAAAATAGAACCTTGTTACAGTAAGTCTATGGTATGATGAAAAAAGATTTTAACTTCAAGATTTACTAACACTTACTTCAAGGATATACAAGACTCTCTAAAGACGCAATCGATATGAACCAGACATAACAATTTAATTCAACCCGGGTCTAATTATTGGGTTCTGGGGCACGTTGCGCTTAGGTGCCGGTGGACGATTTGCTGGAGGCACAGCACGTTGTTCCATAGGGATGTTATTGTTGACATCGCAATATCGAGGCCTTTGAGGTCCTCGGGCCCTGGTGCCATATCCTACTTGCATCATACGACGGGGCCGTTTCGGACGCTGGGGACCGGGTTGGCAGGATCCGCATGATATATTGAGTTTAGGTTCCGGAGGAGCTTCGGGGGCACGTTTTTGACCCTAGAAGAAAAGTTCTAATTTAACACATGCTAATATTATAGTTTTTTTCAATCACTGAACTCTAACTTTAAGTTATTAGAAGATTAAAACGTTTCGTGTTAATGTTACGCTGTGTGAAATGTACCTCAACTTTAAAGATCCATTTACTTACCTTATTTCCATCATCCACGTTTGGTTTATCATCCTTTTTAGGTTCGATGTCTTTGTTTTCAGTTGTGGCAATTGTTTCGCGCAGTTTATGATCTTCTTTCATCTTATTCAACATCACTCTTTGCTTCTGAAGTAGAGCAGCTTTGCGCATATTCTCCTTCCTCTTTAGATAACTAAAACGATTGAAAAATGTTTAAAACACTGTTAACGTAGAGACAAAATATTTAACAAAAGATTATTGAACGTAATTAACGTTTGATCATTTAAAAAATTAAATAAATAAAAAACGTAGATAATTATATATATGATATTTGAAGTTATATATATTTGAAAATATAATATACGTTTTTTTTTAATAGTCAAATTAACTCAAATTAAATGATTAAACATAAAACACACTGTCACAACTTTATTCCTTCCGTACACTTTCTAATTCTGCGTCGATTTCATTTTAATAGTTATCAGTTGCATATTTGTTATATCACTTTAAAAGCAAATATCAAATTCCATACAAATAACTTGTCACTAAAAAATATTGACAATCTCCAAAACAGGATAGTCAGCGATTGAGTCAGCTATTGCTGGTTTTTTAATAGCTTTTTTCATATTGGTGTCCTACGAAGAGTTAAATTAAAATGATACGAACGCAGGTTTGAATTCGTCAATCAACTCACTTCAGAAGTGTCAGATGTATATATAATATTTGTTAGTATAAAATAGTTATTTTTTCTTTAACACAAAACAATAATACAATCATATATCTACGAATTAAAGATTGCAATCATTTGAAATGAATAAATTTACATAAAAGTAAACAAAATATGGTAGCTTTCGTACAGAAATGCAATGTAAAAATAACTCGAGCAATGAAATGTTATCGATACAAATACTCTTGAATAAATACACTTTTAAATAATTATATAGATACTACACTATCAGTTAATTACTTACATTTCGATGGGTATCGAAACTTTAAGCGACGGTCGAGTTTTCGGACACATTCCACTTTCCTTCTTTCCAGACATTTCCAACTCAAACTTTCCTACGAAAACAAATAAGTTTTATAAAAAATTAAAAATAACTGTATAATTCTGTTATATAAATAATATTTCATTTCCAATTAAAAGCTTAACAATTAATAAAGCTAAAGGCAGACTGAACAACAAAACGCAGGTTAAGATGATAAACAAAAATTACCATAAGAAGTATTAGTTAGTATTAATATTTACATTAAACTTCATTAATATTGTAAAACACATTTGAAAACGACCTCCAACTTTATAAAAAAAACACTATCAATATTACTAAATAAATATTAACATAAACAAATGAAATCTTAAATAAGTAAGAAAGTAAACAAACCTCTGATACACTAGTAAACAATAGAGCGATGAAAGCTCAAACAAATGAGAGACGATTCTCGGCGATATGTTGTAAGCGCATGCAGCCAGCAGCGACTGAGTTGCGAGCGGTGGAGCGGCGTAGCACCGTAGCGGCGTAGCGGCGTAACGTCCGCCCGCCCAATGTCATGCGCGTCTGCCTCGCGCCCAATGTAACGCTCCTCTTCGGATTTATTGTTCTCATACATCAACTATTTTCCTACATGATAAGCAATTATTTTGCGATAATATTTAGTATAATACTTAATTCCTTATAAATACGACGTCATAGTCATAAATAGACGTCACAAAATAGTAGTTTAAACAAATGAAATAACCCCTAGCTAATAAAAACTACAAATACAAAGTAAATAAAAATTTTTATTAGTTTTCTTTTTTTACGCCGTAAGTAGGGAACGTTGAACGAGAATTTGCAATTCAGAGTTCTCCATTGTATTTCAAATAGACAGGTATCTTACTTTCTTGTGGTGAAGGAAAACGTCGTGAACGATTAAGGAGAAAATATTAGGAAATAATTGTAACAATACTGTACCACTTAATTCAATAAGAGGCAACCTTATTCTTTTAGGCGATTCATCATGGACACTATAAGGTTGACACGTCCTCAACGGTAAAAAAAAATCCAAAAATAAATTTAGATTACAACAAAAAAAATACTTGGAATTACCTGTAGTTCTATCTACAACAGTCCGCTATCCTATTCATATTTCCTTAAACGGCAGTCTTCCACTGCCACAAAGTTTTAAACAAGTAGTTGACATTTTATAGCTTATATGAACATTTACGAACATACTAATGTTAACTCAACTATACGGGTCGCTGCTAGGAAGAGATAGTGTTTACTTTGTTTAGATTTAAAAGTGCCTGTTGATCGTACTGGCAGTTCAAACTTCGAGTTTCCAACCTTTGCCGTGTCAATATGGCGAATATCAAAATGGCACAAACCACCACAGCTTAAATCCTTTCCAGTTCATTATGGCCAGTGTTTAACGTATTTAAAATAAGATTCGATTGAAGGTCACGTGTAAATAAAACAATATGATTATTAAAAAAGGTTTTAATGTAAAAATATTTCAATTGCACTATCCCTTTGCTTACATATAATAAAAAAACGATGTAAAAAATTTGTTCTTACTGTTAAAATTATATAAAGCTTGAAGCTTCTAATAGTTATTTTCACAATGGTGGTAGCTTTTATTGGCTTCATTTCATTCATAACATATACACAAAAATATCATATCTTTACAATATAAAATTACCCACATTTCTTATGAATTAATTCACACAAAGTTTAGTTATAATTTTGAAACTTTTTGTTGCTTCTTTACGATTTTATTCAAGACAACATGAGCTTCATCGTAGTGCGGGTTAAAGTTTTGTTTAACTTTCCCCCACCAAGTTGCTATATTGGGAAACTTGTCTTTGGCATCATAACCTGCCATTCCTGAAAAAAAAAAGTTAAATATAAAGAATAAGTATATGATAGAAGAAACTAGATATAGAACTAGTTAAAAGTATAAAGGTTATCAGAATTTCCGGACATTTTTTTCATTCTTTTCAAATTTTACCATAAAGTTCATGCGTAATGAATGCCATCTTTCGACTAAACACACAACATGACCTGAGATATCGGCCAAACGCTTTGTTTAAAAAAATATAATCTTACTAGGTTGTTCCAATTCACATGCTGCCCATAGATCCGCAACGGTAATAGTGTTGCCAACAATAAAATCAGTGCCTCTGCCCAACCATTTCGTCTCAAACAATTCTAACGCAGAAACCATTCGCTGCTCGTAGCCTTTTATCTGCTCTTCACTTGGAGTACGTCCAAATAATATCGGATCCATGTACTGAAACAAAAAATGTAAATTATTAACAAACACATTTAATGCATTACATAATGCACACATAGAACTGGCTAGTCAATGAGTTAAGACATAAATTAACAAGATTTTAGCATTTTCAATAAACATAAAAAAGTTTTTTCAGCCAGAATATAGATTCTGACGCCATAAATTATGCTATATGATAATTTTGTAGTGAATATATTTGCTGTTACCTTAACTCTGAAGTACATAGCACAGTGCAGTCTCAGCCCAACATGCTGCCACTCAAGATACTCTTGAACTAAAGCACGGCTTCTACTGTCTCTGGGATACAATGTGTCTGGTATGACATCTTCTCGGGATAGATAGTTTATTATAGCAACACTAAAAATTACATCATGTAATTAAAGATGATTTATTAGCTCCACAATAATTTATCATCATCATCATATCAGCCACATGTCGCCCACTGCAGAGCATAGCGTAATTTATCATATTGATATGATAAATGCATAAGATTGTATATTTGAATGGTTGTTTGTTAGAAGTCATCTCCAGAGTGGTTTCATGCATCTAGAAAAACGTAGACTGTACATCGCTAACCTTTCGGAGAGTAGAAATCCATTGTGATTAATAACAGGCACTTTTTGTAGTCTGTTTATGTCTGCATATTCCTCGGAATAATGTTCACCTGAAATTAATTAAGCACATAATTTAAAAATAAATATTTTCTTTAGTTATAGAAATTATAAAAACGTTGATGACAGTCTAGATAGGAGTGTGGGTCATCCTCCCTCCAGGTGGACCGACGACTTAGTGCAGACGGCAAGAAGTTGTTGGATGCGTAAGGGGGAGGACCGCATACTGTGGAAGGCATTGGGAAGGGCTTATGTCCAACAGTGGGCAGACAAGGGCTGTTGATGATGATGATGATAATGACAGTCTTCTATGCATTTAAGAATGATTATGATGACTTTTTTAAAATGCTTATGAACCTTTCAAGTTTCCACATAATTAATGAAGAAGAAAAAATAATAAGAAGAACAATTTAAACAATACAGAGTGATCTCATCATACATTGTTTTGAAGTTTTTTTTTGGGATCGTAATTTATTTCTCACACATATTTTTAAATGCATTAAAAGTTTTCCAAACCTAACATAACATGTAATTTTTCTTTTTTAACATTAACTATATAGTTTTTTTTTTATTTATGAATGTTCCAAATGTATATCTTTTTTAATAAATTACGACCCCGCATAAAAACTTTCGAAACATTGTAAATGAGATCATTGCCCATCGTTGGAAATCAATTTTACGTTTCTACAAGTTACTCTAAAGGATTATTTGCCTTAAATTCATTAAAAAAATATGACTACGTCCTTTTTTGATAACGGCAATTGTGATGTAAAATGTGTGAATACCACATTTCATAAAACCGTACTAGATATCATCCTGAGATTTTATCGCCAAAACACCAGTATCTAAGGTCAAAGTGGCTATCAACGGAACATTCGTGTTATATTACCTATGTAAAAAAAAGATAATTTACTTAATCGTTGTTAAATTTTGAGATTAAAAAATTGTTACAGTTTATAGAATAGATACAAATTGGAATTTAATTCTTAATGGCTTACCTTTGCGCAAATCCACATAATTTGATTCAAAATTGCATTTAGTAGACTTTAACAATATATACAATGCTCTTGATGGTTGCGACATAAGATCATAATATAATTTTAATGCCATATTAAGTTTTTCTATGTCAGAAAAGTAAATGTATTGAAATTTAACTTAAAGTAAACTTTTATAACTTTGAGGAACAGTTTGATAAGTTTCTTGTTTATGGTAAAATTTTTGATAAACAAAGATTACAGAATAAATAAAAACCAAAGACAACTTTCTTTTATCCCCCTTGAATAATTTTATTCTCTGCTATTTTAGTACTAAATTCTTGGAAATTAACATTGTTTCATGATCGATAATTACTTGTTTTATTTTTAATAAAAAAAAGTCCCATTGAACATACATGAATTAACCAACCGATAATAAGTAAAGCAACAGCACAGCACATCACTAGTTATTATATTTTTAGATCGACGCCGCTGTTATAAACTTTATTATAAATAATACTTTATTATAAATAACATTTAATAATTGTATCATGGCTTCAGTGGAATTGTTAACGCCGCATTTACCTAAGATCAAAATACCGGCACCACAGCAAATAGTTTACAAAGATGAATGTGTTTATTCATTTGACAATCCGGTGAGTTGCAAAATATATACCTTTTTCTTTTCATTTAGATAATTACAGTCATGGGATACGTAACGTTTAAGTACACTTAAGATATGTTGCTTTGTCCGATTGCTAGTTGAAAAAATAAAATAAAACCCTTTTAAATACTATTTTAATTGTGTATCAAGACAACTTTATTCTTACGTCTATAAAACCTACTAATTATGACAGATTAACAACAATAAATATTTAAAGTATTTTAAAAACTTCAAATAAGAATTCGGAGAAATTAGAAAAATAAGAAACCTGTATTAAACAGGTACAATAACATTTTCCTTAAAATATTTAGTGTTCATAAAGTTCTTAACTGTTTGATATATGTTAGCTATTACATTGAACAATGAAGAGCGCGTGCCGTCCATAGAATAAGAACAAAACATAAGTGACAAAAATGTATCAAACATTACAGGAGTCCAAAATAGTATATTGTACAACAATTCTCTAGTCACATAAGTTTTCATATTTGGTTTCTTAACTTCCATAACATGTATCTTTGTTAGAATTATCATAGAAATAGTTATCGGTATGAAAAAGCTCACAATGACTAATACAAATATGTAAAGAAGCATATTCTTGCTGTCAACATAACATATTTTCATACAAATTTCATTAGTTTTTGGTCTGCGCAACGATCTTGACTCATTTGCGTAGAGAAAATCTGTTTGATTATCATAACTGGCGAGAATATTAAAAACATTGTTCAAAATTGAGTCAACCTTTTTACTTTCATTTATATTTCGTAGACCGTAATCATATGCTTCCAGATATTGAATGGGTATGGCATAATCTGTATCATTAAAATGTGTGTAGTTTGAACATTTTTCAGTGGCTAAATTTAACATGTTTATACAGGAATCATCAGCACTTCTTTCTTCACCGGTTCCCAATATTGGTGTTGCTCCCATTGGATACATTAATAAAACAATCAAAATTGGAATAATCCATTGTATTGCTATAATTCCGTATGAGTAATATCTCTTCCATACATCCAAAAGTGATCCAAAATTAATTTTTCTTCCATCTCTTGATTCTTCACCGATTGCCCGGACAATATTCTCATCATCTTTAACTTTGATATCATGCAACAATTTATAATGCATATAATTATCTATAATAAGACTCAAAAAACTATTCACTAAAGACACAATCAAAGGACCGTAACTTATTAAAACTGAAACAAATCCACACTGCAATGCTGAACTTTCAAACTTCGACTTTTTCAACTCTGCTGTTCGTACTTCCATATCCTTTGTAGTGATACTTGTTGAATTCAATTTGTATATTGATCTACTGATAAATGCTATTCCAATACAAATTAGAAGTATGTTTTCTGATAGCAGCACCGAAGAAATTGTTGTCTGGCTTTTCTTTAAGATTCTTCGTAAATTCAACATGCTCAGACCAAAACCACACAAGATTAAGAATATACCAAGGTACAAGTCCATAGTGTTGGCCATTGTGTGTAAAACTGCTTTCAAACGAGCTTAAAGCCCCTATGGTTACGCATGGTGGAGTGATAGTGTTATCAGTTTTCAAAGCATAGGGGCACTTTTTATTTTAATAATATGGTATATGGTTATTGATAACATTCCAAATTTTAAATTCTTATAACAAACTGCAGACGAGGAGCGCGTACTGTGGAAGTTCTATGTGCAGCAGTGGGCTGACAAAGGCTGATGATGATGGCACAAAAACTGTGATTATTGTTTCATATAGGACTACTGTACAACAGATAGTCATGTCTTGTTTATTGTATTCCTTAATATGTGTCAGTTACATTCGCCCGTATAATGTAAATGACTTACGTTTAAAATCAATAATTTAAATTAATATACATCTAAGTACCATTATTTTGGCAAAATATTATATGGTCGTCAGAATACTTTATTGGTTATTCAAAAGAAATGTCGAAAATTCTTGTTAAAGAACCATTAAGTATATATGACTAAATCAAAAGACGAATTTTTTTGTCATCCCGTTGCTTGTTTGCCCCCATTCTCTAAAAAAAATATTTTTTTTTTTAGTGATATAACATTGTTGAAAGTGTACAATGAATGCATTACATGTTCAAGACGTGTTGGTTACAGGAGTCAGAAACAGGTCTGTACATTTCGCTGACATCGTTCCTCGGCTTCGGGCGTAACTATGTAGAACAGTACTTCCAGAAGACAGGCAATCCTGTATTCCTTCACATACAGCGGGAAAAGACACCTGTAAGTTGAAATTGCTTATAATGCACTACCTACTTTATTATTATTTTAATTACTCCTATCTTTCTTGGTACCTATATTATAGTAATGAACTTTATGAAGGCTTGATGGCTTACTATGCTATGCCTATGGTCAGCAATGGACGACCTTAAGTTGATGATGGTGATGGCTCGCTTGACTTGTATGATAAATCTTGTAAACTACTGTTCCAGATACCAGAACCGGAAGTGACGGGCGATGGACCGGAGAAAAAGATCACCCGTCTCGCTATCGGAGTGGAGGGTGGATTCGAACCTGACATTGGCAAGCCCAAGTACACATATACTGATCACTACAACATTGTTGTATTGCCAGGTTTCTACACGTTCCCCTGGCCTGAGCAGACACTGCCTGAAGTGGTAAATATATCTTTTTTTTTTCTTGACTTTGTACTTGGTTTTAACATATTTTTCAATATTGCACTACAAATGATAAAGCTTTTTATGATAAATACAAAATCGTTGTAGATAAAGAAATCCGTACAAGCGATAATAAACGCGGAGTCGCCATTCAAAATGGCGGAAATGGCCGCCTTGCAAGGGACGTGGGACGGTGAGAGAAGAGAGGTATCTGTGTAAGTTAAATTTACTTTGATAGTCATACAAATATCTACTAATCAACAGTATATATTTAATATCTTTATGTGCAAATATGTTGGCAATAACTCTCATTTCAGTTCAAAAATTTAATTAACTTCCCAGACATGCAGTAAATTTGCAGCAGTTGGACAACAACGTCAAGATCCCGCCTTCGGGCTGGAAGTGTACCAAGTGCGAGCTGACCACCAACCTCTGGCTGAACCTCACTGATGGCTCCATACTCTGCGGGAGACGGTTCTTTGATGGCTCCGGAGGAAACGATCATGCGGTAGCAATAACAAATTATTTATTTATTTCTTATTTTGTATTCAGTACTCCTTGTACGTAACTACTATATTCGATGATTTATTTAACTTGTAAAAGAATAATTCTATTCTTAAAAAATGTTTTAAATATAAATAATATTGACGTAGGTGGAACATTACCGTGACACGGGTTTCCCACTGGCAGTCAAACTGGGCACCATCACTCCTGACGGGAAAGGTGACGTGTTCTCCTACGCGGAGGATGATATGGTCGAGGACCCCTTCCTCGCAGATCACTTGAAGCATTTCGGTATAAATGTACAACAATTGCAAAAGGTGAGTATTGAATAATTAAAAGTCTTTAGAAGTGAGTTTTTTTTTAATAAATTCTTGTGTAGACATAACAAGTAAATTAGTTCTTAAGTGCTATTTATTTGACAGGCAGATTCTTTTTCATAAGAAAAAAATTTGTTCATAAATACAGTATTGGACGCGCGTACGTACATACGTACGTGCTTACGTATTTACGTACATATGAACTTATGTACAATATCTCTAACAAATTTATTTATTAAAAAAAAATCTGTAGACGGACAAATCGATGGTGGAACTTGAATTGGAGCTGAACCAGCGCACCGGCGAGTGGAACACGCTGCAGGAGTCCGGCAGCGAGCTGCGGCCACTGCACGGGCCCGCGCTCACTGGACTCAACAACCTCGGCAACACGTGCTATATCAACAGCGTCGTGCAGGTACCTTCAGCACTCACCATATTTATAATGCTCATAATATTTACAACACTCACCATTGTAATCAGACACTACTCAACCGTTGACTCAATTTATGCGTCTTTACAAAGATCTTCGCAACTCAGTCATCGGAACGCCGTGCAGTGCTCCCAGTTCCTTGTACCGAGATATCAAGGTTTGTAATAATCTTCATACACAATAAACAGCAGTATTTTTGTATTTTAGGTAATGTTCAGAATGCCAGACTTCATCCGAAGATTTGTGGAGGGCGCTCCGGAAATATTCTCTACGTTCCCCGAGGACCCGGCTAATGATTTTAATGTGCAAACGTGAGTAACTTCCGGCAATGAAAAATTTTCGCCCCTCACCTCCCCCCCCCCCCCCCTCTGCCATGAACACTTTCTCTGTCTCTAACCTGTATCCCGTATAGTGACGGTCAGAACAACGCAATAGCAAATAAATTTCCAATACCGTTTTTTTTGCAATTCATAAACAGCTGATATCTATTACATATTTTACATTTCCATAATTACAGAGCGAAGCTGGGCGTGGGATTGTTGTCTGGGCGGTACTCGTTCCCCGAGGTGGGCGGGTCGCAGCGCGGCGTGTCCCCGCACATGTACCGCCAGCTGGTGGGGCGCGGACACCCTGAGTTCATGAGCAAGCGCCAGCAGGACGCGCACGAGTTCTATCTGCATCTGCTCACCCTTATTGAGGTACGTTCACTGTCACAGACTTAGAACATAGATTGGTACTGAATGTACTAAACCTTTCCATAAATGTAGCTTGCTACTCATAGATAGTAGTTTATCTCCCTGAGCTAAGCGTATACGCTCATTGATGGTAATAGACCTCACTTATTTGAATATATTTGCGGTTATTTAGATATATACTACCATAACTTTTATTATGCGTCATTTCTAATTCATGTTAGTATTAAAGCAAAAAAATATAATTATTTAATCCAGAGACACAGCCGTCATCGCGTGAACCCTGCGGAGTGCCTGCGGTTCAGCGTGGAGGAGCGCGTGGCGTGCGGCGCGTCGGGCGGCGTGCGCTACACGCGCCGAGCCGAGCACCACCTGCCGCTGCCGGTGCCGCTGCCCGCCGCCACCAACGCGTCGCTGGTCCGCGACTATGAACAGCGCCGCGCCGCCGCTGAAGCCGCAGGACAGAGGCTGTGAGTGACACATATAGAAAGAGTTTCCATGTTCCCTTACGATTTTATGGAGTATGGCTCGAATCTTTTCATTCGACTATTACACCAATTAAAGTATTTAATAAACGTCAAGCTTATTTGGTTAAATTAATTGTAATTATGGTCAAATTCAAGCAGTTGCCTACGATGTAAATTGATGATGGATTGCGTGACAAAGGATATGAATAAAAAGTGTGTGAATCCAGTTATGACGACTGACGGAGAATAATGAAAGAGTAGTATATACCTGCCGACCCTCCGTAAGGAAAAGGGCAGGTTGATGAAAATAAACTGTTAAAATATTGAAATATTTATTTACAGTGACCCGTCACAGATAGTGCGGCCTCACATCCCGTTCAGCGCCTGCCTGGAGAGCTTCATGCGCGAGGAGACGCTCGAGCAGTTCTACAGCACCGCGGTCAATGAGAAGGTCACCGCGCAAAAGTAACTTCTGTTTCCTATTACAACACTAGTGGTACGTCTCGGCTTTCAACGGCCTAATGTTATTTATTATGACAGAATAACTCGGCTGGCGACGTTCCCCGACTACCTGCTGATCCAGCTGAAGAAGTTCACTATAAAGGAGGACTGGACGCCCGCCAAGCTTGACGTCGCTGTCGACATGCCCTGGGAGGTACCTCCCTATAATCAATCTAATATAAGCTTACATAGCTTATTAAACCTTAATTGTTACACTGAGACTTTATCAAATTATTTTTTTTTTCATTTTTAATTGTTTTTAAACGTAAATTAATTGATCTTTAGATCAAACATGTTTCTCAGATCTATGAAAAATTGATAAATGATAATATGTTCATGCCTGCACGCAATTTCCTTAAATATTTTTTTTAAAGGTTTTGACTCACGTATTAATAGTTATGTTAGGAAATTTTGTATCATCATCGTCAGCTCTTGTCTGCCCACTGTTGGACATAGGCCTTTCCTACTGCCTTCCACAGTATGCGGTCCTCTGCCTTCCGTATCCAACGATTTCCTGCCGTCCGCACTAAGTCGATCCAAATGTTGTATATTTGCTTGAATCATTAGATTACGTCAGTTGTGTACTATTTTTATATATATATTACAATATATCTTTTTAAAAGTTTACATTTAATACAGAGATAAGTGAGATTAAAAAACTAATTTTCTATACCCAGGTTGACTTAAGCTGTCTGCGCGGTCGCGGGCCGCAGCCCGACGAGACGCTGCTGCCCGACTCCAGCCCGCAGGCGCCCGCCCCGCAGTACGACGAGACAGTGCTCGCGCAACTTGTAAGGACACGGACATAAAAGTTGATAAATATAAAAGTTGTTAGACATTGAGATAATATCGTATCTAATTGTACACTGTATTCTACTTAAATGATTAAAAATGTATCGGTAAGTATAGATTTTAATAAGAAATATTTACGTAAATATTTTTTTTAGTCTCAAACATGCTAATTAAAAAAATTACATTATTTTAAAAATAACTATTTTGTATAGGAGGCGTTGGGAAAGCTGTTTGTCCAACAGTGGGCAGGCAAGGGCTAATGTACTGCCGGAAAGATGATTCATTGAAAGTTGTTTGTTTCCAGCTGGACATGGGTTTCCCCGTGGAGGCGTGCAAGCGCGCGCTGTACTACACGGGCAACACCGGCCTCGAGCCCGCCTCCAACTGGCTCATGGAGCACCTCACCGACTGGGACTTCGCTAACAAGTTCGACCCGCCCGGCTCGCAGCCCGCAGGTACACACGCTGTTCATATTAATACCCTCATATTTTTTTTATCTGTATTCACATAATAAAGTTAAACAGTTTAAGCATATAATAGACCTACACCACCCGTCTACACCATAGACCAGTCGTCTCAATTTTCTATCCAAAGGCCAAATAGGACAATGTGAGGTATCAATGCGGACTGCACGTTATAACGTGTTTCCCCTGTAGATGTAAGTTTTATCAGAACAATTTTTTTTAAGCAACAAAACCTTTTTGACGTTAAAAAAAATGTTTTTTTCTTCTTCAAAATATGTATATAATTAGAAAGGTTCACGGTCCCCACAAATGTCTATCGCGTGCCGCGGTTTGACGACCACTGCCATAGACAAAGTTATATGAGACTATAAATGTTGTAAATCGTCAAAAATATATGGATGAAAGCTATCTATGTAACATTTTTATTCCTATATATTTTGTACAATACTTCACAAGTGTTATTGGTACTTGTTTAACTACTGTGTCACGTCAGGTGGCGCTAGTGTACCGGTGGACGAGACCAGTGTGGCGAATATAATATCGATGGGCTTCACGCGGCCGCAAGCCGAGAAGGCGCTGCGGGCCACCGAGGGAGACGTGGGCCGCGCGCTCGACTGGATCTTCAGTCGCGCAGACCAGCTCGACTCGGAGGAGGAAGCTCCTAGAGAGGACCGCACGCTCGGCTGTAGGGACGGACCAGAGAGTAAGCATTTGTTATTTTAATAGCCATAACCTTAGTCACTCTGTCTGTCCGCTTTCTGTATACTTCATTTAAAAAAATGAAGCTTAAAAAAAGACAATGGACTCTAAAATATTAATATCCAAAATGCCTTCAAAATTAATCTTCAGCGATTTTATATACACATATGAAAAAAGCAGATATTATACTGAACTGAATGATCCGAGACTGCCAGTGTGTAACTTGTAACGTTTGCAGAGTACAAGCTGGCGGCGTTCATCTCGCACATGGGCACGTCCACCATGGTGGGCCACTACGTGTGCCACGTGCTGCACGAGGGGCGCTGGGTCATATTTAACGATAACAAGGTATTTATATTACAGATTACAGATTTCTCGTATCGTGTCATCTCTCATATTCACTACAATTTTATTTTAAAAACCAAAATTATTATTTTTATACAACGAATATTGGCGTCAATTTTTTTGTTGTACATTATTATTTGGGCAAATTATCAAAAACTAATATGCGAGAAAGCGATAAAAACCATAAGGTAAAAGAAGACAAGCAAGGTTACCATGGTAACCATTTAAAATTTGCTTTTGCTTAATCTTATAAGATTCCATTCCGGTAAGATCGCATGGAATCAGTTATATTTTTAATCTCGTCTTTTTAATACTGAATTTTATTCATGAAGTCTATTTAATTTTCGCAGGTTGCTCTCTCAGAAAACCCACCAAAGGATCTTGGTTACTTATATCTCTACGAAAGGCTGTGATCTCAACCAAAAGCAATCGACTAGCGTGTTTATTGGACTGTGTGCGCGAACACAATGACATCTGACTACTGCCTAGGATAATGTTTAACATAACCTAAGACTTAATTAGAATACCAGATAAAGTGTTCTAAACACAGACAACAGCCTATAGGATTTCATTGCTAGAAAATCTGTAGAAAAACATATTGAGAAGAAAGCAAATACGGTAACGGGCAAAAGCACAATTGTTCACCGGAAAAACGTTATTTTTGTTAATTCAACTAACCTAACTTTAGGTCTGGATGTACTTTTACAGGTTATTACGTGTTTTTTTTTCTAGATATAGTTTCTTTAGAAAATTAATAGTGGTAAAACTTAGCAAGATGTCTCTGTTTACACCACTTTATCTATGTATGAAGTAGTCAAAATTTATTTAATTAAAAACCAAGATTAATAAAATTTGAGTAAGCTTTTGTCTTAAGTAAGTTAATATATGGATTAAGATTCAATTGTTTTTTTTTTTGATGAGTTAATGAAATATTTAAATTTGGAAGTGCAATTGTATTGTAGAAGACAGCTGTTGTTTTTTTTTTTGTGGTTTTTGCTCATTTAATACAGTTTTGCTTGAATAACATAAATATTGTATTATTTCAATGTACAGATATATGCTTCCGGCAGAATATCAAACTGATTATGAACACCATTAGACAACGAAATAAATGACTTATAATAAAAATACTGCGTTTTATTTTTACGAAAATTACAAATAAAATTAAAGAAAGAACTTTTCTAATAACAACCTTTTCTTATCAAAGTACTTGTCAAGATGAATTAAACAAGCCCAAACTTGGAGTTGCATTGTTTAATTGTAAAGTTTCTTGGACTAACATCAGATCAGCTGTATGTTATAATAATGTTGAATTGTCATGCGATTTATACATGCATGCAAATTTTTAGCACAATCAGAAACTGGACAGTGGATGTAATTTAACTTGGAATATTTCATTACAGAAACGGTGAAGCTAAATCAAAGCTTGTAAAAAAAAGGTTTCTCAATTTATTCATAACTTTGTCTACATTGTATTTATTAAATTATCGTTTGAATCTATCTGTGGGCCTGGGAATTCTCCACATGAATATTGTTTTCTCATCAAAGTATGTATTGAACTTTTTGTACAATCTTCGCTTTTTGGGATCCTTATGGCAGTTGGCTGGAGTGAGGTTGATCATAAGACCTGTAACAAATAGTGTTAAAACCCTCAGATTGCACAGCTATAATTTTGTCAAGGATATGTTTAAAAATTCACAAAACAAAAAGATTTACTGCAGTCTAATCTATTTACATTGCAGTTTGAAATTTAACATTACCTGCTTTCTGGGCCATGGTAACAAGTTTACCAATCTTTTTTTGTTGTCGCCTGCAAAGCCCGGTAATACGTCGAGGTAACATACAGCCATCAGAGCGTACAAACTGACTGAGTATAAGAACATCTGTGTGCTTCACATCTAATCCTAATGAGCACATATAGCAGGATTTTTCTGTCGCTCCTTCAGTTGCTTCAAATCCTTGTAAATTTTCAGCACGAACAAGCAGATTTGTCCGGGGCGATGGCACTGTTACACCTTCCACTACTAATGTTGAACCCTCAGTATGTTCTCGCACTGGAATAAATTACAATCGATCGGTTTCAAGTTTGTTAAGATAAATTTTAAGGTTATGATACAACATAGTTTGTAATGAAATCTTACATTCTTTTAAATTTAATTGTCTGGTTGTGGAAATAGCCCGAATAGATGTGGACAGTACTGCATTTTTAACAAATGAAAAACTTGTCCGGACTATGGAATTCATTTTACATAACTAAAATAATCACAGAAATTTGATTTCAATCGAACTGTCAATCATGAGCGACAGTATTAGGGATGTGAAAAATAATCGATTTTCAAAAAAATTGTAATGTCTATTTTCCCTTCGGTACAAATCGATTTTTGATTACGATTTTGATTTAACTTAAATAATATATTTCATGTTCTTGAAATATTCGATTAATTGAAATTTAGTACTATTCTATTTAATTAAGCTTAAGGCTTTAGTTGCTAATGCTATTCGCACCAATAGACGAATATCTTATTAACTTAATCCCACAACTACTAGTTCGAATATTCATTCGCTTATGGCAATGCGATTCTATGATCTTTATCGGCGTCAATAGGCTTATAATTCCTCTTAGTTCGCGCTTTGGTTTTTTTGCTTTAAGTATTATAAAATATTAAAAAAAAAATGATTAGAGTAGGGACAGGCATGGTCTCGGTTTATAAAATACGACTGTAGTGGTGATGTGTTTATTTCTAAATTTAAACAACGACATGGATGGCAATGCATTTATTAAATAATAAACATTACAGAATTTTCGAAAATAGCTCTTGACGAGATAGCACAACATGCTTACAACATAAAATACACCTTATCTTATAATATCGAATTCAACAGAATCTATGTAGGCATACCTAGGTCATGTAAAAAATCAAAACATGATGATAGTAGGATTACAGATGTTTATTTGTGTAAATATACACAATTTATAATCTATAACAATCAGTTTATAATCGTATCACAAAATATGAAAATATATATTTATCTGCATACTCTTTATGCTTTAGTTACTTCATATATAAAAACTTCATCTTCGGACGGTATAAGCCAAGCGATGTATTGCAACAACGAACTGCGAGCCAAAATGCATTCGAAATGCAATTTAAAAAGAATATTTACCTTAAAATAACTTACACTATTTACAAATACACGAGTACACATATAGAGATTTTAAATACACTAAGCAAAATGTATCAACTTCACATTGTAAATAAGCAATAAAAATAATGTATACATAACATAGCAGATTTTTATTCTAAAACTAATAATTGTACCTGCGATTGCATATTCGTTGAAGAAATGTGCAAAAAAAAATTAAATTAAATGAAAAAAATAAATGAACGGGAAATCCAACAGCTTGTAATTCAGTAATAACATGTATTGTTTAAAATTTGTATATACATAATAACATTATTGTTATATTTTCAATTTGTTATATTTTATTTTATTTTTTAAAATGTGATCATTATAAAATACATACAATATATTTACAAAGTAATCTGTCAGTTTCCCGGATGATTTTGTTTTTATGAAACATTTAAGATTTTTGATTTTTTTTTATGCAGTGTGTTTATTTAGGAAATGTGGCCAGTCCCTTGCTGAGCAAGCCCGCGGCGCCCTGCGCGCCCTCGTGCGCCGCCGACGAGATGTTTGTTACCAGCTGCAAAAAAAATATATATGTAGAGTAAAAAAAGGCAAAGACAATTAGAGACATGTGTTACTATAGATTAAATATTGAACTAATTCTAAGTTTATAAATAGCGTTTAGGGAGTTTTGGGTACATATATTTTTTTTATATATTAACAGATCATGAAGTAATTTACTCATTGTCAATTGATTGAATTTGGATCACAATAGTAGAATTGATAGCGACCATTGGCTCGTTAGTAAAAAGATGTGAATTTGTTGACATAGTATGTACCGCATCTCGCTTCTCGCTGAGGAACTTATCGGCATCCTTGATCTTGGCGTCCACGACGTTGCTGGCGTTCTTCAGACCCTGGTCGGCGGCGTCCTCCACGCGCTTCAGCGTGTTGTCCACAGTGCTGTGAACGGCATTGCTGGCATCCGTCGCCGCCTTTTCCGCTGCCTTCTTAGACTCCTCCACTGCTGCATCTATTATCATGTTTAGAGGATTACTTATAGGAATGCTATTGTTATGGACTGCAAGATAGGAAGATGAAGAAAATTATAGCTTTATAGCACCTGTTAAATATTACGATACCGTCAAATTTAATAGGTGATCCTTAATTTAAGAAACATGAAAGATCATCCCTAATACAAGCTTCGAACCCCTCAGTGGTGACGAAGTGAGCTGATGATGAAATATTGGGACTAAGCCATATGTTTGGTTTTGCATAATAAATTTTATCAGAATTCTTCAAAACCATGAATGGAAAAAGTTGTAATCAGTAGCTCACTGGCGGCTCTCTTCGCTTCCTCTTTAGCAGCATCAGCAGCCAGCCGCGCCTTCTCCTTAGCGTCCTCAGCAGCCTTCACAGCCTGCGCCTTCGCGTCTTCTGCCGCCTTCTTTGTCGTGTCTACAGTCGTGTTGATTGTGTCTGTGGAAGAAAATTACTTTTCAACAAGTAGTAGAACATCGCTGGACACTCTTTAAGAGCTAAACCAAACGTTTCGCAGAACACTTGAATTCTAGGCGTTAGGTCACACTGTTTAATTATTTCTATATTAATTTCTTATTACATCGTTTTTTTTACCCAGCATTTGGCAAAGTCAAACTTTAAATTAGGCACTCAGTAGCAAACCACTTTTTTTATTACTTTATTGTTACTTTTAAGGAACACTGTCAGTGTTTTCGTGTCTATAATTACAAAATTAGTAAACATTAATATAGCTGAAAATAACACAAAACATTTAATATTGTTAACTTTCAATCACTCTTGTACCGGCTGAATCTTCGGCTAAATCATCCCATTTCATCGGCACTTCGTCTTTCACAGCTCCAAGTTTAGTTTGAACGAATTCTATAAATCAATTTATTATATATAACTTGACATTAATCGACAAATTTTAAACACCAACATACAAGACCACATCAAAGGAACGTACCTTACAATTCTGTTGTCTGTCCTGCATGGGTTTTACAAGGAAAGTAAATCTGTGACTTATTAGTATTGAAAATTAAATTAACTAAACCGCATGCAACCAAAACACAAACTAAAGGAACAAGTGACGTCACAAAAGCATACACGAAGTAGGATTTACACCAGCTGACTTGTACACTATCCAGAAATAAATAGATAATAATTATTGTATACCTTTAGGGCCTATTAAGTAAGATGATCCTTTGTCTACAACCGCGCTACCTACGCCCTTCGCCGAGTCTACTGTGCTACTAACAGAGCTTGAGAACGTATCTACAATAAATAATAAGTAAGTAAATTTGTGCGATGATCAAAATGATATTAAAAACATTATGAAATTAATGATTGAAATTTCACAGCACAATAATGTTCATTACGAGATAACTTGAATAAAAAGAATCATGTCCTGAAGATGATAGAGTCGATGAATGATAAACTCTCGTGTACTTGTTTGATATTCTCTTACATTTGAATGATTTAAATTAACATATGTAATGAATGATTCTTCTCCATAAAATACAATGATTAATACCTTTAGCACTTCCTACAAAAGCTGAACCTTTGTCTACTGCTGATGCAGCTACATTTTTAGTTGTATCAACTGTGCTCTTAACTGTGTCTAAAAAAAAAAAGAAAAAAATATAGATACTGAATACGTAAAAATATATATCATGTGCGTCATTAGCTAGTCACCTTTAGCTGTAGCTACAAATGCTGCACTTTTATCTACGGCTGAAGCAGCTACATTTTTTGTCGTATCTATAGTGCTACTAACGCTGTTTACTACCGTATCTATAAATTGAAAGAACAATTATGTATTTATCCCAATTGAATATACTATACTTGTTTCGTTCATACCTTTAGCACTGCCAACGAAGCCAACACCTTTATCCACAGCTGTAGCAGCTACGTTTTTAGTTGTATCTACTGTGCTTGTTACTGTATTAAATACCGTGTCTACAAAGGAAATTATATTATAAAAATATTCGCATGATACAAGTGTTTAACACATCTATAATATTATCTTTTGCCCCACCAACAATCGCTGTACTCTTCTCAACTGAGATAGCAGCGACATTTTTAGTTGTATCTATTTTACTACCGACTTTATTAGCTACTGTCTCTACAAATAAAAAGCCTTAATCAATGTATTTTCTTTTATCATTTACAAGACAATAATACTCAGATTCCGTTTTACCTTTCGCGGCTCCTACAAAACCAGCACCTTTATCTACCGCGGAAGCGGCAACGTTTTTAGTCGTATCTACTGTACTGTTAACCGTGTTAACTACGGTATCTACAAATTAAAAAAAAAATGATAAAAACCTAGTGTCTAAATGAAATGATGCAAATGGTAATACAATAACAACATCAATTTTCACATAACGATAAGTTAATTCCAAAAAAAATATATTGATTGGAAAAACATGTTTTTTTTTTTACATATGCCTTAAATACTACTTCTGATATTACCTTTGGCACTACCTACAAAGCCTGCACCTTTGTCTACCGCTGATGTAGCGACGTTTTTAGTTGTATCTACTGTACTGGACACAGTGTTAACTACTGTATCTAAAAAATATATATAGTCAAATAAATAACCGGATGCACATGAGTAAAGATTTCATATATTTTCAATCAATTTACCTTTGGCACTTCCAACAAAACCTACGCCTTTGTCTACGGCGGACGCGGCGACATTTCTGGTCATATCTACTGTACTTGCTACAGTGTCTACAAAAATGGTTCTACATTCAAGATCTCAGTTAACTAAGCAATTGAAAACAAATATTAGTACGAAAAAAATCTACTTATACCTTTAGCGGTTCCTACAAGCGTCGAACCTTTATCTACAGCAGACGCGGCTACATTTTTAGTTGTATCAACAGTATTGCTAACCGCACTAACAACGGTATCTATAAAAAATAATCAATTAATTAACTTATTTGTTCCAACCCCTGTTAACAGTAGCTTCAATAAAATCTCTACCTTTAGCAGATCCTACAAGCGTCGAACCTTTATCTACAGCAGACGCGGCTACATTTTTAGTTGTATCAACTGTGCTTTGTACTGTGTTTACAACTGTATCTATAAGAACAATGCAAATGTCAAATAATTCGGAAAGAATTTTGTATTCATGAAATATAATGAGTTTATATCTTTAGCGCTTCCTACGAAAGCTGAACCCTTATCTACGGCCGATGCGGCAACGTTCTTGGTTGTATCTACTGAGCTGCTTACTGTATTTACTACTGTGTCTAAAGAATTAAATAATATGTAAAAGTGTAAATGAAAATCAACGATGTTAATTTACTGCCATCAAATCTATCGGGCCAGCGATGCCAGGTGAAAGGGAATGGTTGAAATGTTGGTCGAGATTGGAGACCGGGAGTGTGGGGCGTCCTCCAAGTGGACTGACGACTTAGTGCGAAGTTGTTGGATGTTGAAGGCGGAGGATCGCGTACTGTGGAAGAAATCGGGAAAAGCCTGTGTCCAGCAGTGGACAGACAAGGTCTGCTGATAGTGTAATGATAATTAACAAACTTTGTGATAAAACCGGTGCTCTTTATAGCTAATTTGTGTTAAATTATTCATGTATAACACAAAAATTATTCTTACTGATTTACACCGTATAGTCAGCTAGAATGAAAATTTAACATTTTTCATATTCCGATATTCGAATTTTGAAATTATCTAGTTAAATAAAGTATACCTTTTGCTGCTCCGATATAAGTAATGCCCGTGCCTACAGCGGTGGTGGCGGCTTTTTTGGTCGTGTCTACCGTACTGGCCACCGTATCTATCATATAAAACGTATTAATGTCAATGAGAAAAATACCTACTAATTGTTTTTTCGTTTTATTACCTTTAGCGCTGTCAACGTACGTCTTGCCTGTTTCAACTGCAGTTTGTGCTGCAGTTTTTGTTGTATCGACTGTACTTTGGATTGTATTTTGTACTGAATCTAAAATTATATGGATTAAAATGAATTTCACTTGAATTACATCATCAAGCTATTCTGTTTCCTATGATGGGCCGGCACATTATGTACTCTCATATACCTCTATCCGCCGTCAAATCTATATTTACTCCCTTATTTCTTTCCACATAATACAGTCATACTTCTATTAATGTACCTAATTATCAACATTTATACAGATAGATAACTAACACATATATATGTGTTGATTTATTTATATTTATGTTTATAATCTAATCTTCATTGCTACTTCACGAATCGAATTAACATAAAATATTCCGTTACCTTTAGCCGAGTCGACGTAAGCCCTTCCTGTTTCATATGTACTTTGTGCTGTTTTTTTAGTACTATCTACAGTACTGGCTACCGTATCTACAACATATTTACTTATATAAATAAATAAATCGATAATATATGTGTCTATTTCTAATGAAATCACACATTAGTGAGAAGATTAATGAAAAACAAACAAGATACTTATTTCGGTGTAACGTTCGTAAGAAACAGGATTCGTGTCACTATCAGTCTCTCTGAAATTTCAATCAGAACTTGACCTAAGCGAAACTGTGTCGAAATATCGGGATCTAAAATAGGCTACATTTGGTTCCCGTTTCTTACGAACACTATATTAGTAAAAAACAAACACGAAAGTTTAGTCATATACCTCTTGCGGTGTCTAAATATGTTTTGCCTACATCAAACATCGAGTTAAAATAGCTCTTTGAAGCGTCAAGCGAGTTTTGCATCGTCGTTTGTGATGACTCTAAAGCCGGGATAAAAACAAAAGACAGCGATTGGATTATGTTTACGTAACGTCGAGAAGCTGAACTACGTGTTATAAATAAAAATAGCAAATTAAACAAATGACAATCGAAAAAACACTTGAAATTGAAATAGTGAAAAAAAAAAACAAAGGTACTTTGTTAAAAGACTAATGGACTTGTTATTCATGTTACACGCGTTATATTCCAAACAAATAAGATAAAAATTAAAATACCTTTTGCAGTATCTAAACATGATTTAGATGTATCGACTGCAGACTGTACTGCGCCTTTCGTTCCTTCTACAGTGGCGTTAACTGAACCAGTCACCGTGTCTATGTAATGAAATTATGATGGCGTAAATATAAAAAAAACTAAATCAGCAACAGACTTTAATCTGTCTATAATACGACGCTTTCCATATCAACTTTCATTTTGTAATTCATTTGGGCGTTGCAAATTCAATACTTCGTTCTATTTTATTGTAAAGATTAATTATTAATATTAAATACGCATTACCTTGTGCACCAATAACATAAGATTTGCCAATGTCAAAAGCAGACTGTGCAGTTTTTTGTGTTGTATCTACAGTACCACTAACAGCAGTAGACACTTTGTCTAAAATTATAATTATAAATTCATGTAAATAATACAGTCAAGGCTAGGAGCCTACCCTACTAGAGGTGACTCGGCTATAATGAACGCTGGCCCAGCGTTAACTTCACACGTATCTTTGAATTTCTTCACTGATATGTGCAGTGTGCCCGAATCAGAACGTCACATAAATGAAAATTCGAAATTCGAAAATCACATTGGTATGCGGTATGAATCGAACCTGGACATGTTGAGTTGGGTACATTCGGTCAGGCGCTTACCAACTGCAGCACCGACTTACTTAATATATAGTACAGTAATTTAAAAAATATATATCGATGCTATGTTGTGTACCTTGGGCACTGGCAGCGAAAGTTTTTCCAGTATCGAACGCGGATTGAGCAGTTTTTTGCGTTGTGCCCACCGCGGCGCTAATGTTGCTTGCTACGGTATCTAAAATATTGTTTATTTCAAATTACATTTAATTTCCAGTTTTTCTAATTGTCTGATTAGAAACATGTGATGATTTTACCTTTAGCGCTCGTTGCGTACAGTTTACCAGTTTCGAATGCGGACAGTGCTGTCCTCTGTGTTGTATCCGCGGCACTAGAAACTGTATTTGCTACTGTATCTAAAATACAATTTTATTACCATTGTAATAGAATTCATTTTTACTTAGAAATACATCTGCTTGTATATATCGGAGCGCCACTAGGCTACTGGTTAAGGATATGTATTTCCGATCACGTGGTCAAGACTTCAAAACCTACCTATTAGATTATTATCTTAAAACTAGCACAACCCTAGAACTTAGTAGAAATGGTACAAAGAATATTAATAAATTAACAAAAATCTGCTATTTTTTATAAAAAAAAATACCTTTTGCGGTTGTTGCATACGATTTCCCTGTCTCTAGTACCGATTGTGCAGCTTTTTGTGTCGTATCTACTGTGCTACTGACAGTGTTTGCAACGGTATCTATTATCAGAACAAAACAATATGACATGAATAAAATCTAGCTGAAAATACACCTTGTTACTGAGTTGGCACGTCAGGTGCACAAGTGCCCTTGTTTCTGATGTGCCAAGTCAAATGCCGGTAACTAATTGTATACCTTTCGCACTAGCGGCGTACGATTTTCCAGTTTCAAATGCTGAATAAGCGGATTTTTGTGCTGTGCCTACAGTGCTTTGTGCAACATTCGCTACGGTATCTACAAACATATACAAGTATAAATACATATAGTGAAATAAACATACTAATACTACATTATTAAAAAAAAGAAATAGGTATTAGTAGATTATACAATGACCAAATACCAACATTGAAAAATTTAATTTCTTGATTGTTGTGGCAGCACTGATGTGGTTGCGTGGCGAGTACGCGCCGCGTAATTAAACCTTCTTGCTTTTTTTATCTTATGTTTTTAAAATCTTAATCTTACCGAAGTCTATGAGTGTTCTGTTATAAAAGAAAATGTATGGAATTTTTAAATACATGCACTTTCTTACCTTTCGTACTGCCAATATAACTTTTGCTTGTGTCAACTGCAGATTGTGCTAAAGTCTTAGTACCCTCAACCGTGTTACTCACAGTATCTATAGAAAATTAAAAAGAAAATAAGCTAATAGAAGAAAAACAAAAAAAATCGTAAAACCAAACACTCACCTTTAGTTGTGTTGTAAGCGGACTCAGCGGCTTTCTTCGTATTGTCAACGGTTGTTGCGAGCGTGTCTAGAAATTGCAAAACAAAAAAATAAAGCGACAAAAAATGACTAAAGATTAAAATAAATAAAAATATGCAAAGCAGAGACTATTAAACATACAAAATTAAGAAATAAAAAAAATGCTAAACCATAATAAATACTATTTAACTAAAAATGCATTATTTTACGATATACCTTACTTAGACCTTCAGTCGTTCCTTGTGTGTTTGAAATTAACCCTTATCTAGGTTATTTAAAAAAATTTAAGAATGTCATACCTTTAGTTGTGTCGATGACTTTCTTTCCATCAGCGACTGCTTTATTGGCGGCGTCCACCGCCTCGCCGGCTGCCAGAGACACCTTCGATAGCTCCTTGTCCAGAGCATCGATTGCTGCGTTCTTGGTGTTAGATGCTGTTGACATAACAACAGCTATAATGTCGGTATAAGACATTATTAAGAACATAGCGATGACGGAAGATAAATCTAACTTCTGTAGCACAAAATACAAGGAACGACGTTCTGAATACTCCGGCCTCATGTTTTCGATCGTTTTACAAAACTATGATATTAATCAGATGCTTAATACTACAATGAAATTAAAATACAATGTAATTACTGAGCTATTTTCCAAATAGCATTTAAAATTTTATATTACATCTAACTATGATATTTTGTTTAGACTCTGAATCTCAAAAAATAGGCGAACATAACCTAAAACCATTTACAATTTCATTTTGTCAAAAAAGTCACTTCCAGTATTGTCATAATTTCCAATTCATTGCGTAATATTGAATCGTCAATTTATATAATTTATTTGATAAAACATAAGCTTACCAAAATTAAACAGATTACTGAAGAAAGACATCTCGGAGTATAAACAATATTTTTATTTTTTAAAACTGAACACGACTGTTTTACCGTTGGTAACAGAGATGTACTGAATTAAAAAAAAAATTATAGATAATCTAGCTGATAAAATAACCTTGTACGATAAATCAGTTTGTTTACCCTGTCAGTTGCGTGCTGTCTTGATCCTGTTCACAATGAATCAGACATAATTATGGACCTAGAGGCTAACTGTTTAATGAAAAATTGTATACTAATACCGTAACGACTTACTAGTGTACAAAAACTTGTCGAGTTTAATTTTTTAGAGAGAATTTAATTTTGTCACTAAAGTTATAAACTATAATTATTTTTGAATGAAACTTTTATGAACGTGACTTAAGATGACACAGAACAATAGAAACACGTCTTTGCATAGATTTTAAGAACTAACCTGCGTCAGCGGCTTGGCTGGCATTCTGCTGGGCCCCGCCAATCATTTCTCCCGCCTTCTTCACTTGTTCCTCGACCACGTGGGCAGCCTCTTGCGCCTTCTCAGCTGCGATCGTTTCTGCATCCTTCTTCTTACGCTCGAACAGGGATGCGGTTTTCTCTCCAATGCTTCGGAAAGCGCCTGATTTGACAAAATAGCATTTAAACAATTGCAATTTATAATTACAAATTTTCATCAGGCACATCCCTCATCCTCTGGCCTGCATTTGTCTAGTATATCACAAATTTGCCTTTGGAACTTCATACTTTATGCATCACTATGGTCTACCTTAACTGCTACTTAATGTTAAATCGTTTCCTTGAAGATGAATAAAATACAGAACAAGTAATTTGTTTCACATTTGCACAGATAATAAAAGCCATTAGTGTGTGTTGGTACGTCGCCATTACTGAGGTAGTACGCCTTGAATGTCGATCACATTGTAAACAGTTTGAACAGTTTGTAAGGATACGAACACATTGTGTTAGTCTTGTGTTATTTGTAAGGATTAGTTTTTTTTTTTTGGATCACAAAGGTCGTCAACGTCAATGGACATCAGCAACACTAGAGGAGGAGATTGTACATCAAATGTCCATACGTTTTCTAAAATTTAATTAGGAAACTGCATAATCATCTTTCTGAATCTTGTTTAAATTATTCTTACGCAGTAGATTCATAATGGTCTTTTAAACAAGTCTTTAGAAACCATTAATCGACTCTGAGTGTGGCAGTTAAAGCCAGAATACCGCATACACAGTAATAAATAAAGGAGTGTTTTTTAATGTATTTTTACAAAGACACGAAATATTAAAACATCCATTCTTTGGAACGTGAATTCAATGTAATTCCATAAGAAACATGTTTCGCAAGTAACGGTCAGTATAAGGATAGGACAGGTCCGTACCTGATGACCTTTGCGGACACCAGGTGGTTGTCTATCTGGCATCCTCGATGTAGCAAGTTTAAATTTAAATTCCCATATTAAATGCGAAGACATGTTCAAAATTGCTCAACCCCTAACATAATAAAATACATTTTCCAGATATAATTTTAAAAAAACGTTCGGAAGCCGTAAACATTTTGCTTATAAATAGTAAATACAAAACGAACGCTCTTTAATCCGGTAAAAAATATATTACATGTATGAAGATTCAACATTTAAAGGAAATATCGGGTGTGTAGTAAAACTAGTGTGTAAAACTAAATTAGTGTTGGACCGTTAACACTTAAGAAAGGCACATAACGGGTGTTTATAATTAAGTAAAGTTATTTATCTTCCTTTATCCGTGATCGCTGGGTGTTCGCGTATTATTTGTAAGTCTATTAAAGTAAAAAATTCATCTAAAGTGAATTATCCAAGCCAATATCTCGATCATTAATATAGGAGCGCGGAATGAAAGTACGATAATGTTTAACGACCACTTTACGCACACGCCGGCGCCCTGGCGTATGCAAACGGTAAACAGTAATAAGGTCAGAGAACATTGTGGTCACTGGACGGACGATCATAACGCAAGGGGCACGGCACTGCCCCCGCCGAAGGGAGCACGGTCGAGACTGTAATGTTCAAGAATCATATGACACAGAGAGCCGTTACAATCGACTTTTAAAAAGTCATTGTAAATGACAATCCTGAGAAATATTATCCCAACATAAGGCTTTTTGCGCCTAACATTTGTTCTTCGAATTAAGTATTTATAGGTTATGTATCTGGTTTCAAAGCAGTAGAAAGAAATAATTACATTCGATAAACTATGAGATTATTATTTAAATAAATAACTAATACATACAAGAAACAAAACTTATACGTAGCTCAGCAAAATCATTTATTCATTTTGACATTTAATAACGCCTGTAAAATTAAAGTTAGCAAATATTTAATTAAGTAGACTGTTGTTATATTGCTTATTTCATACCCTAATTAGTAATAAAACTTGTATTATGTTAATGTAACTAATCTTGTGCGAGTTCATGCGGTTAGAGCTCAGCTATCTCTCGTTACCCGCGCGGAGTCCCGTTGTTTTGACCGTTCTTTGGTACATATACGTTATTAACTGACACACAGTTACAAAAACACTATTTTTTTATAAAAGGGGGCATACTTGGAATTACCAAAGTGATTATCGATGGCCATGTATTTTAGAAGAACTGTGATGCATGTGTTTGGGCGGTGGACGATTACATCATCCCTTAGTTCTCAGGCGAAAGTATGTAGTTTACGTAACATGTCCGCAGCGAGACTTATTGATTTTCTTTACCGCGGCCCGGTCAAGGTGCTTCGCATGTATGTACATGCTAGCTTTTTTTATACATTTATATTTAATTGGGCAATGATGATGTAAAAAAAATTATTAGCTGTGTCTTAAGGACTATTTGCCCTCTGTGTTCTATATTTCATACTGTCTTTTTTCCTAAACAATTAAATTATTTATTCTTCGTCATGCGTTTTTAAGAGTCGACAAACTGTCCTCGGCTTGTCTTATAACGGTCGAAATATCAAGTCCATGTTTGGACTTGGTCATCATGTCCCGGTTTGGGTCAGGATGCCTATTTTTACTTATTCATATCATCTTTCCTTACATTTGGAGGTAAGTCCAATCACTATCAATTGTTTCATATTTCATATACATACGTAGGTATATCTAGTTTGACAATGAACAATGTCTAGACATGTAATAAATATGTACATAATCTCTATTACATAAGCCAGGGCAATAACCGGCCTTATAGAGGCACGCCTACACAGCATTGTTCCAATTTCACAGTGGGTGTGCCGTTATGTTCTATAAATTGCGAGTGTCGCCCCTCGCATTGCCTTATTATTTCTCTAAGGGTTTGACATAAAAGTCTCAGAAGGATTAAAACTTTTAAAGCTCCGTACACATCGAAAATTCTACTATATTTCTTACTCTATATAGTGGCTGATCATATAAGCATAGACATATAAGGACAAAAACGAGGCGAAGAAAATGTCTCAAGAGGCCTTCGTAAATTTTAAGTGTTGTCATTTACAATACAAAATAACTGTTGATCAACCGCCTATCGATTATACTTCAAACTTATATAAAATAAACTCCATATATATGTTATATATATGTGTATATTAATTTTACATAAAATCGATTGATTAATATATAAGTAATTCGTAGTCATTCTGAAGTAGACGTAGAGAATGTCAGATTGTTGAATCACAATTTGACTATAATACCAATTTTCCTATCTCGGATTAATTTTTCAAGGTGTTATTATATTCTTGTGCTGCATTATTATATTCTAGTAACCATGTCTGTTTTAGTAGTTGAAAATATAAAATGGTGTACACTTTTCACAAAAAGTCAGACAAAATAATAACAAATGAACTCACCGAGGTTCTTGTCTATCGGACAGCATGGAAATGCAAACATTAATATTAAAATTATTGATTTGATAGTAAAAATATGTAACCCATGCTTCACATCAGGGGTCTCCAACCTTTGGTCATTGCCTTTAAGAACAAGCAAGACATTTTCATTAATATTAAAATTTATGTTCGAAGACCCCTGTTATACAATAGAATAAAACATTAGGAATACAATAATTCTAACACTATCGTATAGAATGTATAATTGTGAGCACATTATATCAAATGGGATCTAATTCTACATACACTAATTAAAATAAAGTGATTCATTATGTAAATGATGTACTAGCTATTCGTGCATATGTATTACTATCTAACTACAAGTATATGTCAAAATTATGGACACTTTAACATGCTACAATCTATATATATATAAAAACGAATTGCTGTTCGTTAGTCTCGCTATAACTCGAGGACGGTTGAACGGATTTATCTTATCTTGGTCATGAATGTTAGTGGAGGTCTAGGGTGGGTTTAAAAGGTGAGAAAAATTAGAATATCTTCCGTGAAAGCCTTAAAAAAGCCCTTTTCCATTTCCCATACAAGCGTTTTTTCCGAGGAGGAAATGTTTTTTTTCTTGTATTTCTTAATAAATTCAAAAATCTGTTTATTTATTGCCTTTAAGGCGAAACAGAGTTCCCGGGGTCAGCTAGTTTAGAATAAATGAAAAATATAGTTTTTCAAACATATGTAATTTATGTTTAGAATTCCCGTGTTTTCCGCGTCATTATAAAAACGTTTTAATATTTCACGTTTGTTATATATATTGATTGATTTAATAATTTATCTACGACACAGATGTATATTGATAGACTGTAAGGGATCATTGGTCTGTCGGTATCGTTTCGCAACGCCTTGAGTGATCGTCGACCTGAATAACTACGAGAGCACTGGACTGAACCATTCGGAAGTGCGCGCCGCTCATTTTTGTTTGTGATTTACTACTAGTATTATTATTACTTAAAGTTTGTAAATCATACGATTCGAGTTATTAATTAAAATAATGATGGAAAGTCTTGGATTGTCCTTTTCTAGAAGTTTCCATGACTTCTATCAAGTAGTAGTGATACGTTTGGACGTTAAGGGATGAACTTGTGAAGAATTTGTTTGATTATTGTAGTTGACAAAATATTATGGAATTAATATGATATTGTTTTGATAGAATGATAGCAATTTTCTTGATGTGATCAATGACTTTTGTTGTCGGCGACACCTAGTGCTTTACTTACACGGTACAGCACATTAAGTAAATAGGCTATTGCCTATTTGTATAACAGGCTATGTTCTACATATATGCCGAATGTCAGCAAGATACCTAATAACAAACATGCATCTAGACTTTCAAATTATACTAGTACAATAGCATTAGTGTACTCGCATAAAAATCATCCGGGTGTTATAAAAAAACTAGAATGTATAAGGTTTTTAGTTGGTTAACTCATTTTTTAAATTACATTTACAATCAAATTGAATCTTGAATAGTCGTTTAAAATTCGTTGGCACGTCGCCACAATGAAGCCGATGTAGTTATTTACATGTCTCAAAAATATCGCGCAGTCGCTGGCACAATGTTTCCAAAGATATATTTAAAAGAATATTTGCGGATCAACACTACTGACCTACCAAATTTTCTTTCGTGAAAACTACTAACCTACTATATAAACTTACTGACTGACAACTGACATGGAGTGTATAGCTTCAAATTAATTGTCAAAGTCACATTGCTTAGACAACCATATTAAATAAATAATACGATAAAATTCCGTGTGTCATTCAACTCAGGTGAAATGCACAAGAAGATTGTTTAATTGGACGCGATGGCATTGCGATGATATCTATGGAATAGCTTCTAGTGTAATTAAAAAGAAATTGTAACAAGTGCACATTGTAAATGATTCTTTTAGTCATCAGTTTCCGACGCTTAGTCACATTTCGAAGTGACGTAATTAAACAATGAGTAGTGACATACAATTTATAATAAAAACGCAAATTCGTAAAGTCATTTTAGAAAACAAAAGGACCTACGTACTACCTGCTGCCTAGTTATATATGAGGCTCGGCTAAAAGTCTAGAAATTAGATATTGATCGGGGCTTCGAGGCCGGCTGTGCCCTCTGCGGGGCAAATCGTGACTCGACACGCGATCCTGCTCTGTCTTTAAAACATATTTTACGACTGACGCAACACCATTAAATTAATAGAAACGTATAAATTTAGCATTATTACGAACTTAATGCATTATCGCCAAATTTACGAAAATTTCAGTGATAGGTTACAAAATTTATAAAACTTCGACTTGTATACGATTTACAATAGAATAGACTCCTATCCTTAAACCGAATTGATAGTAAATTCTTGTAACAAACATATAGGTGCCAACAGTTTAAAAACAAACATAAAATTTTACTGATATAATTCAAAAAATTCATTCAAGATTAATCGGTCTTTGTTATGACGCATCTCCAAAAAGGTTAAACAGATCTCACTGATATTTGGTAAACATACAGACCATAGTGTAAGAACACATAGACTACAAATTAAGTTTTTTTTTTTAATTGGGCGCTGACAGTCACGACAGCTAGTATCTTATTAGTAAATATGATGAAATAGTATTCGAATTTCGAATGTTTGAAATTCAAAAGAATTAATATTCAATCGAATTGAAATAGAGGAAAAAAATAAATTTTAAATCGACTTTAATGAAAGGAATGTCGCTGAACCACATATATTTACATATACGTTAAAAAGGAAACTCCACGTAGGCCCACATATGCTTCAAGTCAATCTGTACCGAGCAAGAGCTTGTTTCCAAACGCAATTTTGTAATTACGTGGGTATAACTGGTTATTTAGTTTGTTATATTGAGTCACTAGGAACATCATACTATGATACTAATACTAGTAAATACGAAACATTATTTTAGTAGTTGAATGAGGAAGGATAACCGCATACTGTCGAAGAAATTGGGAAAGGCTTATGTCCAGCAGTGGGCAGACTGAGGCCGATGATATATGAAATGATAGATGGACGGATGTTTTTAGAAGGTATTTCCAAAACGGTTTAACGGACCTCGCTGAAACATTGCATAAATGTAGAAGACAGTCGGGAAGACCACCAAAGACTGCTTATTTTTTTATTAACGCGGACATAGACTCGGTCGACGGGTAGCCGATTCATAATCTTACAAAAAAATGAAATGAATTTATCTGTAGCCACGCGGTCTTCATGTAAACAAACAGTGGGTGCAGATTTATAATTAACTTATTAAGTCGCAGTAAAGGTGACGCATCAGATCATGTCCGTGGAGCGTGCTGCGCCGGTGGACCGCACGACCGTGTCATAGGTTAGTGGAGATAAAGGTATACTATACTGCTATCCACCTATCCACCGAGGAATTACGTTGTAACTATTGTATTAAAATTGTATGATATTCAAAAAATTATAAGTGGTTTAACATAGTTTTTATACAAATATTTCAACTTACACAAGTCATGTAACAGATGATACTCGAAGTAGATTTTCTAGGGATTGTTATGCATATTTAACACTCATAATATTAGAAAAATAAACATGAGAGCGTCGGTGGCGCAGTTGTTTAGCGCTAGACCGGTCCGGACCGTACTCGACATTGTCCAGATTCGAGCCCCGCCATGTACCAATGTGATTTTCAATTTTCGAATTGCATATGTAATTTACATATGCAATTCCGATGCTCATACGGTGAAGGAAAACATCGTGATGCAAACTGCACATGGCGGCGAAAAAATTCAAAGATATATGTGAAGTCAACCAACACGCACTCTGCCAGCGTGGTTGACTTTGGCCTAGTCACTCTTAATAAGGTATGTTCCGGGCCCCTCGGTGGGGACGTATAGTGAGCTGATGATGAAACAAACATTTAAAGGTTGCACGAGTATCTAAAAATAATTGGTTTTATAGGCTAGTAAATATTTTAAGTCATTAAAAAAAAATTGGTTTCTAAGAATTTTATCTTAATAGACGAAACCATTATATCATTTTATCTTGCGTAGAAGTGACGTCATATTAGTCTTATTTTGTAAATAACGGCGCACTTCCTGATATATGTATATAGAGATGACGAAGACTAGATTTATAATACTATTGAGGGAAATGGCAGCTGCTATTATTATGTTACCATTAAATTTTACTAATGTAATGTAAGAAAAAAAACCTGGGCGAAGTAATAGTGGCCAATAATAGCCCGGAGAGGAAGAAATTTCTCTGGGAAACCTAAGTCGACAAGGACTTAGAACTGAGGCATATCCAAAAAGCGAAAGACTAATATGAATTCCTTGTTCATTTGTTTATAGAGTAAAGTATTTTTTTTTGTGTAATAAAAGTTCAAAGTCTAAATACCACATTATTCGTGCATCCAAATATCCATCAATAGTTTTCTTTTTATTTTAAAGAGTTACAAGTCGTGTGAACAAGTTAACCGCTCCAAAAATGCATATAAGGAATTCGTTTTAACAAAATTGAGACGAGCAAATGACTCAGCTTGTCTCTCTCGCGCTCTATAAAGACGTACGTGTGGGAGTGAGATGCAGGAGACAGGTTACATCGGCATCCTAACACCGGGCGACCTTGATGACGTCATTTCGCACACTATACGTATCTCGTTTTAATTTTTAACGTTCGACCAATTTCTACGAAGTCGCCTTTAATAAAGAAAATAAAAACTTTATCACTTTTCGTTTGACGTTTTGGGATTTTTAATTAGAAGAATTTTAAATTTGTCGAAATAATCTAACACATAAACAAGTTCTGCACTCTGTATACTAGACTGATATAATTTTTTACAGGCTATTATTTTTCCTTTGTTATTAAGTAATTAGAACAACGCAATAAAAGGAAATACGTAAGTCATTGTCATTATGAAATTATAGAAATAATTGCATAAACAATTATTCAAAGCAACGAACATGTATTGATGACTAATCTATTTTTACTAGTATTTTTTTTAATTAACACAAAAGTAGGTTACATATGATTGCGATTTGACATTCGTGAAAAAGAAATTAAACGTAAAGTAGACATGAACGCGGAAGATACAATGACAATGTATTAATATTGCAAAAAATAACGAAGTAATAAATATGTATAAAGAAAGAACTAAAGGTGTTTTCATTCCATCCATCTCTTACACGAATAACAGGTTCTTACATTACTCTGTAGGTCTTTCCATTCAAATACAAATTTGTTAGGTTTTCTACGGCTTTATAAATAATCTTTTATTTTAGCGGCTCGGAACAACGTACGAGTCGCTGCGCAGAATGTTGTGGTGCGTGACATAAAGGGATGTGGAGGGAGGGCACTGCGCAGCACTTATATGTTCTTGAGTGTCCAAGAAAATTGGACAGATTTACACTAATTAATTCCATTCGTTTTAATTGGTATCAGGTGGACCATTTATCTATCTTGTTTGTTACCTTCAGACTGATATTTTAGTGTTTCAACGATTCTAAACTTGACTAGTTTCTTATATCTACTTACGGTCGACATTTAGGTGTAACCTCACGTAGAGTACAATGGCGTGTCTAAAATGAAAATCATTGGCATAACACATTCTTAGCACAATTACCGCGCTGCGTGCGAATGAATCATAAATTTTAATTCAATCACAATGTACCGCTGGACGCCGCAAGCTCGCCGTCCACTGGTATAGGGTTACCAGTACAGAAATAAAAAAAATTAAGAAAACAATTGCTACCGAATTGTTCATCTATTCGCTTTTGCAAAGCGTATAAAAAGTTGCAACAGAGGTTTTGATAAATACTTTTTAATGGTAGGAGGGTAGGTACGTTTTATAAAGGTGGGGTATTGTCTTCATTTAACTCATTAAAAACAACAACATTTTCATCAATTTACCAATTTATCTCATTCTCAATTCGTATACTTCTGATGAATACATTAAAATAATTATCTCTACTAATAATTATTTCTGTACCACAGACATGTCTACAATGTAGCTAACCCTACATAAAGCCAGTCCTCAGTGTTGCCGGTGACCTCGAGGCGGTCAGTACAGCCGCACTCGGCCGACGTACCCGGCGTGTGCCTCGACTGGTCGGGCACACGCCCACGCCGGCGTTCTCTTGTTTACTGTGGCCAATACCACAGAAATCAAACTGTCAAATCATAGATAATAACTAACATTTTAAAAGTAGACTTTAGGTTATTTTTTATTCTATAGACAAAGTACTGGCCAGCAATATAACGATGGGAGAGGTTTATTGTCTGTACCTCAAATGTCAGACGAAACAAAACTATAACAACTTCACTGACATTGTGTGACGTCATCACAATTTCGAATATTATCACTTATGCCGATCCGCTTGTATTATGTAACTACTGTTAGCCCTAATATTATTATTGTCTGTGGTCATTCAATAGACAACCAACGTGCATATTTTCGACAGGCATTCATTCGTTTTTTTTTTATAAGATCACGAGGTGATCTTTAACACCCATGGACGTCCGGAGTACCAGAGGAACCACAGATGCGTTGCCGACCTTTGAGAAGGTACGCTCGTTTTATGACGAACCCTAAGACGTGTTGGTTTGGATATACTGCTGTAGACAGACAATCCTGCAACGCGTGGCAAGAACTATATAGTCTTTTTAGCCTTACCAAAAATCCTAGAAGCATCAAATCACAACAGGAACTATTTCCTCGCCTTCGTCTATAAACATCTATAATTACCAACACCGGCCGCAACGTGTGACTAACATTTGTTAGTTTCGTACTGGCGTCAAATAAAACGCATATAGCCCGTACAGTCGCCTAAAATAAAGATCTCTGCGACGCATAAGCTGGATATACGAATACACAAGTGTCACATAGTTCACACGTGAATGTAATGGCCGGAAATCATATATGCAAGTATTTAATTAAGTACATTTTGTAAAGCAACTCTACAATATCAACGTAAACCGCACCAGTTTCATAGACATTTATAGTCTTTAGGTAAATTCTATGACGTATTTACATTTTTATCATTCACTCAATTTGTATATGTCATATTGAGTTTAAGACTAATTCTTTACTCGTAATATTTAAGATTTCAAAAAGTAAATTTCTTTCCAATGGCCGTCGCTCCAGCGCACGGCCTTGTTTAAATGCCCTTTGACCGACCTTGCGGAGAAACGACTTTGGTATGCGCTTGAAGGCGTACAGTATAATAATGCAAACGCCTCACTTTAGCAACAACCCGTATGTAACGAACTTTTTCGGCTTATTAACAAATATTCTCGTACGTCGGTATACTAAAGGAAGAATCAGACAGCTTTGTGTACACACGTTATTGTCTTTCTGCGCGACTGTACCGGAAGTTCAGTAACAATGGTACGTACATACTGCAACGTGACACGTACACTCGCATTGTTAACCTATTCCACAAACAAAATTAATTTATTCGTTTTAAAATTACAATTACAATTCTTAACAGGGATAACTCGTATCTGAGTCGTGATCGATTGATCGAAGAACTTACAGATCCAATCTTACGATCGTTCTTTAGTACGTCGGAATAACTCACTCATAAAATTTGAAATCAAATAACCGTTGTGTATTTCTTTATATGACGATATTAGATACGGGAGAAGATAGAAAATTATGTATCCAAAAGTACACCTAACTCTGTAGTCAGAAAATTTATAACACTGTTATCTAACGCAAACAAACGAAGAAATGTCGAGGTCGCTAGTATTGCCCTCACGTCACTGATCGCTGAGTCATACGTATGTTTGAAACCAGGAAGGCAATCTGTTCGATACTTGTAATGTGGTCTATCTTCGTCAAGAGTAGCCACTTTATGTTCATCTCATATTTACAAAGCGTATTATATATAGTCGAATTCAATGGAAATGGGATTTTATATTTAGACATGTAACTGGTTGACAATGTCATTTATTGTCTGTGGTTTTTGACGATTTTGTCTGTTCATCTTCTATACATATAAAAATGAATTGTTGTTCGTTAGTCTCACTAAAACTCGAGATCGGCTGAACGGATTTATCTTATCTTGGAATATTCGTGGAGGTCTAGGGAAGGTTTAAAAAGTGAGAAATATTAGGAAAATGCCGTGAAAGCCTTAAAAATAACCTTTTTCCATTTCCTATACCAGCGTTTTTTCCGAGGACAAAATGTTTTTTTTTATTTCGTAATAAATTCAAAAATCTGTTTATTTATTGCCTTTAAGGCGAAACAGCGTTCGCGCGGTCAGCTAGTTTGTAATAAATCTCTGATTATAGCATAATGAACGTAAAATTATTAGAAAAGTATGTTATTATTTCACATTTTCTTTAAATCCGAGCCACGACGATCATCGGTCCTCGATACCCTCATTCAGGATACTCTTGCAAACTTGACTGGATCATCGGTCTATCTTGCGGGAGCCCTACCAACGTTGCGTCGACCTGCCCGTGGCCGTCATTCCAGAACTTGGACAACGGACTGTCGATGGGGCCATTAGATTATAAACAGCAGTTATTTTAAACATATTCCAAGTACATTGAAACAGAGTTAAATATTTATACAGCACATACCGGTCAGAAATCTCAACGCCTGTAGTAAACAGGCACGTAGTATGTTAACATATTTATGTAATCACATTGACATATAAGAGACAGGATCTGTCAAGAGTGCGCATACCAGTATATCAAATAAACAAACAAAACCTAAAACTATTTGCTCGAATTATACTTATTTACGTGTGTAAATATTAAGCTACTGTACGTAATAATTTTACGTGCAAACATGAAATCCTAGTGTTATAATTACGTCACGAACCCCCCCTCTCCCCGCCCTTTACTATTTGAGAGAATTACTTTCATTTAACGAGAGGCGTATCAGTGTCTAGTCCATTCCTTAACAATCAAAGTGCGAGCACACTTGGCATACGTGCTTGGCTAGGATATGAGACGTTAATGGAGCGTGACTCGTACCGTTGCGTTATTTTATTTGACACAATCAAATGGCTTGCTCGAAATTAATGAGATCATCTACATATTGCGTTGTTACTTTGTCCTACAAGCTGACAAATTCTTAATGAATTCAATGAATACAGAATTGATTTAAATACGATTCACACTATACGGCGTGTTCAAGAAAAAAAGGTTCGTTTACTTTCGTTGATGACAAATGTGTTGAAAGTTATAGGCCAGTAAGAAGTTGTATGACAGAAAAAAAAACACTGACATATTTATGTCAAATTTATATATTTAATACGTTCAATCTGTGAAGACGATTAAAATGCACATATATAACTCAACGTAAATAATAAGCATTGTTTATTTACACAATGAGTCATTGAGATAAAATGTATTTACTAGCGTTATTTAATAATAAAGAAAACAAAGAGTTATCTTATTTGCCTTAACCTTGCAATTATTCCAAGTTAGGAACATTTATTTATAATATAAAGTTTTACAGCATGAAGGTTTTATATGTTACAAACGTGAAAACTTTACATCATTAACCTACATGGGTGAAAGTCAATAATTAAAAAAACTACGATGAGTATTACCTACTTTTATGGTCGAAATTCTTGGTAACTCGTTAGATCAAGAGGGTTGACCATTCCTACAAGACTTCTGATTTTCTTTTTCATTTGTTTCTTTCTACCAACAATTCCTAGTAAATTTTCATAGTCTTATAAAATTAATAGAAAAGTAATCGATCGAAGTTCGCAATCTCAACTCAACTGGTGTTGACGACCGCGCAGGCGTTGAAATTGAAATACTACCGCATTGCAGTGCGGCTTTACAACATTGTAAATATTTTTCGTTAGATCTCTAGTCTAGATCAAATTTACGGTAACCTCCGAAGGACCTTTTTGCCTCACTTTTATGCTCCCGATTACCTATAACTACCCGATAACTATAGATTATACGTTATACGCAAATTAATAGTCATTCAGTCGATCATTTCGTATTATATCTTTGAACCTATCCGATAAACATTGCCGCAGAAATTCAAAAAGAGGAAAAATGTTTGAACGTAATAACTTCATGCAGTGTAGCGATAAATTATTTGGTACCTATGACGTAATGTTTGAGAGTTTATGATATAAATAAATATTATGCAGACAAATGATTCACTGTTCCATAGTAGAGATTGATGCTGTGAAGATACTTTATATAGAATACTATATTAACAAGCACATTACATTGAATACCTAACGTAAATTTGTAATATACGTTTTTTTATATTGGAGTAATCTACTCTAGCATTACAATGATAAAAATATGGAGTTTTAAATAACCTCATGGCACTATGCTACGCATTCATACAATATGTTTTATAAAAATTAACATAATAATATTTTTTACACTAATTGTGTAATTAAGATATAATTTGTATAATTAAAGTGCATGCGTGATTTTATTAAAATTTCAATAAATGTGGAAAAAGTCACATTCATAATACATTAAATGCCAATACATGCCAATACGGTTCTACGTTTTAAAAGTAATGACAGCTTACCTGCAATTCCGCTGAACATTTTGCAGTTTTTAAATTGATCACAAAAACAAACACAAATTTATTCAAAAAAAGAATATCCACTAAATATAGAGATATAACGCGCAAATACGCAATACGCCCTAAATTGCAAACTTAGCGAGTCGCTGAACCGCTGTACCTTCGTAGAATAGAGTACGCACTGAACTGAACCGAAATACAGTAGCAAAAAGTTCAAGTATCAACAACTTCAGCACTTTGCGCTTGCGCTTTATTCAAGTATTGAATGACTGAATGACATAAGAGCCGACTGCGGCGATGATCAAATAATCGACCGTATTTTTATCCATGACGTCATGCGCTAGAACGTTTTGATCTTGCAAAGGAAACGATTTACATATTTAACATTAGTTTTAACTCGTTGTTATTTAATAAAATTACGTGAATTGTTAACGTAAATAATAAATGATGTTATTTTTTATTAATTTAATTTACATTGTATTGAGTTTAAGTGTGAACCTTGATAAAAAAAATCAAAACGTACTGTACTTTGTGAATCTGTGGCACAAAACGCGGTCGCATAGCAACGGTAACTTGACAACAAAACAAACTATTTGATTTACGGATGACAGTTTGCTTGAATTAAAGTATGAGAAAACTAAAACATACAAATTATTATGTTCTAATTAGTTATTGAAATGTCGAAGGAAAATGCTAACTTGCGTCTTTTAGGTTCTCCAGTAAATCTTTCATATAGAAGTAAGAAAAAAGACGATAAAAAGAATATACGAAATCGACCCCGTTCTGCTCTTCAAAGTTCCTGTATCACACCGGTAGCTCTTTAAAACAAAACCCATTGTAATATTTGTGATTATGCCCATTTTTTATTACTTCTTCAAATTCAAATTACTCTCGACTTGAAACGTCTGGATTTTAACAATATAGGCATACATTTGTGTTGAGACTAAAGAAATTTAAAAGCAATTTTTTTTATTAACACATAACTGTGTATATTTATAATATTAAAGGGACAGAGGATTAGAACAATGACATGGAGTTTGTTTATCTGATCATTCTTAATTAAATTAATATAACATTGTATCCAACTCAAATTCTGATTGATGACTGGAGTCCATATTTCATTTCATTATGAGGCATAAGATACTATGTAATACAACAAATGCATGCTTAATGATTTAAAGTTTTCCGTATACTAACAATTTACATGTAAAGTTAACAAATTTGTATTAAATTATATTCTTAAACTTACCAAAAAGAAGATAATAAAACTCCTAATTTTTTTCTCTTTTCCTTAGCATTAATTATATTACCCAAATGTTATGATATTTATAAAGTAACAAAATTCTTTTCAGGAAAATCCAGAAAGATTCAAGAGGCCGTTTTCCGCTGATTCCAAAGAGAGGGCTACCACTACTAGAACATTTTTAAAATCATTCAGTGCAGACTTACTGCAATCATATAACAGTAAATATTATTAAAATTATATTTATATTGTAATACATTACTGTGTAGTAATTTAATAACATATTACAGATGCATCGACTAATTTAAAAATAGTTCCACCGACGACCACTTTACTTGGTGATGCAAAACCATATGAAAATGGTAAACTTAAAGGCAACAAAGAAACTTGTAGTAATGCCTCAGACTATGGCTCAGAAGACACATTCATTAGCTTAGGTACTAAGATAAAAACAAAAGCACAAATGCCACCTAAAAAAAATACAAACACAAAAGGTTTGAAATACAGAAACATAGCGAAGAAAGGACGTAAAATGGAACAACAGACTGATGATGACAAAGGGAGTGAACATTATGGTCTGGAGATTACAATTAAGGAAAGGGCAAAATCTCAGTCTCCCTGTCGCGATATCGACGCGTTCTATCACCGAAGCGCCTCACCTTCTTTCAAGAAAGCTTACGAATCGTATTTCGTATCTTTTGACGATGAAAAAACTAACCATAATAATTTCAATGAAAATCAATTTCTTAACTCTAATGCACCATTGGACGTGGGAAATGATATAGATGCTATCACTCATCGATTACCATTAACTAGACAACAATTATCATTAGTAGAGGAAGAGTCTACCCAGGACCTGGAGAGTTTACCATCAAATAATTTACCAAGTCTATCACCAGAAGCGTCACTAAACGATAAGCGAAATTCAAAGCAAGATTTAACTATCCTAAATGTTATGTCTCATACAGAGAAAGGTGAATCTTGTACCAGAATTCCACAGAACTTGTCTAATGAGTCCAAAACATATAGAAGCTTTTATGATGACTTCAATAACCATGATGATCCTTTTAAAAATAATTTTTCAAGCACTGTTATAAACACGGACTGTTCATCTAAAGATTCAGGTTACCCTGAAAGTGTGATGAAAGAAGATAAATTATATGTTCAAAACTTTTCACTACCGTCTGCAACGATACTAAGAAAATCTAACTCTGATAATAATATACACAATCAGCCTAAAAGCTTAGACAGCGCATCCGTTGGAAGTAATGAAAAAGATTATCAAAACACATATCCATGTGATAAAAAGTGGGCGGAGACTTTCAATCATAGCCGTTTGCTTTATAAAGATTTCTTCTTGAAGAAAGAGGGACATTTAGCAGTCGCGCCACAAAATTCTCCCGATAGATCTGGCTTAACACATAACAGCGAAGGGAATATAAATACAAATTTAAAAGATGATAATGTCGAGCGAGAGATGAGGGAATACCCAAAATACTTATTAAATAGTAGCACGAAAGCGTACACGTCTAAAGTTATTGAAGATTACAAGAGAGAAATTGAAGCAATCAACAATTTACACGAACTTACTATAAAAGATATAAAAACGGACGCGACATCACCTACACCAATTCATATTGAAACTACTTACGAAACATCTGACAACCGTTTTGAAGATAAACATAATTCAATTGAAAGTTCACAAAAGATACGTGAAACTATCGATTCCCCCGTCGATGAAACAAATAATAAATCTGATATTTCAAAAGTAACAACAAGGGAACTTATACAGAATTATTTCAAAATAAAACATGATTACCCTAAAGACACTAAAGAGAGTGTTTTAAAGAATCTAAAGAAATTTGAAAAGAAACTAAACAACTTTAAAACGGACACCAAAGCTCCTAGGATCGATTGGAAAAATGGTAAAAGCATTATTAAACCCGGACAAGAGACGGTTAAACATCAATCGCCGAAAAATATTTTCACAACGAAAATTCCTCTCAGCTCTAGAATAGAGAGTGTACAGAATGACAAAGACGTTGAGTCGTGGATGTCACTCGCAGCTCCGACGCCTAGAACTGCGGATACCATAGAAAAAACAGAAACTACAGTTGAACTTCCTAAAGAAAACGACAGAACTACGACTCCAGAGGAAGTATCACTAAATGAAGAACAACATTCACCAACAAATGTATCACCAACAGAAGACGCAGTTAAAGCGAAAGAGTTAGATTCCAAGGCAACAGTTCTAGATATATATTCCATGTTGAAAGAAATTGAAAGTTACGGTGACAATCCTGTAACAGTTCCAAATGTTGAGGAAATTAAGGAGGAGACACCGAGAGAAGACAATAGAACTTCAACACCAAAGGATAATTTTATGTACGTAAGCATTACATTGAGATGGGCCCATGATCTGGTCTAGTTTGTTGGAGTATCCTGGATGTCGGCGGCCGACGACCGATCTTTTTAGGAGGTCTACGACCAGCAGAGGATGAATTGTGGCTGATATAATGATGATGTTGGAGTATTATAAATTTCTGAAGATTTAAATAGTAAATGTACTTGATTATTTTTTTATATTGCAGGGAGATTTTTGAATTTCTAGAAAAGGTTGAACAAAGTGCGAACGATGCGTTGTCCGTTGTTACGAATACTGCACCACAGAACACTCCGAAGTAAGTATTTCAATCTTTAAATTAAGCTCATAAACTAGATTATCTAATTTAGTGGCAACTAATTTTTTGTGTACTGTTATGGAAAATTTAGAAGACATCACTAAAGATAATCTTCTGGGCTATTCTTTACCAAAAGATTGATTATATAGATTTTGCTATAAATTGAAACTTAACAACAAAAAAAGATTCTGTTGATATAATTTTAGGTTAGAAGTACTTCTAAAGCTACCGCACACGGAGTTGGCGCAGCGCGTGGTGACCGGGTCTCTGCAGCTGGAGGAGCGGTCGTGCTGCATCTCGCTGCTGCAGGAGAGCTTGGCCAATCACAAGCAACAGGTATTACTATCCGCGACGACGTTAATACAAGATTCTAGCTTCTAAAATAAATTAAACGTTGTTCTATTCTATGTCTAGATGATTACAAAGGTCAGCAATTTGGATAAGCAATCGCAAAGGAACATTATGAAAGTGAAGCAGGACTGCGAAGAAACTATAAAACGCCATCAGAACTTTATAGACCAGGTAATTTGTAAGTCACCAATGTTCTTTGCTGTTTTAAACAAAAACACAAAAAAATCAATCGTATTTCAGCTAATAAACGACAAGAAGACATTGAACCACCGCATAGAGCAGTTGGTGGACGAGCGGCGGTCGCTGGAGGAGCGCTGGAAGAGGTCCGTGCAGACGCTGGAGGAGCGCTACAAGCTGGAGCTGCGCAACCAGCACGACAAGATGGCCGCCGCGCAGCAGGTCACACCACTATAGCACTCGCGGGCAGAGCAGTGGAATAGTGCAGTACTGCTATTGTTTCTTGTCTAGCATTGCATTAAGATAACAGCAGTACTGCATTGTCTACTATTCTTGCCTCGTGTAACTAGCCATATGTTTTTTTTAATAGAAGCACTGCTTCTAGTAATCATTGCCTCTAGTTTTAGGAACTATCGTTTCATAATATCAAGTGTCACTATTGTACAAATGCACCTCATTTCACTATGCATCTTCCAGGTTGCTAGGCAACGTTGGGTTCGACAGAAAGCTGAGAAAATAAAGGTTGGTTGTATTTATAACTACTTTTTACTTTTATAGACTTTACACTACACTTATAACTTGGCCTGGCCTTGCTTGAATAGAAAAAAAACATAGTAGAACCACTAATATTGGGCTTTCTTTTAGTAAAGTAGCATTAACAGTTGAGTTTTTTCTGGAATAATCAACTAAACATTTTTTCTTTACAACATTAGGTATAAACTAGGAATTTTAATGCAATGTAATATTAAATTCCAGGAGTTAACAGTGAAGGGCTTAGAAGGAGAACTGAGGGAGATGGCGGAGCGTCAGCAGAAGGAGATATCAGATTTAAAAATGTCGCACGCAGAGCAGATGGGCAAGGCGCAGGCAAAGCACGCGGGCGAGCTGGAGCTGCTGCGGAGGACATTGGAGGAGGAGAAGGAAGAAGCTCTCGTGAAGGAGAGGCAGTTAGCCAGCTCCAGGTTTTTAGGCTTTTAATTATTTTTTATCAGGTGGTAAACGTGCAAGTGGCGAAATTAACGCTGTCCCAAAAAAATATTCGCATTTACAAATGCGTTGTTTAGGATTTAAATTAATGGGGGATATAAAGAATGCATGGTTCCCCTTCCTACGTCCTAGAACCTCAAGTGGCATCAAATTGTATAATTTACAGGCTAGAGAAGCAGATGTTAGAGATAGAGCTGACGTACCAGGAGCAGCGCACGCGGCTCGTGTCCGAGCTGCGGGCGGAGGGCGAGCGCGCCGCGCAGCAGCTCGCGCACCGGGAACGGGAACAGAGAGAAGATATAGGTAACAATACTGGCTGTTGCTCTGATGTCCAATTTACCACAAAACAATGTAAAGAAGAAGGAAGTGGGTAGCGGGTATGGTCATTTTGACCATATGGAAAAAAGCGATGCTGTCATTGAAACAGCTCTTAGCGTCTTATACAAGAAGACGGTAGAAATCTAAGCAAATTAGGTTGTCTGTTTGTTTATATAAAAATTGGTCGACTATTTCAGAAAAATGGAAGGGAGAAGAAGAGAACTTGCTGCAAAAGAAACGCGAGGAAGTGCAGAGAGAGATTGCTGAAGAGAAATCAAGGTTTGAGGTAGAAATTTTCATATGGTATTTTTTTTAATTGTCATGAAAACTAAGGGATTTTGGAGATTAGAACTTAGTCAAATTACAGGAGTTATTAAAACAAAAACGCGGTGAACTGGAAGAAGAGTTCGAGCGATACAAGAAAGAGTTCGAAGCGGAGCAGCAGGTTATACTGAAGAAGAAGGTGACGGAGATATCCGCGCAGCACAAGCTGGAGCGGGACAGGGAGATAGAGAAGGCCATAGAGAGCATGGAGGCCGAGGCGCAGGCGGGGAGACGGGAGCTGCAGGAGGCTTTGAGGTACTTAGTCTAAAGTCATGAGCTCCTGGTCATTTTTTCCAAATGATACTATAAATATTTGTTAGTAATTAAATTAATTTTGACTTAAAATATACTTAAGACCGCACTCACAGTCAGAATGACCACTTAAGCAATTGGCATCATCAACCTGCCCTTTTCTCTACGGTACAGTTTGTACACTTCCATACATCTCTATCAACTATCATATCTGAAGTCACACTCATCTTTCTTGAACTGTTTCGTAGTGTTTTGTTATTGTTTGTTTTTATTTTTTTAATTAAAATTCTTATAAACCATCCCAAGTAAGCTTGAAAAAGCTTGTACTAGGATATGGTTTACGACAATAGTCGAATGATAGGATTCGAAACCACGACCGCTAGATCGGTAGTCTGTACCACTAACTATTAAGTTAATGGCGTTTCGTATTTGTACTAAAATCGACACTTAACACCTGTTCATTTAACTAGTTCGTTAGTATGTCAAAGTACCAGGCGATAAGAAGCTGGTGAGAGTAAGCAATGTTCGCTCGCAGGAGGAACAAGGAGCAGTACGAGGCGGAGCTGCGGGCGCTGGGGCAGACGGAGCAGGCCACGCTGCGCCGCTACCAGGAGGCGCAGGCGCGCGTGCGCAACGCCGAGGACAGATGTCAGTTATGTACTACTTACTTACTCATCATCATCAGGCCTTATCTACCCACTGTTGGACATAGGCCTTTCCCAATGCCTTCCACAGTATGTCCACTCATGAATTCCTAGTAATTCATTGGCAAAATATTTATTTTTTTAGTAAGATATTTAGCCTTTAGGGGGAGAGGGACGCTGTGCCCCATCTCGTTCCTCCAATAATTTTTTTGGGTCATTGACCTGGTTGCCCGTTTTCCTGTTGATGCTTTTATCTATAGAAGACCTGCTATTGCCTCTTCTTTCTATTTAGCTTTTTTTTTTTAATGCAACAAGTTATTTGGCAACACTTTTATTTCATTTCTTTGTATCTCGTAGGCGCTGAATTGGAAGTGACCATCGGCCAGTTGGAGGCGAGGAACAAAGTGCTCACAGAGGTACTGAAGTACAATTAGCTGAATATAGTTTCAACAGTGGTGACTCAGGACGGTGTTATTTCGTTTGTAGAAAAACATCCAGCTGGATAATGAAGCGGAGGCCGTGCGCGCCAGCTGCGAGGCGGCGTGGCGCGCCAAGCTGGACACCGTGAACCAGGGGAGCGAGGACATGAGACGCAAGCACGACGAGCAGATGCATCAGTTGTATGCCAAGTCAGTACATTACCTGTCTCGTTCTAGTATCTTCTCTCAATTTCAATCTATATATCTAATCAGAAGGACCAAGAGTATGGGGCGCCCTCTACAGGTGGACTGACGTTGTTGGATGCAGAAGATACTGTGGAAGGCACAGGGAAAGGCTGATGATGAAGGGATAATGATGATATCTAGACGATAGGACCCGGAGCATGGAGCGCCCTCTAACCAGGTAGATGACGTTTTAGTGCGAACAGCGGAAAGTCTGTTGTGGGCATTGGGAATGACTTGTGTCCAGCAGTGGGCAATAGCTGATGATGAAGATATCTGTCTATTCTTCTACCTTTAAAAAAATGTTAACAGACTAAAGAATACTGTATACAGTATGGTTTAAAATTATCTATGTTAAGTCGATGAAGGCTTTGCATTGGAATGAAAGGTATCATTATATAGGGTGAAGGTGGCCGTAGCCAAGAAGGACTCCACAATCCAGGCGCTGACGAGAGAGGCGGCCAAGTACCAGGAGAAGATAACGTTGCTGGAGCAGAAGCTGCAGCAGCAGAGGAAGGACTTTTTGAAACAAAAATAATTCGTTGCCAACAAAATGATTTGATATTTTTTATAATTGTTGTCTAAGTGCAAGAATTTGTGAAATATTTTGATTTTACGAGAATTTGAGGATAATTTGTTTTTTTGTTAATGTTTGATATCTAGATCGTCAGTACCCTAATGATATCATATTTAAAGTAGAAAACAAACGTCCACTTGGTATCTTAATTAAAGAGTTTCAAAAGTGTGGCATATGTAATAGACGGAAGAGAGACTGAGCAGAGAAAGGACATTCTTTTATCCTAGACGTCTCTTCCCCTGTCTAATATACTTTTATTTTTTGTATTAAAAAAGAAAAGTCGCTTATACCAATGGACTAAATATAAAATGACTGACACTAGCGTATAGGTCCGTTGTCGGTACCGACTAGTCGTAAATAATTTATTATATACCATTGGATTTGGTATATATTTCATATTTTCGAGAATGTTCTTATTGTTTCTAATATTTTCTATGTTATTTTGTACGTGCTTGTGTTAAATTATGCTATCTTTATTTATTTAACTTAATTTATTTATTTTTCTCCAAAGAATGTGATTTCAATTTGTCCTTAATGTTATGGATTTACCAATAATTAAAAATATTTTGCCAATAATGTTTTTTTTTCTTTACCAATTTATATGAAACATTTTGACTTTTAAAACCATGCCCGTTAGACGACATACAAGCCTTTGACCGCGATTTCGTCTGTACTGTAATTAAACATTTTAGAAATAGTATATTCCTACTAATCTATACTCAAAATATCATCCACATCATATTTGAAGAAAAACATTTAAATATTATAAATAAAAATGAATTGCTGTTCGTAAGTCTCGCTAAAACTCGAGAACGGCTGAACGGATTTATCTTATCTTGGTCTTGAAATGTTCATGGAGGTCTAAGGAAGGTTTAAAAGGTGAGAAAAATTAGAAAAACTCCCGTGAAAGCCTTAAAAAAGCCCTTTTCCATTTCCCATACAAGCGTTTTTTTCCGAGCAGGAAATGTTTTTTTTTGTATTTCCTAATAAATTCATAATTCTGTTTATTTGTTGCCTTTAAGGCGAAACAGAGTTCTCAGGATCAGCTAGTTTAAAATGAAAATATAAATAAGGAGGAACACAAGTAAAAATAAAAAATAATCTTTTAATAAAACGTTATACCGAACTGGTAAATTATTAAAGCTTGGTAACAACCAACACTCTTATACACAAATTAAGTCTAATTAAAGCTAAAACATTTGTAAACGAGACCAAAATCGCTGAAGAATCACTTCTTAGAATAACAGCAAAGTAACTAGTAAGAGAAACTTGCAACGATAATTCTTGTATGGTAAACAAGATGTAATGAAATTTTACTAAAATTTCAAATATAGCACCATTGTACTGATACACTGTTCGTAGTTATATTTTAGTAGAAGATATTGGATTTCTCAAATTCTTTATAGAAAACTAACTAATTTACTATAAAACGTTATATAAAGTTTTCCATAGACTCTCATATAATTTGCTATTACTAGAACTGTCTCTGGTCACCAAGGTCGCCACATTTCGGAACTTGACGATCCTTGTTCAGGAGATTTGGGACGGTTGCTATTATCAGATGTTTGTTTTGTTTCCTGTTTGACAACCCCCGATGTACTGGACTGCGCTAAGGATTCCGCGGTATGGCTTATCACAGATCTTTGAACAGGATTCAGTACGAGAGGTCTTTCAATAACTGCCGGTATGCTGACCGGCAGCGTTAACTTCCTATCGTGTGCTGTTGGTATTCTTCTAAATGCCGACATTTTCTCAGGTCTTTCTAAAACAACCCTATCGATTTGTGCTCTCTCAGGACTGGGAACTTTCCGTTCTGGTTCCAAACGAATTAACTTAGGTACCGGTCCTAGAGTTTCAGACGGTCTTTTTAATTTCTGTCTGATGGAATAGTCTACTGCGCGTTTAGGAGACGCGTCGATGCCGATCTTGTAGTTTTCCACGTCTATCACTATCGATAACGGCTCCATAATTTTCTTCGTTCTCGAACCTTCTTGTTGAAGACTCTCCGGAGATATCGTCGTCGAGGACACGGTCGGCTTCTGCTCGGGACTGGAGTCCTGATCGGATGCAGATCTACTCGGTGGTGTGGGGAAGGGAAATTTCTGTACCGGTCGCGGTGGTGTTTCTAGTTCGGTTGACGAATCGCATGCGGAGTCGCAGGACATAGGGCTCAGCGGTGGACTGGTTGGCCTGGTTGATTTGACGAAATGGAACGCGCTTGGTCTTTCGTGATCGAGTCTGAGCGGGTCGGGCACGAGAGGCGGGCAGTCTGCGGGGTGGAGGCGCTCGATGCCGGAGAGGCAGGAGTTGAGGTGGTCGCCGAGCCGGCAGCGCAGGCCGGCGGGTACGCGTGCGAGGCGCGAGAGGTAGCGACGCACTTCCACCGCGCAGTCGCCGAAGCCGGACTTGAAGCGGAGCAGCACTGCGGGGTCTGCTGCGATGGCGGCCGCCAGCTGCTGCCGCTGTAGCCGCTGCAGATGCTTCACCGTCAACTCTAAGATGTCCGCCTTCTCTAATTTTGAGTGCCGCGCTGGCTGGAAACATAAAACGGTAAGTTAGATTATTGTTTGAAATCATTCTCACTTCGTTTTAGTTTTTCTCCTTTACGAAGATTGAGGTTCTTATACACATTAAACTAATTTTTTTTTTATATTGATAAAGATGTAAGAGAGGGTGACACTAGTACTCACGTCTTTGTCCATAGAGTCAGTGAGCAGCTCTTTTAACTCGTTGAGGCAGTGGTTGATGCGAGCTCTTCGTTTCTTCTCCATTATCGGCTTATTGGTCTACAACAATGAGATATATTTTAAATAACGTTACACGCGCACAACACATTTAAATATCACAACAAAACAAAAACTAATTGCTTAACTTTATCACTTATTAAAAAAAAATATCTCACTTAAAGTTCACTTTTTGATTTTATCTCACTTAAATAAAAAACACAAGTAATTCACCTTTCGAAGTTCAGCCTTCGACATCCCCTGAGCGGGCTCTGACATGAACCCAGTCTGGGAATCGTCATCTTCGCTGCACGGCATTATTGTTTACTCTCCTAAGTCCTATGCGGCTCAAGGGACGTGTGTCCCGGACGACGTCCGAAGGAGTTGTGTGAATTCCCGTACACGACCCGTACTATAAAAATTATAATTCGCCCTCTTTCCCGTTTGATCCCGTTGCTAAAGCTAACTCGCAAACTTCGTCTATCTCTTTCTAACTTGGGTGTACAAAGCGGTGGGAACTGTATCGGAATGTTTTGTTTTCGTTCCGTCTCTCTCTAGTGTGCAACCAGTTGTGAATGGCGCCTACAGTTCAAATTCGAAAGGTGAGCAAGGTGTTCAGTTCGATTTATTGAAAAAAAAATAAAAGAAGAAAATTATTTTTAATTACTTCCATAATTGAATGTTACCATTAAAGATTTCTTAGTTATTTTCATTTTACTAATTGTTTTTTTTTTGGCCTAAATCTAAAACTAGGGAGATTTACACTTCTCTAATCGATCGATAGGTTCATATTTTTTCCTAAATAAAATATTTTTTTAATACCACTCGATGTCGTATTTTTTATTGTGAATTATTACATTGTATTTAAAATTAATTATATTAATTTTATCAATTAAAAAAAACAAGAGTAAAGCTACTAGGGACCTCCCTTGCCCTGTCGCGTATGGGAATGTGCGGCCATGCTCAACAAGTACTCCGAAACCCCATGCTTTAGTCGTCACTCCGACAAACAAATACTCACCTTGATTCACTGAACATCTTTGTAATAAACTGTTATATTATTGTTATATTTATATTCGCAAAATAAAACGATATATTCCTTAAAGTGTACGGTAGGCGAAAGGCATCATGTTTTTGTTAAAGGACTGTGTTAGTGGAGGTACTTATTGCGCCCGGTGTATGCAGCGTGTTCTCACGATGTGTGGGAATGCACAGGGGCGAAGTTACCTCTGTGCATACGTGTTACGTGTGTGTTTACACGATATTAAATGATATAGCTCACTTCTTTTTATTGCTAACTAAATATAATATTTAAAACAATTATCGACATTGAGAATTTTCAAAGAATTACTTAAAGTTATTGACAATTTAACGAAAAATAATTATTTTGATTTTTTATTATAACGCTATAGCGACAGATAAGACAGTAAAAAGTTTTTTTTTCTATTACTCACAAAATATACAATAAAATACACAATATAAATTAAAAAAAAAAAAGAAAAACTGGATTGTAGATATAAAATGCTAATTCCGTACCATAAACATTAATAGCCTTGTCTATGGTAAAAAAATAGAGAACCCAGGTGTGCCAGTGACCTTTAAACGGCGTCCCTAGTCCTCCATACCTTTATACAATACGTAATTAATATTTAATTAGGTCTTCACTTTCTCCCACGGTAGTTACATTAAGACAACCGTAAACAAACAATATTTTATAATAGAATCAATTTAAAATGCACCGTATTGCCTTCAAAATAAAGTCATAAAGATTATTTTATTAATGTATTTATAAATTTGTATAAACTTTTAAAACACATCATTAGTTTATTTGCAGTTATTACTTACGAGCTTAACCTTTATTCCAATGGAATAAAGTTTAAAATTAAATTTCGTTGATGTTATTTCAAGATGGCGGTCAAGCCCGTTCATATGCAACGATACGTCATGCGATCGCGTGACGACGTTAATGAATGGTGAATAATCGCCGTCAGATGTCACTGATGTGTTAAGCAGTATGGGGTGGTCAGTGAGAACTAGTTTTTTTTTTCTCGCTCGCCGTTATATCATCTCCTACCAACGATGAATGAAAACACGCGCGTGTGAAGAAACCTTACCAATATGTAGAGGTAAAAATATTTTCAGTTATTTTTAGTACTCTTTTTTCAATCATTAACAAACTTGTTGGTTTAAAAAAATGTAACTAATGTAGAGATGAGAGGTGTGCCAAAACTATACCAAATTCAAGACTCTGTCTACATAAACTACTATATTGTAGTTTGCATCTGTTTTATTGCTATTGGAAAATTGTAAATTAAATCGATCGTCGATTGTTCTACACAAGAAACAAATAGAAAGATGCGCCTGGGGCGTGGCGCGGCGCGCGCAAGGCGTGAGAATGCGCCTCTCATTGTATCTACCGACTTCCTTCCTGCCGGATAGAGGATATAATCTATTACATTAGGGGGACCAAACGTGTAATAAAAAGTAACCAAGTTTGATAAAATTTTTATTGGAAACAAACTAAATCCTGCATAGCATAGACACGCAAAGTATTTATTTAGACAGAAATCTCTGGCCGCAGAACTTGTTCGGATAGTTTAATTTGTTAGCGAGTATTGCGTAGTGTAAAAACAAAGTAATTTACGTAGTATAAGGTTGAAAATCTCTCCAGTATTTATTTTTATTTTCCTTTCACGAAAAGGTCATATCATCAGCCCACTATACGTGTCCCCGTGTGGCTTCACTGAGGGTCTCGGATTCTATCCTATTATTAAGGGTCACTAGGACATAGTCAAATACATGTTGTAATTAAAAATTAAGATTTCAAACACGTAAATTTGTTTAATCTTGATATTGTCACCCTGTCACAATGTCAATATAGGGTCCATAGACGTTTAAAATTCAGAATGAAGTTGCGTATAACGACTTCATATATTAAAAATAACGACTTTGCAATGCCGCGTTATTTATGCATTTCTCAGTCACGTTTGACCGAATTATTACAGTTTCCAGCAGCGCTAGTGACAAAGTTGAAAAGCATCTAACTGGACCGGACCAGGTTCGATCTCCTCTGTGTTTCAACGTGTTGTTGACTTTTGAATTTAATTTATACCGATGTTCATATAGTGAAGAAAATCGTGATGCACCTTGTACATATCTGCGTAGTAATTCAAAGATATGTGTGAAGTCAACTCGCTCAGGGCCAGCGTGTTTGACTAAGTCCTAGTCATCATCTTGAGTAGACTATGAGCCACTCTAATCTCTGTACCAATTCAAAAGATTGAACAGTAAACTACATCTTCAACGTTGTTCAAATTAATCCCTTTAAGTAAACACGATGCGGTTTCAAAGATATGGTAAAGAAATTCGGTTTTTTTTTCGCTTTCCCACACGAATTCCCACGGAGACAGGTGTCTATAAAAACTAGTCGCCTTTTGACTACAACAGCCCTTTTTTGTGGGTTGGAAAAAATAAAATCTCAGTATCCGGGCTCTGGATTTCCGGGTCGCGGGGACCATAGACAAAAACATTATGTGATTAATGAACTAATGTTTGTTAATATTTTTCAAAGATAAGAGTCTCTTATTTTTTTATGAGTTGTATTTGCCTCTATTGTTTGGATATTTGATCGAGATATACAATGTTTTATTAAACTAACCAAGACTAGTTCATAGATTCCTTTAGTTTTGTCTGTTTTTATAGACCAAAAGAAACTATTCTATTCTCGTATTATTGTCATTTTGTCTTCGACTAACAGACCAACGATATCTAATTCACTAATCTGGTTAACGGCGTAATGATATGGACAATGTGGTTCAATATGCCAGTAAAAATTATCATCTCTATTTGGTAT
>JAODUI010000005.1:1244656-1257437 GCA_027563995.1 Papilio gigon | reverse complement strand
TTAATGAACTAATGTTTGTAAATATTTTTCAAAGATAAGAGTCTCTTATTTTTTTTTGTTACTTGTATTTGCCTCTATTGTTTGGATATTTGATCGAGATATACAATGTTTTATTAAACTAACCAAGACTAGTTGATAGATTCCTTTAGTTTTGTCTGTTTTATCGCCCAAAATAAACTATTCTACTCTCGTATTATTGTCATTTTGTCTTCGACTAACAGACCAACGATATCTAATTCATATAAACGTTCAAAACAAAAAAAGTACACAAAAAAAAAATAACTCACGTAGTCTATATAAAAAAAACTGTTTAATCATTAAGTAGTTTAATACTTAAAGAAATATTTGTAGATATTCAATTACACACAAACCCTCTTTTTAACATTTACCTTGTTCAATTCGAGTAGAGGTTTATACTCTGTCCCTTCGTCCCTAATTCCCACGGCCGCGGGTGACAGGTGTGATCCAAGAACTTCCCTTCAAACTGTTTTGCCATTATACGACTTAAACCAAGGACTTTAACGTTGACTATTGTTTGAAGCGATTTTGTATTTTATAGCGAAGTACGGGTCAATGTATAGAATTTGAAATAACGTCACTATGGGAAAGGTTTGAGTGAAGTTATTTCGTTTTATAATTATTATTTCTGTGTTAAAACTTCGTTACTTTAAAAAAATTAAATTAGTAAATTTCTCTGAGGTGTTTTATTTACGTTGAACATAAACAATTGTTCACTTTATTTTTAAATGAAATTTTTTATGAGATAATTTTAGGTTAGTTATTGTTATTATTCTATAAATAAAAAAAATGTGTTAAATAATAAAAAATAATTGTAAAAAAGTTTAATTTATATTTGATCTTTTCGCCGGTCATTACAAAGGGCTGATGCAAAAAAAAAATTACGAAGTTGTGGGAAGTATTTGCGAGGCGATTTCTCAGTGGCTCGATACTTCTTTGTCAGCTAACACCTTGACTGACCCTTTTGTGTCGAGATTTTATGAAAGGAAAATTGCGGGTTCCTTTTGTGAATTGATACTCGAATTATGTTATGGTGGGAGTTCGCATCAATGCTTGTTACATAATTAAATGTTTTCAGAGTGGGTTTATGTTAGTGAAAAAAATATATAGGTCGTTTAATTTTTTTTTCGTCACTCATTACACGCGTGGCTGAGGTTGTCTATTGTTTATGGTCATTCTAGCCGCTTGTTCTACTTTAGACCATCAGGATTATTTTATTGTCAAAATTGTAATAATTAATGTAAATTCGGAATACCAACTCTGGTTGCGTCTGATGTTTTGAGTACAATCCTCTACTTTTATAACCTTTATCTAGAGCAAAAAATTGCGATTTTTTTTCTTTTGCAAAAAATTTGAAAATTCTCCGAAGGCCGTTTGTTAGGTGAATTCTTAGTGTTGTCATTTACAATACGGGATGACATTTCGAAAATCGAATATCAATTAGACGTCAAATTTATATAAAAACTTTATGCCTTATTTATTACAAGGATTTTTTTAGATCGTCTTTTATTTTTTGCATCGTAGTTTAATTTCTTATTACAGTGTTTATGCACAGATATTGTACGCAATGTGTTTGTCTGTTATTGTAGTTACATATTGCCATGTTTAATTTGATTTTTAATGTTAAGTCATAAAACCAATTATGTTATTATAGAGATAAGCCTTATAAATAAATAAATAAAGGAATGGGGGATACCTAATTAAGATGCAGATACAAAAAAACAAACAAAATATTCAATTATCTATTTTATTCAAATATATTGAAATAATTAAGTAAAACTAACAGTTGCACAACACGAGGATATGTATGAGAACAAAACCTCCTTCATTTGTTAACGAAATAAAAAAAACTAACCTAAAACATTTATTCTATATAAGTATTGTACATGCACTGGTTTAATATAAAAAAATTAAAAACAACCTCTTTATTGAATAAATGCACCATTAAATGCCGTCAACGTCATTGAGGAACTGAAACGACACTAGCTATAAAAATATTATTAAGAAACCAAAGTACACGGGAACGTCGCCAGCGAAGACACAAATCTTCACTTGTACAAAGTGTGCGTTATTACAATAAACATATTTTACGGTAAAAATATTTCGAAATACATGTTGACAGTCGGCAGTGGGCAGAAAAAGGTCGGTGATGATGATGATGATGATAAGCAAGTACCGCTAACTAAATCAAAAATTAAATTCGCTTCCCACTTAATATCGAACATGTCTTAATTTGTAATATTTAGTCTTTAGTACCATTACATCTTAGATCAATTTTTGGTCACAATTACATTTATGAGCATTTTGTGATCAAGGACAAGTTTGGTAATATATGGCCTGAATCATTGCAAGTTTATTATGTTTCCGATAGATGTCGATGACACAAAACCTTATGACGTCATAGGACAATAATTATGACGTGGTCATTATTTAGCTTCAATACGGATAAGCTTACTTTGATGGAGTTACGTTTTCTTTGATATACATATTTTAGAACATTTTTTTAACTGGAAAATCTTCTTTTTCGAGTTAATTTAAAATATTGGTATTGGTATGATTAATATTGGTCGAAGTTCGACGACCACTGATTCAATGTTTCTGCCGTTAGCACCGCCTAATAGCAAATTCCTTTAACATATTTCTATATGAAAGTCGGAAATTGTTTTCGCCAGATTGAGAAAAACTCAATGTTTGCGCTACATAAACACGAACATGTTTACTTCTTAGATAACAATCATGTCATTTGTCTAATATTAGGTTTTATTTACACTGTATACAATAATATTTGGTCACAACAGTCAATTTAGTTGCTAAACATTCGAGATTCACAAAAAAACGATCAACCTTTGTATACATTGCTTTGTATAATATACAGTACAGTATACAATTTTCGAATTTTGTATAATTTCAGTACAATGTTCACAATATTCAGACTTATGTAAATCACTGGCACTACTCTATCACAGAATTACAACTACATGTGTTATTTAATATTAGAAATATTTAAATGCATGCATTGTTAATAATTATATACTAATAAGAAAATAAAGGCAAGGTCGGTACGACAGATTAAAAAGTCTATTTGAAAATCAGAATTGAGACATAGGCCAAGAATAAAGCAATACTAAATTAAATACAAGAATTATTATTTAAAAAAAAAACTATAAGTTAATAAGCCATTTGAAAATTACCCTAGTCATAGTAACTGTACGGTGACAGGCCACGTTACAGTTAACTTCGTCTTTGAGATAATGCGAGGATTGCCTCCTTCAACTTAGATATATTAAGTTACGTCAATAGTAATAAGACGTCAAAATTTTGCATTTAAATTGACAAATTCCTGTCAATACTTGTATCATACTCTGTTACGTTTAGTAAATACAATATTTAATGTATGGATATACCATAGAAACATATATTCTATTGAATATCGACAATTTTTTTTTAAACTATAATATTTTCATTTAAACCTACTATTTGGCATTATGGAAGTACTGAATATCTGCTCTAACATTTATTTAAACATAATAAATGATAAATTAACGGTGTTTTCAAAAGTTGCCTATTCACGTTATTGGTGTATTTAGTTTTTAATATATGTTTACTTCAACAAACTTAATTAAAAACGAAATTAGTCACATGTTATATTCAACATATATCAGATAAGCACCAATGTTTTTACACAAATCAGTAATTAACTTAATCATTATTCTATTCTATTTTTTGAATTAACAATTCCCTTTATTATCTGTAATCGTGTTGCCAATAAATGTGTATTAGATTTACACAAACTAATGTCATTGAGGTTTATATTTGAATACAAGACATAACATTACAAAATATCTATAAAAAAAAAAACATTTATCCATTGTCCTAGGTGTAAACGGAATTAGGACACTAAAATATCTAGCTATATTTCCAATATATATGATCAGAACAATTATTTAGACATTACGATCGTCTTAATGCCATACTCATAATCGCTGGTTAGTCACTAAAAAGACACTAAGTGTTGATTTCTAGTACAAAATCTAAGGGGTACTTAATTACTTCGAGTGCAATTGATTGGTGACTCCGAAGGACAGTTAGGTAGTATCCAATTCCATTTTTCACCTAGGACTAGATATTAGTCGTTATATACAGGTATTGATCAACGCGCCCTTCACATGGGCACGTCGGCCACGTACTCGATCCTGAGCAGCAGGTCGAGCAGGTCCTGCGCGTGCAGCCAGCGCCACGGCAGCGGGTCCCGGCAGCGCGCGCCGGCGCGGCTCACGTTGTAGAGCGCGCACGCCGCGCACAGGAAGCACACCACCGCGAACACTTGCAGCAGACACTTCAGTGGCTCCCTGCAATCACATACTGTGGAATTTGAAAGATGTCGGTTTGTAAAATGACGGGAAATGAATGATAAATGAATATGTGTCTACAGTTTTCAACTAATTGTGGCATCGAAGGACAATGAAAATATCATCTCCACCAGTGACACTTGGAGGGGTTCGGAAAGACCCCCTGGGAGGCGCAACAACCCGCAGATGTCGGCGAATAAAGTTATTGCAAAATTTGGAAATTAGCAACGTAAAGTTCATTACAACCAGTTAATTTTGAAAGGGGAAACCAGAGAGGCAAGTGGCTAGTATGTCTATAATAAATGATTTTTTTCTACATGTTAGATGTTTACAAAGATAAGACTTACGTACGCTTCGTATAAGATCCGTTTATAAAATAGATTAAGATAATAAAAAAATCACATTAAAAAGTGTGGTAAATAAAACATTGAGATCTTTTCTTCAAGTCTTCTGAACGCGTAATATTCCTTGTTCTCGCCGAATGGGCACATTCACAAACTTGCTATCACGTACAAACGGTGTCGAATTCAATAGAATTGAGAATTTATAACAAACCTATATAAACACTTTTACCTTTGTATTGTTAATTTAAATACTAAAAACATTTCAAAATTAATCTATAGACTTGACAAAATAAATTTACTCTTTTCCTCTGTGGAAAGTGGACTGGTGTCCAAAATACCCTTACTGATGGACAACCAGATGAAGTCCAGTTAAGATCAATAATGTCGGGCAGTGATAGTTTATATAATTTCTCATTTCCATTGAATTCGTTCACGCACTGAGCTAATTTTATACGCTGTTTTTAATATACACACCAAAAATATCTCCTCAGAGTCCCGTGGCCGTGCTGCCCGTCCGCGTGGCGCGCCTCGCAGTCGCGGCAAGGCGCCTCCGCCTGCGTCGACACCGAACAGTACGCTGCAAGTTATTATAATGCAAATTAATATACGATTTACTTTATCAAATCTAATACAGGACTTGACAGAAATATGACATATTTCATTTGATAATTACTAATAGATACTTATGAAATGAAAATATATGTTACACAATATTCTACACTAACAAAAAGTAAATAATTAAGTATATTAATTATACCTTACTATATACTAAGGATCGGCAACTAAATATATTGACAACAATACAGTACTTTTTTAATAAACAATTAAAACAAATTAATAATTACTACTTAACAAATAACTTATTAAAACTTTCGTGGGACATAACAGCGAGTGTCACTCACTCGACCTAAAGGACTTTGACGGGTCTGAAACTATTTATTTTGAAAATGTGCAAGGCAAAAAAAAATACAGACCACGAGTCTGTATGTGTCAGAAGAAAAAAAGCTGTCATTTTTTAATCAGGGAAACATGTATATAATCTTAAACAAATATAGGTCAATCAGTTATAACTACTTAAAACCAAAACCGTTTTTATAAATATATATATACTATCTACGCATGCAAACTACCTACACATTAAAAGTGTACGTTCAAAGATTACCCGGTCCCGTGTGCAAGTGCGGGTACAGTCTGTCTGAAGTCTCCAACTCTACTGAACACTTCGACGCTATCACATTTATATTACTTTGTAAGCCATCAATATAAGCCTGCGATATCATATTCGCTTTATTTTCCTCCTCTTCTAATTTCTGTAGATTATTCAAATACTCTTCATACCTGTCTATATTCGACTGCATATCGGATACGGTGTAATTTAACTTTTTAACATCACTTTCTAATTTAGTCGCGTAATCTCTTAGCTTGTCACATTCAACACACTTCGTGCAGTCGTAACAAGTTTGAACCATATTATTATTGATGTAATGTTCATTTTCTATTTCTATTAGAGAAGCATCAGTTTGTGTGTCAACATCTATTAAACTTTGAACTCTATTTGTATGACTACACGGTTCATTATCTTCGTCGGTTTGTGTCGATACTGTTTGCAGTTTGATACTGATGTCGAAGTTTCCAGAACAATTTAATGTGTTACGTCTAGACATGTTACAGAAGCTCAGTCTTATTTCGTCGAACAGCGACATATTGGTGGCTCGTCCCTGATCTTCCTTCAATGCGTTCGTAAACGACTCTTCGTCTAACAGATGATTTTCTAGTAAAGAAGTTAAAAGCATATAAAGCTGATGTTATAAGCAGAAATGTTATACATAGAATAAAATAACATTGTAACGTATTTGAACAGTCTTCTACTGAACGTTTGAACGCCATTAAGAGTTTTAGCACTTTAAAATACATATTACAATATTATTTTATATTAAGAAAAATTAGCGTGTAACAAACAGATATTTTCGCATATGCTATATTAGAATACACAGCAAAACCCAGCAGCAGAAATGTTTCAATTTGGTGCAAGATTTAGTTTGTTTTTGAAAAATCGGAACATAAACAAAACAAATAGTAGAAACAATGGATAATATTATAGCAATGTTCTGCAATTAGAACAGTTAGTCAATAATGAGCTAGAATACCTTGTGCGAACTGCGAGTCCAAGTTGAGGCTGTCGAGTGCGGTGAGCATCTGGTCATCAGTGTAGCTGACGTCAATAGACCGGTCCATACGGAGCTGGGCCGCGTTGGACTTGTTGAATACGTCTTTCAGCTCCATTTCCAGCAGCACCTTTAATAAGGTTGACCAATGATTAAGTCAAGGTTTTGCGTCAGTATCCTGGTCGATGGCGGCCGAAGACTGATCATTGTGGCAGACTGTGCGGAAGGCTTACGCCGAGCAACAAGCGCTAGGCGACTGATATGTTGATGATGAACTGAATGTAAGTAACTTGTTTATTTTCCTGCTGGAAAGGTCTCCACTGTGGTGGGTGTGCGTGTGCGTGTGTGTACGTGTGCGTGTGTGTGTGTGTATATATATACCTTCTCTTTGATGAGCTGCTGCATGTAGTGGTCGTGGTCGTGCAATCTGGCGGCGAGGTCGGCGTGCTGGCCGCGCAGGGTCTCGCATTCCTCCAGCAGCGCGCTCTGCCGGCTCGCGTACATCTCGTTGATGCGGTGGCACTCCTCCTTCGATTTGTTCAACAACTCCTGCAGAATTAGTTTCTGGAATGCAAACATTGAGAATAAGTATTGCAAGTTTGTCTAATTCAAAATTTGCGCTTCTGGAGATATTAATGAATTAATCTTAAAATTAAAAACGTTTAAATGACAGAAAACTTACTTGTTAAAACTGGCTATATTTAACTGGCTCACTTAGAGTATCCCTTAAGTACTTTAAAGATTAATAATGGGTAATATATACTAAGAAGCTAATCAAATAATCACAACCGATCTGAAGTGGAGTTCTTAACATCTTGGATTTCATAACTAAGACAAAATTTAGTTAAATTAATTGTGAATCAATCAACTTAGTAGAATAGGGGTCTAAAGGTTTGATAAAGGGATTCCAAATCAACAATTACCTCAGACTCTAACGCGGCGACTTGTTCCACCAGCACCCTGGCGCGCTTCCTGGTGACATCGAGGTCGCGCGTGGCCTCGTCCAGCGCGCGCTCGCTGCAGCACAGCCTGTCGCACGCGTCCTCGTAGTCGCGCTTCACATGGCTCAGGGTTATGTTCTCCTCACGTAACCTGATTAGAATCGATGATGACTTTTGGAAACCAAATTTGTAATCTATTAAACAGTCTAAGCTATTTGTTACAATCCGGTGTTGAGGCTATACTGGTAACATCTGGGAAAAACCTTTAATCTAACCCCAATCCTATGTCAACTTTTTTCTGCAATACTCAATTGCTTAATGCTTACTTATGCAGTCCTGTAGCAATGAAAAATCCCATCTCTGACATATGGCAAGCTACTAAACAACTCAATAGACTTACATATTAAGATGTGCAAGTAGAGAGTCCCGCTCCGCAGTTACAGTAGTCAGCTGCTCCTCATGCTGTCTGTCGGTGAAGTCGAGCTGGCTGCGCAGCTGCTGTGCTAGGTGCGCCTTTTCCTTCAACTCGCACTGCAGCTCCTCCAGCAATTGGAAACCTGGAAGAGGTATCACTATGAGTTGCATTCCTTTACATATTGCTGTGAGTTTCATAATGGAATACAATACAAATGAAGTACAAGGTTATTGAAATGTTTTGTGGTTAATATAGCATGTGCATATAACCTCCATGCATGTGAGATAATTCATGTAATCCACACATAAATGAATGGAATCTTTATTTCTCTAATAGCTTTTGACAGTGGCTGCGTCAACACAGAATAAAAAAAAACTGATATAGCCTTTGCACTATTCTAGACAGTAATGTATCTTTATGCTAAATTTTATCCAGATCTGTTTATGAGTTACCTGCTAACAAATAGAATTTATTTTAGTGTGATGGTGTGATTCTAAAACAGAACTAATAATTTCAGTCCTAGTCAATGACTCTTTGCAATGTTATCTTTTGAGTTCAACAATTTTGTTTACTTTGATAAGATTTCGAACGAGTGACATTTTTAATACAATCATACTCAACAGTTTTAACTTGTGCATTTCATCAATTAACATGCACAAGGATATTTAATTTACACACATACCTTCAGTAGAAATACCGGAGTCAGAGTCATGTGGCCCTTGTCCATTCTTTAAATTAAAACTGTAAATTATAAAGAACTCATATAAACATCCTGTTGTTATGTCTATTTGTTAAAAATACAGTAAGCAATGTGTAAGCGCTTCATAGTCACACATCTTAAACATTACACCACTGGATTTTATAAGAGAAGTTTGCAAATGAACAGTGGGATCTCTAAAATGATCATCGACACCCATGGACATCTGCAATACTAGAGGAACTATGAATATTTTATTAATGTCATCTAAACCAAAGCTCAAAAAATATAAAAATATAACAAAACTCTATGTGAAGGTTCGTAGACCTTTATTTTAACCCTTCATAGAACAGCCATGACTAATAATCTTGGTATTCGTGAAATTGGCCGCCATAGTTTGTCTAATACCTAGTTGAAAAGTGCTGTACTCACGTACAATTAAAATCAATTTTAAAAAGGGAAAGAGCCAAAATATTTGTTAGTTAAGAGAGTGTATCAGTAATTTTGTTATACATCTACCTTTCATCTAAATCAACCTTTATCTTCTGATTTTCACTGTATTTATTTAACACTGATGATAATGTTTCAACTGACACCTCAGGATTACTTTCTTCTGGATCCAGTAGTGATTTTAAGTAACTATATTCAGCCCTGGAAGTACATTAACATTTATTAAAAAAAATTATAGCCGGGGAAAGAAAATTTTGCATAATTTTGTTATGAAATGTAAAATGTGTTTAAAATAACTAGACACTGTTATACAATATAACTAAATAAAGGGTCTAAAATTAATAAAAATCGTGGACTTACTTGTTTGTTTTGATAAAAGGCGCAAACTTGTCCATTAATGCATCAACTCGTAAAGTCTCCGTGCTTTCGACACCACAGTATTTGAAAATATGAACGGCAGTGACAAAATAATCTACAAAACCAAAAATAAACTTTATAAATCAAAGTTACCTCCGCGACGTTTTAATTTTAAACAGAAAAACACACATTTTACATACCGTCTGTGTTTGGGTCTCCATTTAAATTCATTTTGTTTTCAATTTCAATAAATTTATATTAAGTCAATAGAACTATATGTTCATCTAATTTAAATACAGGGTGAACGTTTACAGACAAGATTGTTTATTTTCATTAACCTAAATAAATTCGTTACGCTACAGGGAAATACGAAAATAGTTTTGTAATAAAAACGGTTCAACTTCAACTCCCTCCCGCAATACCGTAGTGACGGCACCTGAGTAGCGCAAAGAGCAATCAAGTGACATCGAGTTGAATAGTATCGATTAAAAACATCGATTCTCACTTGGTTTGTAACCTAGCTGTTACGTACTATTCTGTCGCCGCATCGAAGTCAATACCTTTGTATTAATAATTTTAGTACAAATTTCAATTTTTTTATTATTTACGTTATACCTTCTAAACAACAAAGTATAATAGTTTTAGGCGAAGTGAGGGTAGATGGCAAGAAATGAGTTGCATTGGTTATCATAATTACTTTAATTCAGCCTTGTAAAACTTTAACGTATTCGTATAACATTTAATACTTCCATTAGACCACCGTGTACTTTCAATGTAGCCAATTTTGTCTCAATCATTGTGAAATCACTTAATTCCATCTGAAATAAAAGCAGTATCGATTTTTCATTACAATCGAATCCAATTAAAATTCAAAATATTGTAGTTACAGCCCTTAAATACATTCGCTGTCAGCTGTCAAATAAGCTCATATTTTACTTTTAAATTTAATCAGAAAGAGTTATTTATCTGCAACTCTGCAACAGCTACTACTAAAATGTAATTTAATTTATCGTCGAATTCGCAATAGCGAACATAAATTAATTCTATGTTTATTTTCTAGATCTCAATATTCATTTAAGATAGAGGTTATTTATGACTAGTGTACAGTCCTGTTAAAACGGTATTAAAATATATATTCTATTTTATATCTAAAATTATTTGTGTTTGTTAAAATAGAATATTATGTACTTACTCCATCGGGTGGGTCGTTTTCCCTCGATGGATATCTGCCGTACATTCTTTCACATATTGCACATAAACCACACCACGTGCGATATTTTAAAGTATTTGAATCATCCTATAAAAATAAAGCAATAAAATTACATTGTTAATATTAAGTTAATCGTTAGAAAAATGTGTCACAAACTTCTACGTCAGCGTCTTCCGAAGCAAATTGCGCTTTATACCCCTCGTCCAAAACATTTAATTTAATTTCATCGAGGAGATTGTTTTCTTCATCATAAGAGTCCCACTCCATGATGCCTTTTAACTGGCTCGCCTGCTCCATGTCCATGATGCCGCCCATCATTAAAATGAGACCTTCTTCAATATTCTACAAAAATAAACTGGGATTCTAAATCCTAATATTACTGTTACCTGTGAAGGAAGACTAAAACAGATTATACCTTTATAGGCATCCTGTATCCATTCGGTCTGAACTTCCGAACGACCGTAAGATAGAGAAGTTGCTTTGACTTCTTCATTGTCACAAACTCTGCGGCGTACGACATTGGCGAAAGTGCTGTCAAATACGTAAAAAACATGCTATAACTCTTCTGAAAGAGTTCTGGTGTAAGGAATTATTTATCGAAAAAAATATTTGCATTCCAAAAAATGTCGTACTCTCTAGAGCAGCGTAATCTATGGGCAGTGCGAAAGTGGCATTGGTGCGAGAGAAGACGCGCGGCACGTGCAGCCAGTCGGCCAGGCTGCAGGTCGCCGGCAGCGCGCGCACCACGTTCTGTAGCTCTAGCCCCGCAGGCCGCAATCCGCGCGTCCGCAGTGCCTCCTTCAGCACGTAACGACGCTGTGGAGTAGCCGTATAATAGTAAAGGTGTAAGAACCACGCTAAAAGAACAGAGTAAAGTGAGAATGACTAACCATTATAGAGGTCAAGAGTGCTGGCGATGTTTTTATTAAGTCTCATATCGACAACGTTGTTACTTACTTTAGTATCAAACTCAGTTTCAATAGCTTCCTCATCAACTTCTCTATGCAAGTACTTGAGGATGTCGTCATCTAAGAAGGAATCAGTAGTAGATGCTGGCGTGGTCTTGACTATTGGTGGCAGGGGCACGTCCTCTGCGGCCGCTATAGAGCCGCGAGAGCTGGCGTTATGGGAATCTGTTCCTATACCGGCTATCTAAATAAAAAACAAACGTATCACCAATTGACCTAACTCGAAGTCATTTGTGAATACAACTTTGAAAAATAATATTGCGTTTTATATGAATTCGTCAAAGATCATTTAATATCAAATATAATAATGTATTCACTTGTGTTTCAGGATCCTGCTGCGCCTGAGCGGCGAGGCCGGCGGAGGCCAGTCGGTCGCTACCCGCACCGCGGGCCTTGCGTCGTCGTTTGCCGCGCCGGCGGATCTCACCTGACATGTCACCATAAAATTTAGAGCCCCTTAGATCACATACCCCTAAATTATGAAGGAGTAAAAAGTAACAGGACATTAAAGGTAGAAGCTGTTGCGTCAAATAACAATAATAACAGTAAAAAAACAATATATTAAGAAAAAATCGATTCATAAGGTTCCTAATAAAACCGTTTCTCACCTGTTTCTTCAGTGTTGCCAGCTTCAATGGAGTTGTTGCTATCCTTGTCACCTTTGGACCGCTCCGAAGCAGGAGTTTCCACTTTATTTTTACTTTTTAAAGCCTTTCCCAAATTTAAAGCTTTTAGTTGATTCTATAGTTGGAGAAACATATTCTAAATTACTAGTACACATTAAATACTTGCGTCGGTGGCGCAGTTGTTAAGGGCTTGACCGGACCGGACCGTACTCGACATTGTCCAGGTTCGATCCCCGCCATG
>JAODUI010000005.1:1222832-1235579 GCA_027563995.1 Papilio gigon | reverse complement strand
TTCCGCATCCAACGACTTCCTGCCGTCCGCACTAAGTCGTCGGTCCACCTGGAGGGAGGACGACCCACACTCCTGGTAAAAATGCTATATGACTAATTATTTTTAATTCAGACTTTGCGCGCACGAATTCGTTCGCGTGGGATTCATTAGTTGCGACGTTTTTCATTGATACTCCGCTCCTATTGATCGCAGCGTGATATTATTTTGTCTATAACCTTCTTCGATAAGTGGACTATTCAATACAAAAAGATTGTTTCGATTCCAAACAGTAGTTCTCGAGGTTAGTATTAACAAACTCTTCAACTTTATAACATTAGTATGAATTATCAGTGAGAATACATAAGGAGAAGTAAATTTTTATCGATATAACGATATTAAAGTAATTACATAGATTAATTGAATACAACTTTTATAATCTACAATCTGTTAAGTCGCATAATCACGGACACTTAAATTATTTGAAAATTATAGATAAGTGTGGTATATTTGAATCATGTGAATTAAAACTCAGACTGACAATAATGCTAAATTATGTACAGATGAGTCTTAGCCAAAGAAGGAAGTTCCTAAGTTTTTTTTTTCCAAAAGGAGAACACGGAAAACCATATACTATGTAAGGCATTGAGTAAGGTCTATGTCCAGCAGACGAGCTGATATGAATATCTCGTTCATACCTGACTATGACTCCTTCTTAAATCAAGTACAATTGTTGTTCTCTGTTTCGGCTGATCTGGCGTCAAACATCTTCTTGATCCTCTCGACTTGCCGCTGGCGAGCGTCGGTGCTGGCGTGAGCGGCCTCGAATCGGTCTCCGTATACCTAAACGTCGATAAAACGAAGAATTTTCGTGTCATATTTAGATGTTCAATTATAAGTATCCGGCTTGCAAGGACCATATTAAGTAAATTATTAATGGACTCTAAAAACATTGGTATTTGAAGGTCTATTCAGTAAATTAAAGCTAACACAAGTAAGACTAGAGAATACGTGATATGTAATTATGCTCAGCTCAGTCACCATCTCGCCCTTTTCCCTACGGAGGGTCAGCACAGTATGTAGAATTTCATACATCTCTATCAGTAACGTATCTAAATTAATTCCCTTCAGCGTTATTCTATTAAAAAAATATTAGATATTAACGAATTTAACATCGATATCTCGATAAAGGATTACAGTTATACGATAAACTTGAATATTATTTAATCGCATATTAATCAACTGTGCCAGTGTGTATTGAATTTGTTAAAAATATTTATATTTCTCACCATTCTCTGGCGTGGATTTAAAGATTTATTTTCGGAATGCATTAATCTCTATATCTTATCTGTGTAATCGTTTCATTTAAGTGATATAAATTACAATCGCAGTTAAAATTTATTTGCCTTGCATTGATGATAAATAAATTCATATACCTAATGCAATGCATTTTATATCGTACAGAAAACTAGATTAGACCGTGTTAGTAAATATTACTGGAAATGTTCATTGGCAAGCATTGGCGTCTCCAAAGGAGCAGCAACTGTCCCCCACAACTTCTTCGAAGTACTAAGATGTCTACCATAGACAACTCAAAAAATACTTGATATTTTTTATGAAAAAAATTGGCCGCATTGATAAGCATTGCCTTGATTATTAGCTGGAGACGCCCTTTATACGTACTGGCAACAATTTAATAAATTGCATTCCATTGCATTTAAATACTGCTTAATTGATAGACGTTCATTTGTTATTCTTCTCGCAACAACAAAATGCAAAGCACTCTAAACTAATAGCTCGCGATCGAAGATCAAAAAGGTGAACGGAGTAGATTGTTAGAGATTGATGGGCTCTATTATCTATTTAAACATCAGCTTTTACAATCAAAATGTTGGATATCAGCCAAGATTCAACAGCATTTACAAATTAATACAATTTATTGAAACACGGTAACGAATATTCCTTTATACATTTCGAGGAATTAAAAAAACATTTTCTAACAAGATCACTATCAAAATGTTATTTTTATGTGTTAAATATTTATAATGCAAAGATTGCATTTAGTGATAACAATGTCGATTGCTGAACCTTGTCCACACTAGATTTTACAAAATGATATTTTTATTTGTGTGCTATAAATTGTAATAAATGCGCCGTTAGAGAAAGTTTTGAATAAACATTTGAATGTAGATAATATCAGTAAAATTATTTTATAACTTTTGAACCGAAGAATAAATAATATAGAAGAAATAATATCGGATCGGTTTATTTATACCGGTGTGTTACCGGTCAATTTTGCGGAAGTATTGTGAACGTAGGGCAGCCGAGGACCGATCTTGGCGATCTTGGGGAAAGGCCTACCCCCAGCAGTGGGCGACATCTGACGGATATGATGTTTATCATTTTATTTCATAAAATTGAGATTATGGGTACGCTCGACCGCTGAGGAAACATTTGTTTCAAACATATTGCTATCTCAGTTCTTTCGGACAGAATGAGGGTGACAACGAAATTTTTATACGATAATTTGCACAGTAAATAAACAAGGAAAAATGGTTTCGGACGAGAAGATATTTATGTACCTATTAGTCGTAAATTAAAGATTTTGTTTCTCTTTTTAGGGATGAACATGAGTACGTAAAGCTATTTAAAAAAATGCTCATAAATAATATTTGAATTTCGAACAATTGTACCTTCTAAACATATCCTCAGTGACAATGTCATGCGGCGTTCTGTTCTTCTCCTTGTCATATTGATCTTGAATCTTGCTTAAATCCTCTTGGAACATGTGAATTTTACCCTCCAAAGTCTGGAAATAATAATGAAACACTTGGAAGTCGTACTCCATATTTAATTTATTAATTTCATATAGTATTTTTCAAAAACCTTGACCCCTGACCTTGATCTCTGCTATGCGCAGTTTCCACCTCCGCGTCTCTTTACACCCCGCTGCAACTAACATTGTGTTCTGCACGGCGACTCGCACGATGTTCGGAGCCGGTAAAATATTTAAAAACCGAATACAGATATATTTTATTTACCCATGCGTCTTTAGCTCTTCTCACGTATTCTTTAGCTTCAGGCTCGGCGGGATGGTTGCATAGCACGGAGCAGCCGTGTGGAAAAGGGTTGTACAAGCCGGCGTAGGGGCGAAGGATGAAGGGCGCGGGGGTCGCCTCACAACGAAGGTCTATCGTACTCTGAAACGATGTTTTAAAACATTTATTGAAAAGGAGCCTAACAGCTAGACGGTTATTCTGTTAAGTAATGTTTGCATGTCTGTAAAGAATGTTCTTAAAGACTATTTCCAAAAATCTTTAACCATTAACAAAGCGACATTGTCTCTATAAACATAGGTCATATTTAAAACTATTAAACGATATTACAAAATTTTTTAACGGTTACGAGGCAGGGACGTTAGTAACGTAAGCAATTGTTTATAATTAACTTTTCAACAGCATCAATAATTATGTAAATCCTTGAATAGTTAATAACCAAACGTAATTAAGTGTAATATCATTGGTTAGATTAATAATATGTTTGATTTTAAATTATCTACCAATTTACGATCCCTGGTTACAAATAAATCGATATCGGCGTTCTGGGTATTCATATTAAAATAGATAGTCAAGTCACGTGTGCGACTTCGCCTTTTAATAATTGTCAATTAATAAATCCATTATTATTAATTGAACGCGACTTAAGCAGAAAAGACAAACGAACATCTTATTCAGTAATTAATTACATGTGCTGTAATTTAAAATAGCCTAAAAATAATATAATAATAATACTATAACCTAAAAATAAATTACCGAATTTTACTACTGCTCTATTTGGGTACAAATAAAAAAACACATCGATATCAGATAATGCTAAGCGAAGTTTTTTTATTTAATAACTGAACTCAAGCTTTCTTAGGTTCCTTGGAGGGCTAGGTCTAGACCTTAGAATTCAGCAGAATCATGTGATAACAATTAATTATATTGTAGCCTTAGCCATTAGTCAAGACAATAAATCAAGACCCTATCCACTGGCTTAGTTACTTAGACTTTGTCCTTAGACAAATTTAGTTCCGACGGATCGATTTCGTTGGATACAATTGAACTTTCTTCAAACCAAACTTACATCTGTAAAGAACAACCTAACCTAACACCTTATTACGACTTATAAAAAATGACTGTCATTTATTACACTAACCTTAGTGTTCACCATTGGCGGTTTTTGTGGAGCACTTGATAGCAAACCTGTATTACTTGTTAATCTCATTTTATTATATTTCTCTCTATTTGTATGCACCAATCAACCATAACTACCATCAAAGCAAGTCATGCATCGATCAATCAACGACTACGTAACAATAAACAGACGAAATAACTAATTGTGCGTTCATCCACACATCCGTTTAATTTCTGTTATTATGAAAACTTCTTTTTTCGAAATCGAAAAATAACGTGCTCCATGAAGCTTGAAACCATAATCAAGTTATATGACCGTAAGTTTCCACTGGATTAACACCTGCAATATATATTATCACTGTTTTTTAATAAGGGAAATATTTTTTTCATATTTAAACTGTCTGCTGATACTATAATGAACAGCTTCTATTGAAGGTCAAATGTGTAAACAACGCCATCTAGTGGTTTGCGATTGTATAATAAGCGATTTGGGTAGCCGACTGGTTTATAGCGTTTAGTGAACGAAAGTCAGAACATAAGTTTGTGCAATCTAGCTTTTTTTTTTCTATAGTTCTTAAAGTATACTTGTGAATGATTTATCAATTGGTGAAGGTATTAAAAGTCCAAGGAGTTTTTCACATATATTATTCAAAAAAATTTACACAAAAGCACTAAGACATCCATTTAACCTTATTGTCTAAATAAATGAAGTTTTAAATCGACACTCAACCTCTTAATTAAAAGATATAATTTGTCTCTAAAAATAATACTCATGTCTCTTGTATCGGATAGTTATAATGGCATTATCAACATAACACCTAGCAAGCGACATCGTGAAATATATTTATCATCTAGAATATTCTATATTAACTTTTCAAATCTAACAGGGCTCTATTTGTTACGAGTGAAACTATAATACAAGTTACAGTGCAATACAATAAATTGAATTGTAAGTGTACATTTTGTGAAAATTACAAGACTTTAAAATTTACAAAATATCATATATATACCTTGAACAAACACAAAAAAATTTCCGCTTCAAGCTAACATCGTCATATTAATTCCCGCGCTTTTTGTGTCTAAAATAATGTTTATTCATTAGGGTTGCCAACATTTAGATAATGAGCCAGTTAATTATAACAATGCATTCTAAATTTAAAATAAAATGAATTTTAATGTAAATATGATAAGCAACGTTTTTTTTTATCACTCAATTAATTGATGTTCAATAATTGTGTTATTTTTCGCTGCTTCTTTGCATAATGTTGGCAACACTTAGAATTACAGACGTAAGATAAATATGCATTTGTAATAAATGTTTGTACTCCTAACATAGTACTCTTAATATAATTAAATACGTTATAACAACCATGTATCTGTTATGTTACTATGTCATATATAATTATTGCTGTTAAAATAATTATTACCATAGAGATTCAAATAAATGTAGTTATAGAGCGGACATTACGAACACTTCCAATCTATTTAAGCATAAAATGAATATATAGACGTGAAACAAAAATTTAGCAATTGTTTTTTTTTTGTTGGAATAGACAAAATTCTCACATTACATAAAAATTAATTACATTTACCTGTACACAGAAATAAAAGTACTTGACAACAAAAGGAGATAATTACAATTTTGATCGATGTTCTAGAATTTTCGGACCCAGTCACACGTTTCGGCATGTCATATTGGACAACTGGGATGGCTAATAGTTTTTTAAGAAGGTTCAGTTCGTAATGTCCAGTCTATTGACACATGTTAATGTCTTTATTACATTATTCTGATAAGAAATGATATCTGTTAAATTATATTTAAAATAAAGAGCTATTAAAAATAACACTGATTATGATGTTTAGTTAATTGATAAAAAACAATTACATAGAACCAAATATGACGTTTTATAATCTATATTACAAACATCATTAAGAAATAAATCATCACTACATTATGATAATAGTTAAAACATGATGACTTGAATTATTGCTTTATAAAATCAAATTACAACATTTGATTATTAAAATTATAACTTATTTTTACTAACATAATGACAGTAAAATGTAAAAGACAATAATTAAGTAGAGGTTTTAGTCTCGGTAAAATTTTATACAAATAAGTAATCTCGAATTTGCCAAATAACTATGGCAAGGTATTGTTTAAGGCAAGTCACTGTCACACTGGGTTACACTTTACACTAATCTCAGACTAATAACATACAGACGCACTCTAGTCACATGTTCCTATTAGTTTACAGAAGATAATTGTAAGTCCACTGAGCTTATCATGAGAAAAAGGCTGTTAGTTTTACACCAGAATTAAACCAAATATTTTGATTCATAACAACCAATGTTTGTGTATTGTTGACTTCTTTATGTGGTCTGTATCATGTAAATATTTCTTAGCCTGAGATAGTAATTATTATGTATATAATATGTCATGAATCAATATAAGTATATATTAACTAATTGTTGCAATTTGAAATATATATTAATTACCAGCACCCTTATTCTGAAGTATGTAAATTGAAATAATTTAGACTAAATTATTGATGTTAACTGTGTGACCGATTTTTTTTTATTACGCACAAATAATCTTTTATGACTAGGAGTTAAGAAATAAATTTGAGCATGGAAAATAAGCATACTACATATACCATGCAGCTATAAAAATATTATAAAACTTAAATAAGTTATAAATTACAGATAGTGGTCACACAAAAAAATCTCTGTTCTTTTTTAAATGTCCGTAACACTAGCTCGTGAACACTTTCAAATATATTACAAACAAACAAATGCTTCTGTAACTGATTTTGATCACTGTCACTTGACTTGTGTCCTTACCGTCACTCCGCGAGCACAATAACGTGGTCGGCGGGGCGCGGGGCGGCGCATTACGGTCGCGAGGCGCGAGCCGCCTCCTCCAGCGCGCGCACCTTGAGCTCGCGCTCCCGCTGCTGTCGCAGGAAGTCCTCGTGGTGCGCAGGGTGCAGGAAGCCGCGCTCACGCTCCAGCAATAGCTGCCGCTGCAGCTGCTCGTGCGCCGCCGCCTGCTGCGCCAGCTGCTCCGCATACGGCCGCCCCAGGAGGTCCGGGTGGGGCAGCGGCCGGTACGGCGCCCCCGCGCCCAGCCCCAGGCTCAGAGCATCTTGCTGTGCCTGTGCAGCCGCCTGTTGGCCAGGATGGAGATGGAGGTGAGTATGAGAATGCGCGTGTGTGTGCGCATGAGTGTGCGCGTGGTATTCAGGGTTGATGCCAGCCATTTGTAGTCGCACCATTGGGTCTGCGGCCAGGGCTAGCCTCTCCGCCGCCTCCAGTTGCGCGGCCGCAACGCCGGGGTGCGGATGGTGCGGGTGGTGCGGCGGCGCTCCCGTCACGGGCACGCTCGGCGGTGGCCCGCCGGCGCCGCCTGGCGGGATGCCCAGTCGTTCCAGCCGCTCCCGCTCCAGTTGAGAGAGCGACGCCGGTCCGTGTCCAGGGGGATAAAGCCCGAATTGAACGGGTATCGCACCTTGGGGAGGAGGAGGGGGCATTCCATATCTTCTGTGCATTTCCAACCAGTGCGGATCAAGACCTCTCGGACCAACATTATTTTTAAGGAGTTCCTCTTTTAATCTATCATTTAGTTCGCGCTCCCGCAGTTCTCTTATTTCTCTATCTCGTTTCTCCCTTTCTAAGTGTTCCAATTCTAGGCGTTCCCTAGCACCGGCGGCGCCATACATTGAACTGAGCTGATATTGAAGCATCGGATCCATACAGTGTCGAGGTAAATTGCCGGGACTAAACCCTGCATGTGGTCGTGCATATTCCGATAACTGTCGAAGAGCAGGGGTGTCAGGATAACCTGGCGGTCTTGGAAACCTGTCGTAGGGAGACGTTATAGTTTCAATAGCACCTCTTGACGGCGGCTTCGTCTCTGGTTTTTCAGGAGTGGCAATCTTCCTATGTGCTTGTTGGGCAATCTTCTCCCTTTCCTCTCTGTCTCGTTCGGCTTGCTTCCGCAACCGCTCCTCCCGTTTTCGTGCCAATTTCGATTCTGGTACAGGTTTGAATATAAGGTCTGTTCGAGTACACGAATTATAGTCGCCTCTATTCCAATGCCTTAAGAATATTGCCGACTGTGATCTGTGGCATTCTGTATCTTCGATTTTCGGTTCTGGGCTTGGTCCATGGGGGATGTGTGCAGGACTTGGAATTTCTTCCTCTTCAGGCTGCGACTGTGTCTCAAGTTTCAGTTCAACATTTTCATCAGGCATAGGTCGCTGAGGACCTCGCAGGTGTGGATGACCGTGAGGAATTTGATGCGGTGATCCGGATCTTGCATGTGACGCTTGTAAGCTAGCTGCAGCTTGGGCGTGTAAACGTAAGCTTTCGATTGAACTCGGACCAGGTCCCGGCGGTAATCCTAAAGCCATTGGATGACCCATCGATGGAGGTTGAATCATAAGGTGATTTGGATTACCGGGCAACATTTTTGGATGATGGCGCAGTAGCATTGAATCTGCAGGTGACAATCTTTCTGGGTGATGAGCAAGATGATGCGAGTGATGATGGGTATGATTGTTAGATACATTAACGCTGGATGATGTGCTGGTAGTCTGAGATACGCTTGCTGATAAGTGATGAGGAGAACTAGAATGTGAACTAGTTTTTTGTTGCGTATTAATTTTATGTTGAATAGATTGAGACGAACTGCTTGATGTTGAGTGAGATATAGATAAAGTATGGTTTGTTCCACCTCCAACATGATTGGGTTGCTTCTCGGTACTTGTATGAACAGCACTATGATGACTAGTCGAATGGTGGTGTGTCATCGTAGTTTCATGCAACTGATGTCTTTCTGTTGTCGCATTCGGATTTCTTGGGTCTTCTGTACTCTCAGAAATCTCTCTTAGTGACCTTGTTGTAACAGATGAACTTGTGCTGTGGTGAGCACTGAGCATTGTTGTCGATTCAATTGTAGATTGCTTTCCTTGATCATGTCGGCCCGGTGTACTAGAAGCAGGATGCATCGGTGGTATTGGGTGAGGTTGAGGAAGAGGTCCATATGGATATGGGTAAGGCATAGAATAGCCAGGATGCGGATGCGTATAATAAGGATGCATAGCATGTGCAGCAGCTGCAGCTGACAGTTGAAAAATTGAAGACGGATGTAAAAGCGGATGATGAGGGTGATGTAAGGGAGAAGCAAATGGATGGGATGGATGTGGTCCATGTTGTTGTCCCGAATGCATTACTGGACCAGGTATTGTGGCCGGTATTGACAATGGCGAGGGATTCATCAAATTTAGCGCTGAATGAGATACAGGTATGTTTGGTTGAACTGGGGATGCAGAAATTTGTCTGGGCTGTGACGGACTTGTTAAATGCCTTGAGAATGGAGATGTCGTTGCAGATGGATGTGGCCCATGACTAGAAGCATTCATGTGAGAAGGTTGACTTTTTATTGGTGTTGGAGTATGCGGACTTTTCACTGGAGGTATTGTGTTCATAGACTCGGACACATTTACTTGATTAGATGATACTGGCGTAATATGAGGTTGATGCATGAAGTCTGGTTCCTTTTTAATGCTCTCAATCCTTGGTCCCAGGAAAGCACTTGACATATTTGTATTTTCATTTGTTGGTTGACTCGGAGGTCTGCTATTGTTTTCAACACTTGATATTGATTCCCTATCTCTTTCAGAGCTCAAATGTTGCGCTATAGCACTACCAATAGGATACCCTGGTACTTTTACTTCTTTCAATGATTGTAGCGGATCTGACATATTTTGAGTTGATAGATTAGCTGGCATGTCTGGTAACTCTTGTTTTATTTTTAAATCTTGCGGCATTGATGAATCGTTCTGATTAGATGATGGAGTCATCAAATTAGTACCCTGGAGATTGTGACTTTGAGGCACTTGTTGCATTATTTGTGGCATAGAGTTTGGTTTATCCAAGCTAGGATGTCCAGGGTGACCATACAATGGTGAAGGTATGAAACCATATGGCCCAACATTTGAACCACTACCCACAGATATCAATGGTCCTGGGGGCATTAAACCGGTGATAGATGGCTGGCCTGTGGGCTGGCTATGGGGTGGAGGAAGCATACTCTGTACAGACACAGGGGTATTTGATGCTTCAGTTGATCTAATTCCAAGGTTTTCAGGTCTTACAGGTGTTGGGAATATGGGCGGTCTCAACCCTGAATTTTGAATATCTTGTTTTGGCTGTGTCTTTAAATCAGTAGGTTGTTTCTCTTCAGTTTCAGTTTCATGTGATTTAACCTCTTGTGAATGAGCAGGTGAGACAGGTTCATTGCTGGCCGCAGTTGAATGTTCTATGTGGGCTGGAGAAGGAGCACTTCTGGCATTTGTAGGAGATGGACTTATTCTCTGTAAGTTATCTAGCCTCGGTGTGCTTGGTGAATCCATTTTGTTTCCAGTTGAAATAGTAGCAGTAAAGATTTCTGGTGTATTCTGGCCTTTCATCTCATTAGTCTCATCTCTTGGTTCCAGCTTAATTACTGTCTTCAATGGATTCATAAGTGAATGTTGTTTATTATGTTCACTGGAATAATTAATATTAGGTGGATATGAAAACGGTGGCATTCCACCAACAAAGTCTTTTGCATTTCTGATTATTGAATTATCTTTTGAGATATTTACAGGATTGAATATATTATTTGGCACACCTTCAATCTTGATATTGTGACTAAGTTTAGGATTATAGATATGACTGTCTTTAACAAAGAAATTGGTGTTTTCTAAATTCAAAGGCTTGTTCTGTTGATTTATTGAATGACCAGTAAAACCGTGTGATAATGGGTCCTTTTGGAAATCATCTTTTTGTAAATTAATTGTTTGGTCATCAATGTCGATTTCTTCTTTGATCTTTATTTTTTCCAAAACTTCCATAGACATTGGTGTAACTTTAGGAATAATAAGCTCAGTTTTGGGAAAGATTGTAAGTGGTCGCGGTTCAATATTTTCCATACTCTTCGGACAAATAGGTTCAGTTTTTAAGTCAAGCACACTTCTGTCATCCTTTTCGGGCGCTGCTTTATATACTGGCGGTAAAGGTTCTTTTTCAATTCTATTTGGATGCTCATTGCCCAAATCTGGTTTACAGGGTTCTGTCGCTTTTTCTAATTCTGTTTCTTTATTTGGTTCAGAATTATCTTTCTCAGTTTTATTGAAGCTAAAGTCACAGGCTTCAGGTTCTGGTTCTACAGTTTCAGTTTCATCCATGGCAGAAAAACTATCATTTGTCAGACTTTCTGACGGGCTCTCGGGAGGATCACTAGCCTTCTTCTTTTTCATTTGCACATCACCATCTAAAATCTCTGGTTTAGTGTCGTCGGGCAATCTCTTCTTAACCTTAGATACATCAACTTTTCCATTTGTCACTTTCTTTTTGTTTTCTTTATCTTTGCCAACTGGTGATGATAAAACTTTTTCTGTTATATTGTTATTTGTACTTTGTGCATTAGGTTTGATCGGTTTTTTAGACTTTGAATCATTATCACTTTCATCTTGTCCTTTCCTTCCATTTGGTGTTGTTTGTTCTTTCGATTTATTTCTTGTGCGCATTCTACTTGGTGAATCGTCTGGATTATCTCCAGTTCTACCATTGTCAACTTTAGCTAAATCACCTGCTTCCCTTGAATCACTGTCTTCTTCGGAGTTTTCATCTTCCGTTACAGAACTCATTTCACCTGCTTCCTTAGGGTTAGGGGAAGGCCTTGAACCATTAGTATCAGGTACAGGAGTTATTTCTGGTGTTTGCTCTTTAGGTGTTCCCGCTCTAGAATTCCTTGTATTACGAACTCGCCGCAATGATGCTTGTCTACGTCTTCTATGAGGTCTATTACTACTAGCACCAGGGGTCTTTTTCCAGAGATAATAAAACTCAACCAACTCAGCTGTGTCTTTATGGGGTAGTAAGTCTTTTTTGATCTTAAAAAAATTCTTACCAAATTGGCGAATACCTTTGACAAATCTTTTTGTCTCTTCCTCTGTCCACTTTTTCTCTATACCTTTTGGGACTGGGCACTTGACTAAGGCTTGCAGAGCTCGTCCTGGATCGTACCCAGAGTCATGCAGAACATCCAGCGCATTAATAGTGGTGTCATCACGACTAGCAGCTACACAGCCATCGTCAGGTGAACCACCATCACACATTCCAGCAAATGCAGCCATTGATCGCGCAGCTCGTAAGTACATAACAAGATCTCGATCTGTCGCTTGCGCTGGCAACCAACGTAATTCTTCACCACCTGGACACGGTTCGTCAGGTCCTAAGGGACCGTTAACTCTAATATCAGGCAAACAAGCATAAATATCTTTGTCTTTGACGGGTTGATTCGGTGTGCCCACTTGAACCTCCCCCTGATTTTGGGCCATGGTAATGAAATGCTATTTACACTGGCCAATATTTTTTCACTCACATATCACAAACAATTTGATCGCTTACATTATGTCAAGTATCAATTTTGAACGAACGTGTTACAGTCTCGTTTTAGATGTGTTTTTATGGTTCGTAAAGAAGTAAGTATGCCAATATACATAATTATTACTCCTAATGGCCACCATTACACGATGCATTGTGG
>JAODUI010000005.1:1177640-1203691 GCA_027563995.1 Papilio gigon | reverse complement strand
TATCAGCCACATGTCGCCCACTGCTGAGCGTAGGCCTCCCCCAAAGATCGCCGCGACGATCGGTCCTCGGCCGCCCTCATCTAGGATGCTCCCGCAAACTTAACCAGATCATCGGTCCATCTTACGGGAGGCCTACCCACGCTGAGACGACCTGTCCGTGGCCGCCATTCCAGGACTCTGTGGCCCCATCGATCATCAGTTATTTGATAGTTATGACTAATTTTAATAATACTGTTTATACGAATAATGTGTTATTTACTACACGTAATAAATTATTATAAGGTGTCGATAACACAAAGCGGACGAAATCAAATTAGATTAAAATCAGTATCTCCTTTTTAAGGCTTATTACTAAAATAAATTTATTGCGTACGGCTCGTAACTTGAACTTCCATGTTATTATATTTCAAAGTTTATCATCGTAAATCTCGTCGGGTTTCATTTTTATGTGACGTCCGATGCTTTTTGTGTATTTTTAAAATATGGTCGTAACAGTTTTTGAGTTCGATTGTGTGCTACGATTTGTTCTGAGAGAGCAGTCGTAAACGTATTTTTAGTTTGAAATCCTTTAAACTACTTTATCGCTTTGTGATATAATGTTAACATGGTCTTTGGACATTTCATCGACTAGATCTTTGTAATCTATTGTTGAATGTACGCCAAATGACATAACGGAGTTAGATGCGAAAATTATCATGTAAAACCACCTCTAAACTTATTGTTAAATGTCCCGCAGAACGGACTGCCGATGGGGCTTCAGGGACCTGGGATGGCGGCCACGGATAGGTCAACGCAGCGTGGGTAGGTCTCCTTCAAGATGGACCGATGATCTGGTCATGTTTGCGGGAGTTTTCTAGATAAGGACGGCTGATGACCAATCGTCATGGTGATCTCTAGGGTAGGCCTACGCTCAGCAGTGAGCGACATGTGGCTGATGTGATGATGATGAAATGTTTAGTGTGAAATGTTATTGAGGAAAGCGACCAGCTGTAGTCAAAATCTGATGATGGTGGTGATGAAATATCTAATTTTTTGTCTTCCTTGAGTTAGTTTTCTTTTTCTATTTCGCTTGGTACAGGATCGGGAAAAGTTCGCTGAGCTGACGCCCAACCTCCATTGATGGGGAGGCACCAGGAGAGTCTTCCTTTTTTAAATCATGTATTTTATATTTAGTTATCGTATTTGAATTGATTTATTGATAAACTGTCAGTTACGAAAATTTAGCCGTCTCAAGTCGTAAGAAAAGCGCGTATAAATCAGGCAACTTTAAATCCAGATGTAATTACATTTTTGAACATAAATCATTAATACTACGACTAGTAATTATATTGAAAGCATTTTACATAAATGTTAATTTTTAACGGTCCAAAATTAAACGTGATTTACAACAATTTTCTGAGAAAGCTTAGGCTTGAGAAATTGTGAGTTTATTAATGGGTCGTTTCGGCAAATATTAGTTATAACTGATTTAGTGCGTCTACACTGTGTGATAACACTGTTCTGTACTGTTTAAAAACAATTAAACAAGTTTATAAAAAAAAATAAGGCGAATCAAAGGATTACATCAAAACAAAGCAGAAAGTATATGAATTTTCCTTTATTTAAAACGTACAATACGTTTAAAGTAAGAATAAATTTTACTAAAAAAATGTTTGTTAGTATATTTTTATCTGTGTAATGACAATGTAACAGGAATCATTGAACTATTAATAAAACAGTTTAACAACTAACGTGTAGATTGGTGTAGGTACCGACTAGTTTTCGTTTCGTCCCCAAACTGGTCGGTACGTTTTTATTAGTACGATTTAGGATCCTTCAAGAAGCGATCGTATCTCTCTCTCAAAGGCCGGCAACGCATCTGTCGTTCCTCTGGTATTGCATGTGTCCATGGGTGTCGATGGTCGCCCTTGTGTTCTAGCCGCTCGTTTGCCTCTCGTATAAAAAAGTAAACTTTTATGGCGCATTACCTATTTTGGACAGTGTTAATAGACTTATGGAGAGAACAAGGACATACATTTAGTACTGTCTTTAGTCACCCAGGCACAATGAGAGGGACCAATCTGATTGCACATATGTTTCGGCAGTGTGAACATACGATAGCCTTAAAAATAAACCGTTTTGAATAATGACGTAAGTGGAATTATTTCCACTTAACTTCTTCACTTGTTAGTCTTTTGCGTGCTTCTTTAATTAATTAACGTCAGTTTTTCTAGGAAATTTTGTTTAAGTAAATTAATCTCGAGACTTTAAGCTTTTTACATTTTTTTATTTAAAACGAAATATAAGGAAAATGTTTAAAGGGCAGACGTTTTACCTTATTGAATAATAACCAGGTTTATTTAAGATTTTCCTTTACAGATTACAATAGCTCTGCATTACGTTTATGAATTATTTCGGTATTCGCTCGTCAGACATCAGACTATCAGAATTCAGAAAATTTGAATCCGAAATTGACGTTTAAAATATACTTGAGAAAATTCAATTCGGTTTGCTATCAAATTTATGCATTACAAAGTTTAAGAACCATCTGCGCAGACGTTGCATTATTTTTCTCGCAACAGTAAAAACTTTGCTTACTTCCAAACAATGTTACGATGCGGCAAGATATTGAATCACATTTGATATGTAAATACGCGTCTTCGAAATACTACGCTTTTTATAAGATCATTGCGAAATATTTGTTATTTTTTAAATTTTATAAATTAACTTCTGCTAAATGTTTGCTAAAACTTTCTACTAAAACTTTGAACTGTACAGAGTAAATTTCAAACTTAGTAAAAATATTAATAAAAAAAGTAGCACAGTGAAATGTCTCTCGAAAGTTTTAACAATTGAAATGTTTACTGTCAGGTTGACTGTATTATTATTTTTAAATAATTATTTACAATAAGGAAGGTATTGTTAAATAGGGGGCAGACAGGGGCTGATGTTGAAGATGATGATGATTTACAATAACTTTAACTATTGTTCAAAATTAGCTTAAACATTAAGGTCTCTAAAACCCAGTGCGCAGATCCCACTCGAGTGGGATAAAGATAGGATAATGGTGATGATGATGATGATGATGAATTCAATTAATATCTTATCATAAATTAAGTGCGCAAATTAAATGAAGACAATACTTATCTTTTCTTACAAGCAGTATAAACAACGTAGACACAATATTAACTTTAGCTTATTAAGCGAATACAAGAGACAAAGTCTGGAAAGTTTTGCTTTGATAAATTTTACAAACTTACGATTTATATATACACGATATTACTTACTCACTTACTTATTATTACACGACTTACATAATTAATTTAAGAAGAATATTAACTGCTTCAGCTTATCGTACTATTAAAAATTTAAAACACAAAATGTGACACTAACAAGAATATCCCGACTGTAGTAAGCTAATGGTTTAGAAAGAGTGTCAGTTCGATTTTTCAAATATCACTTTTGGGTATGGGTTACCATGACGACCATTGACCTTGGAGAGATAGCACTTTAAGGAAGGAATAGTAAAGGAAGATAATTCTAGATATATCATTTTTAATATAGTAAGGTTATAAAGGCGTGTTAATAGAACGTTCTTGACAACGAGCGGTCGTTATGTAAATCGCAAATGCTCCCAGTACACGCACGAAGGTCGAGACCTTATCATTATATAGTCACATAACAATTTTACAGTATTTACTTTATATTACCAAAAGATAATAAATGCATAATTATATTATATACTATGAAACAAAGTGGACACGTCGTCTGTGTAATCGTGACTTTATGCCAGGAATATTTTATTACATTATGGGTAGAAATTTGAGCGAGGTTGAAATGTACATATGTACACAAACATCTATCAAGATAAAGCTGGATTACAGCTGGATAATTTGAAAACATAATTTTATTAGTATACATATATATGTATTTATATATGTACTAATAAAATTATGTTTTCAAATTATTTTGGTATTTTTTCAACTATGTCAGCAATTATAGCATGTTTGATCTAAGTTAAACATGTAAAGGGAGTCTTGTTTTTTGCGATCTATTACCGAACATCCTGTATACTCGATAATAATCTGCAAACTATTCATAGATTCAAATAGATTTCAATACAAAATTGTATCGAAGGCAAAAGTACTTATTCCGCTACGTCCAGATGGTATGCTAATCGAATTGCGTACAATAAGCTTATGAATACTAAACAATGAAGGTATTGTGTAACGATATTGAATATTTTCTTAAATAGTTTTCGAGTTACTTAAAAGTCGGATTTCACGGGACGCGGTAACGGCTAACGTCAGCAACAATGATGATTGTGTTGCAACGGTAGACAGCATTTATTGTATCATTTACATGAGACTGAGCCAATAGTCATATCGGTATACGGCATGTACCTTCGCCGCCTGCTATTTGCCGTTTGGTGTATGCCGCGTCCGCGAAATCCAACCTTAAGGTAACTCGAATACTATGTAAGAAGATTTTCAATACAATTACTTGTTACATTGTATTATGCGTATACTTCTAAAGTATAAGGTTTCAGTAAATAGTTTAATGTCTTTAAAATTTAACTTAATTATTCATGTTTTTTAATCGTTGAAACGTCGGTGCGAAATAAATTCTCTTAATTACGTTTCTAATTTAGTCGCAAAAGGTCACTGATGAAGTTAATTACAGTCAACTGCGAAACTTTTAGTAAATATATTTAAAATTTATAGGAGGACGTGCTGAGAGATACTACGCTATCGGTCACCGAGCTTACTTAATGTAATTAACAAATTTTAAACGATAAAATTATACTCCATTTATATTCTATATGAATTTATTTAATCACGTATAAATTTTCCTGAAATTCATTTCATGAAAATGTTTCAAACTGTTAAGAATAAAAAAAAGCCATCGAGATATTATCATCTATTCCAAAACTGAAAGTTTCAGTAACTTATAAGTTACAACTCAACTTAGATTAACTTTGCGGAAAATAAAGTTGTGTCAGTTTAGTTTTATGAAAAAGAAAAGTTTGAAGAGACAGTTTTCTCTACAGAATTTGACGTAAATATTTGTTGTACTTTAAAGTAACTTTAATAACATTTACAATGAATATTACACAAATAATCTATTCTGTTATATAAAGCGTAATCTTTTTTTTATTGAGTTATATGGGAACTCAGCAACCACTGGAGTAATTTTAATAAGTTAAGTTAAGTTAAAATAAATTACACTTAAGCTCTACACATTGGTCAGATTTTAGGCTAGACATTATCTCGCTATTAAACTTAGGAGCTGTGTAAATTGATACAAATTGTTTAAGCCACAAGAGAACAGCTTTGTCAATCATGTATAAGTAATTTACTGAAATAGAGAAAAAACTAAATTAAAAAATACAAACGGCTTTAATTTAAATGTGTTCATTTTCCCCGAGCAGATTACTTTCACCCTCACCGGCCTTACTTGTTTATTTATTCAGGATGTTAATCGCTTTAGCTGTGAAACGCTTTATGAAGGCACCATATTTGATTTAAATTTACCACTGTCACACTTAGAGCGTTCAGCTAATTACTAAAGGTTTTCTTAAGTATTGATTTATTAAAATTTATTTATGAATTGAAATAAACGTACTTTAATTTAAATTTATTTAGTTATGAAACAAATTTAAATCAATTTTATTTTAAATATAAATTTATTTTTAGTTAAATTAACACTAATGAAAGTCTTAACTGCGCTGCTTTCAGGTTTTGTAGAAAGATTGTGACTCATTTTCTGTTTATTTTAGAAAAAAGTTCCAACTTTAGTTTGCATAATTTAAGCAAACCAGTTGCTAGTGACGTTTTTTTTTTTTTTGTAATCCAAGTAGGACGTCATGGCTTATCATGTTTCGTCCACATCACCACTTAAAAACAGATGGGTCAGTGGTTAAAAGCTAATTAATTCAAAGTAAATAAAAAAAAATCCTACTGTCATGTCTAACCGTTTACTTATTATATGTGCTATGACACGGTTCTTTCAACTAAAAATCTAATTAATATGATGTTTGTCAAGTTCGCTTTATAAATTAAGCAAAATTTTCGTCGGTTAAAATGTTTGATAAGTGGTCGCGGCTGGGCGGGCGGCGGCCATGTTGTAATTAACCCCTAGTGCATTCGATCGACGTCAGAGTACCCGCAGAACGTGTAATGGATTGCTCTTGCGTGCTTCCAAATAAATGATGAATCGATATCAATCGATCATTTAAAAAATTCAATCATATTTTCGCATGGTTACTCAAATTTACTTTAACACATGACACATGAGTAAATTACATAACGGAACTAATACATTTTAAACCAAATTATAACTGTGTCAGTATATAATGACGTCTCAATAATCGTCAATAGCCTAATCGTTAAGGATACAGATTTCCGACAACATGGTCGTGACTTCGAATCCCGCCATTCGACAATTATTTTTATAATATCCTAGCCTAGAGCTTAGTTGGAGTGGTAAAACATATAATAATAAATTAACAAAAATCTTCTAAAATCATACACAAAAAATAACTTAATTCAAAGCACAGTTCACAATGGTAACCATCGTATGAGTTCAGTATTGTAAGTCGTAAGTAACTATATTATAAAACAAACACACCATTAATGGGCATTCCAAAAACGAGTTTGGAACTCGAGTGCTTAAATTAAAAAACAAAAGAAAAAGTAACCATTACATTTTTTTATGTCACACAAAAACAAGTGAAGTAATATCTATGTTTGACTTATGGAAACACATATATTATTAACAAATGTAACTAGTGCGGAAAAAAATATTATGTTTGAAATCTTACTCATAAGTCAAACCACTCAGTACGACTCGAGAAACGTCTAGCCGTTAATGAAGAACATAAAGTAATAAAACAATATTATTACTTCCAAGTTAATGACTATTCGATCGTTGGAACAGTACAGCGCGCCTTCTACGAGGGTTAAACGGAGTTAGTTTTATGTCCATAGTTCAGTGTAGAACTAAAGTTGATCATAAATTATTATCATTACGTCTGCGCCATTTAATTGATGTACCAGAAATTTAGGTCAACAAGCTTCTCTTTGTAGTTGCGTTTCGATAGAGATGAGCTTTTAATTAAAATAATTTAATTGTTAATTGAAATTAAATCATATAACTAATTCTTAGCTCTCTGTGTTTCCTAAATGAATTTCAAGCAACAGCTGCTGTTGCAAACTCTACAACTTAATAATTAATATAATATTAATTTTTCATGTCTAAGTAATTCTCGACATAAGTGTCTTCTATCGTTGCATCTGTAAACAGACGAATTGATATGTCTTTCATTTCTTTTGAATAAACAGAGATAGCGATATGTTTTTGTTTAGTTGTGTTGGCAGTGATCACAGTCAGAGGTAACAAGGCACGTATACACATAGTGATTCGTTCTGTCAACCGCACGGGAATTACATCGGAATTGTTCTAATCTTGCAAGCGAGTTTCAAATCGAATTGTTAAGCTTTTCATCTGATTCGATTTAGGACTGGCTGCAGCAGGATTCTCTAGGAAATGTCAGTTAGATTTTGTAGTTTTATATGTTATGGATTTCACAGCGTTTAATTTCTGTTCCTAACCAGTACTTGTAACGGAGTATAGTAATTAGATTTCGTGATTTTAATACCTAAAATGATTAATACTTTTGGTCGTGATCAACAAAACTCTTTAGTAATGAGAATGAAAATAAATTAGGTTAAAAATTTTTACAATTCACATTTAATATTATAATTGAGGTAAAGTTGCTTATAAAATGTAATTCTAACGATGAAAATAAATTAATGACAGTTATTTAAAATAACGAGTTAATTAAAGAATTGAAAAAACTCATTTAAAATACTTAAATCCTTGACGTTTGAAGTAATTAGCAGTAAATGCTGGGTTTTGTTTTGTGTCTTTCTCATATGATTGTCGTGAATTACTGCAAACGTAGAAGAGATATTTTACTAATGTAATAAATGTGTAAATTTGTATGGATGGGTATTAATTATGACGTAAATGAGACTGAAATTTGGATTAGCCTTCCGGACTGGAATAAGTCTTGGACTACTAAATAAGTTTTGTTTTTAATTTCGGGTGGATGGACTCACGGGCGACAGCTAGCGAATTTTTATTACACTTTTAACATTAATTTTGAAGTGATTTTTAATCATAATTTTTTTTTTTAATTAAAAATCAGTTTAACTTTCAAGTAATTAAGGTACTTGTCGTTTTATACGTATATTAAAAATGAAAACTTTTCTTTAGTATTTTATTTCATCAGCGTCGCTTCAAATTAATAGCTTAATTGTTTGCGGAGAGCTCGCGGCGGCCATGTTGTGTTTCAGCTTCAAAGAACTTGATTGACACTATATTAGGAGCGACGTTTTAATGGATATTTCACAGCAAATTTATTTTTATTTATAATAAAATAAACAAGATAAACGATCGGTAAGTTAGTTAAATTTTCAATTCCAATTTCTTCTCTTATCTCTCTCAAAATTTACTATCAGTCTGTAAGAATGAAGAATTGAATTTTATTGTTTGGTAATGTCATTATTCAATCAAGTTTTTTTTTTCATTTTACAAATTTCTCAAACATTCTATATTGGTCTTTAGAAGATAAATTAAATTAACATTATTCTACTGTTATTAGAGCAAAGGTCTTGCCGGCTATAGTATTTACTTGGAAGTAACAATCAGTTGAGTTTTGTTTTAAACTAACTAGAGGTCGTCTCTATCTAAAGTGGGCCTTGGCTGCTGACAATCAGAGTCTCCGATCTTGCTATCCTAGGTATATGAGATGAAGAAGGACCTGTAAAAAGCCACCACGATCGAGCCGAGGTGACGGGAATTTTGCCAGGAAAACTTTCTCTATCCTAGGATATTTCAAAGCACAAGTTATTCAGTTGAGATGTGCTCATCACAGAAAGGCATTGACGCAGCAACGTAAACGCTTTTCTGTGTAAATTTGAAGCAAATTGGATTCGAGCTCCCAATTTCGCTGCGATCAATCTTATAGACGTACTGAATACTTTACAATACATCACCGAAAGTCACTACGATTAGATCGGATGGCATCAGTTCATATTCGGAATCCGCTGTTGTTTTTCTTTTATTACATGTAATAGTTTTTTAAAAAACAATAATCTCGACTGCCAGCATTATTAAAATCTTTGTCGAAATATTGTCAACAATGTATTTCACCACAAAGTTTCACTATAAAAAGATTTATTACTTTGACCTGAATTGAATAAACGTAGCAAGATGGCTGACTGCACTTAGTAAGCACTTTAACATTTTAAACCGGTAAAGGAAAATAAAATAGAAAAAATCACTCGTTACGTTCACTAAATCCGCTTACTCTCATGGTCAATGGTCTTGTCTACTTAACCTATAAATCATTTGTATCACGGTTGACTCTTAATACATATAAATGCATAAACTATTTTTAGTTTACTTATTTGAATTTTTATTAAAATCTCTTATAACCATGTAAGCTTTAAACAGCTTGCGTTTCGATATGGTACACGACAATAGTTGAATGGCGGAATATGAAGCCAGGACCATGACATTGGTAGTCCGTACCTTTAACGACTAGGCTACTAGAGTCTAGTTTGTAATATGTTACTTCGACTAAGTTAAAATCTTAGTTTAGAAAATAAAAAAAAACGGTTTACTTTTATCCTTTTTTAGACTTATTTAATAAATTTAGATATTACATTAACGTGATACTACTTTTTGTGTTCACCGCCGCATGTTTATTTTGATTTTATTTAAGTATTAAAAAAAAACTATAAACAAATTGTTTCTCATTTATCCTAGATAATTTGTTGTAGAACAGTTTGAACCTATTTCGAACAAATAACGCGTTATTTACGACGAACTCTGAACGTACGCCGAACGATCGTATCTTTATAATAGAGCGAGCTTCCGACACCAGCTAGCATATTTTATACTTCGAAATAAATTTATTTAGTCCATAGAACGATTTTAGACGATACATCAGTACTTTAATGCGTATAATATCCCTTCGTTGTTTCCCGATATTGACGGCCATTTTCAATGCTACAAAACGAATGTTATTTCTATAAAAACCTTATCATAAACTTGCAGTAAAAAACAATTGAGCACCTACATTTACAATACACATCTAATTGAGTTCTATTCGTTTATTTGTCATCTACTGTTAAATAAAATAAAGCATACATTACTCTTAATTCGTCATTGCTTAGTAACTGCTGACTATAAGAAAGAGTAATGGATGTAAAACTTTCTTTTTTATCTACACTATCCCAGTGAGAACAAAGCAAGTTTTGACTCTGTGTAAATGTATTGAGGATATACAATAATAATGTTCTAGATCGAACACCCTATCGTTGGGTACGTTATGTGGGTATTTCAAAGTGCACGCCACCTGCTTTCGTTTTATTTTTTAACGAGTGCAATTTACCTGCCCGTCTGGGCTCGTTTAAATTTCACTATTAAGGTAAACATTTACTATTAGAAATTGTATTTACAATTGTTTGTTTTTAATTTTACTGGCTGGTAAACTGTCGTATGCAAACTTATTGTAGCTGTAGGATGGATTTGATAACACGATCATATATTACAACAAACAAAGCACTACATTAACTTTTGTTTTAATTCCTGTATATTGAAAGTTTCTTAGAACAGAAATGTTTTGATCTGATTAATTTGAAAGTCGTTGAAAGTAAACATAGAATAGGATGTATTGTAATGCGGCTACGATATTTTACGAGGCAATTTGCATACGCGTTTCATGTGCTGAAATATAATGTAATGGACGCATCAATCATGTAGCGTGTGACCTCCGACACAATATTAGTGTAATTAATATAAAATGATTACGTAACATTCCTTTACTCAGAGGGATAGACAAACAAACATATAAATTAAAAAGCTCATTCCACGTAAGCTCTATTTTTCATGTAGAGTTATGATCGATATTTTAAAATAGAATACATTTCAATTTGTATTAAATGAAATGAATTGATCAATTTGTTTGTTGTTTCTTTTTCCTTTCAATTTAATAACACGAACATAGTTGCCTTTTTGATGAAGGCTGTTAATCAAATATTTTACTAAAGTTAATCTCTGTTATTCCTGACTAGTTTAGTATCAGTGTTAGATAGGTCGTAGTACTTTTTTTTTTGTAGAATTCTTGAGGTATTTTTTTTTTCTAAACGGTTTTGGTTACATGTAGTTGAAGCTCGGATTTACGTTTAAATGGTTGTGAAAGTACGTGATCATTTTCGCAGTGTTGTAGAGATGCGGACAGTTATCGATCTCACACTGAAGTTATTAAAATGACCTTCGATGCATTTTTTTACGTTCTTTATTAACAAATTATTGATTTAGGTTTATGAAATAAAAGGTGAAAGTGCACAGCTGAATAATTAAATGACTTGCACTTGTTTTTTTTTATAAGAGAAGTGGGCAAAGACACAAGAGTGATTATCGTCGCCCATGGACATCTGCAACACTAGGAGAACCATAGATGCGTAACCGGCCTTGTTACGTAAATAATTCCTCTTCGTAAATAATTTATTTAAGCTGGAGCTTATTAAATAAGGGGGCGACGAGGCGAGTGTTGACGAGTATTGTTTTCTTTGTTACATCGCGCCAGCGGCGGGCTGTGGATCAAAAAGTTACTGATGTAAAACTCCGAGATGCTTGTATTTCGTTGTTTTGTTACGATTTTTTCGTATCTGTTTTTTTTATTCTCATAACAATACTGTTCATTCCCATACTCCGTCCAAGTGTGCTTGTCGTTTTGATTAAAGACGCCTTATTTAATTATAACACCTTACTGTCACTTTCCATACAGTTTTGTATTTTGGCACTTAACTTTCTATTCTTTAAGATTGATTTGATTTTAGTTTGATTGCAAATTGAATATAATTTTGCCAATTTGGTTCTACGTATTAGCTACGGTGCTACGCAATCGCTACGTAATGTGTAGACATTGTAGACAGACATGTAGATAGCACAGCGATGTCTCCATGATAGTACATAGTTTAGGTATTTAATTTCCTTTTAAGCTTTTCTACTTTGTTTCGTATCCTGGACAGTAAGAGGTCTTTTCCTTTAAACGTTTCCCGTCACTCGTCGTAGTGAAAAGCTATTTCCCCTTCGACTGCTACTTAAGTGTATTTTGCTATGCAATGTTAGATAATAAAATATATAACACAATGTAAAGCTTCTGACAAAACGATATACTTTCAGCAAAGTGAACATCTTAAAGTAACAGATGAGTTAGTTTTTTCTTGAAGCGAAGCTAAGCGAAGTAAAATGGTATATAAATGATTGAATTTTTAAATTTAGAATTTGTTTTAGTTAGTTGAACCCAAATTTAGAATTTGGTTTAGTTATGTCTTACTTGAATCTGATGATAATGTTATCACAACAGGATCAAGACGTATCATAATAGCGACCAAATAAACGTGTTCATTATTGCAGCCTTATTAATAAATCTTCCATCGTTCAAAAATTCTTTTGTTTATATAAATCCTTTGTTAAATTGAAAACTTAAGTAAATGTATATTGCTTACAATTTAAATCGCACACGTTATATGAACAATTCCGTCTTTATAATGTCAATTACAGTTTGCTGTACATTTGAACCAAAAGACGGCGCAAAGAACCCTTTGATCATCCGCTTTCGTGTCTTGTTACCGTTCTCCAAGTAGACGTCGTTAGTTTCCGACATTTTTATTTCTTTTTCTACTTGAAAATGCTGAGAATTTTTACAAATAGGGATTTTATACTAGTATAAAATATTTGTAATTCTTTAATAATTGAAACACTTGAAAACTCTAGGAAATGGGTTACTAAATATATGATAGACCACCTCCAATACAGACAGCTACGTCCAGAATTAAAAAAAAATATTGAAAAGGGAATGTAATATTAACTATAATCTTACCATTAACTGAACAGTCAAAATATACTGTTTAAAGCTACTTGTAAATGCTAAACTAAAAACTGTACAGTTTAACTAGCAGTCAAAATTTTATCAACGCTCGGATGTTCTAACTGTACAGTTCGACAGTCAAGTTGAAACACATCATTTCTGTCATTCGGTCATTTATTAATAGAACGTCAGATCGAGTTCTTGTATAAAAGAAAAATAACTAAAACATACTAAACATATAAACTCAAAGAACAAAAGTGAACAGTAAGAGTTCGTTGGAGTTTAGTTCCGGGAATTAGATCAGTAAGAACAACAAGTTCGTCCGAGACTCGGCATAAACAATTATTCAAGTACCACAAAGTACTGAGAAAGTTTTACGTTATAATGTGTAATACTTAGAAGTTTAACTGGTTTTATATCAACTTATTAAAACTTTAAGGAGATTTTCATTATCATCAGCTTACTATAAAACCCCAATGAGGTGCTCGAAGCGTAGCCTATTAGGGGTGACCAGGCCATAGTCAACCACGGCTCACGGCACTGAATTCACATATGTCTTTATTACTTCGCAGATACGTGCATTATTACAATGCGTTTGACGTCAAAACATATAATGTTAAGTTAATTATTGGTCTCACGTTTTATCACTTAACGGTTAAACTTATGCAATTCGTTATAACTTTGAATTGATCTAGGAAAAAACAGTGCAATTTCATTGGAACAAAACTAAAATGAATTAAAAGGAAGTTCTACTGAAATTGTTCCGCTCAGCGCTGCCATCGTCTCTCGTACAGCGCCCCCTACACTATTTATTTTCAACTTGTTTTAGTTTCGTTTATAACTTACTTATTTGTTATACGTTTAAAGAATGTTTACGGATGTAATTTTGGTGCAAGTTTCCGACAATACAGTAAACATATGCCAAGCCACTAAGCATCTTTCAACCACTTCACCACTTTACGTCAGGTGGGATAAAGCAGCAATTTCGTTTTGCATAAAAACTGTTTCAAAGGACGTCTAATTTAATAATCGTTTTGATTTTTTAATTTATTATTTACAGTCAAAAAACAACGTTTTAATTATAAAGCATATATATGTATATCTATTTGTCTAACTCTTATTAATTCTCGGCTTTCTTGTAAAAGTTTATTCATTATATTACTAACCTAAAACTTATTCTGATGTTGTGTAACTTTGTGTTGGCTGGCAGTTTTCGTGTATTGTATTCCTAACTAATGAAACTTATTATTGTGTAGCAAAAAATAATAACATTTACATTAACACCGCACCGACTCTACACTAAGGCTTTTCCTTAGTGATCAATTGTTTTTTTTTATATAAAAAAGGGGCAAACGAGCCGCGTCGCACAAAATTATTTGCCCATGGACATCAACGGAGGAATCTCAGATGCAATGCCGGCCTTTAAGGAGAAACTCTCTTGGAGACTCTAAGGCGTAAGGTTTCATCATCATCCGCCCTTGTCTGCCCACTGCTAGACAGAGGCCTTCCCCAATACTTTCCACAGTATCCGATCCTCCTTCCACATCCAACGATTTCATCCCGTAGGCACTATGTCGTCGGTCCACCTGGAGGGTGGACGTCTGGTGACATAATTGTTTGTAAATTAACAATTCTAATTATTCAGTTGAATCACTTTGTCACATGACCTGATTTATCGTTGTCTTTATACCATTAGGCTAGTTGCGAGCAGACAGGGAGGTACGGTAGTTGACGGGTTATTGTAACAAATTGGCTACGTCACTAACAAGCTCGTTCAGGTTCCATTTCACGATGAAAGGGTCCGTTTCTCGTTTCCTCAGGAACGAGTTCCGAGAATAAATGATGTCACGAGAGTGTATAGTATGTATACAATAGTTTATTAGCATAGTTTATTTCTATTGTATATATAATATACTAGATAGTTTTTTCAAATTCAGTTTGATACACTTTAAGTACCGTTCTTTTCAATCATACCACAAAGAAAGGCATAAGCATTGGGAAAGGGTTATGTCCAACAGTGGGCAGACAAGGGTTGGTGATGATGATGATACCAAAAAAAAGCTTCATGATTTTGGCAGCGCTAGCATTGTCGTAAGACTGTCGTATTAAAAAAATAACAGCGATTTTCTGTCATTTTACTTTTTGGATTTATTTTTTCTTAAACTTTTGAATGCCTTTTGTACAAATGTGTCATGGTTTTTTTTAGCGTCAGTAATGAACTTATATTATCAACATCGACAAGTTAAAAATGTTGTATTAGAACTTAAAATTGGTTTAAAAGCCATATATTTAAGTTTCTGTACATCAATGAACAAAGTAGTCCAAAAAAGAAAGAAAACATTTTAGAAAAACCAACCTTAGCTCGAGCACCTGACGTCTCAATATTGGAACGTTAATCATTTTTTATACCGGAGCTTTATTCACAAAGGACGCCTTTAAATTTTATCTTTACCCTCGACTTTAAGTTTTTATACAAAGTTATTCATCAAGCTTTTAACAGAATAAATTAATTCGTTTCAACTGATAGTTTTTATAATATATAATATTTTAATAATGAACATATGAACAATCTTTATACGTAAATTTCTAAATGCAAGATTTAAAATAAATAACAGTACCATCTATGTTCAGTGATATATAACACAGTATACAATCTTACTTTATCATACTAATATAATTGCAAAAGTTTAAATGGATCTATGGATCTTTGTAATTTCGTATCTTCGGAACACCAAAACTTAATCTAAATGAAATTTGGCATAAAGATTGAACACAGACTGGGAGTCTACAAATTAAGTTTTTTTCTTTATTTCAAAGAAAACTAAGTTTATGAAGATAAGTGGCATTCTATTCGTAATGGTCAATAAATTCGGAGGAGTGCATACTGTGGAAGGCATTGGGAAAGGCCTATGTCCAGTGGGCAGACAAGGGCTGTTGATGATGATGATGATGATGATAAATTCGGACAGTATTGTTAACGCAAAGTCGTAATTTAAAGCTTCAAACTGGTGCAGTTAATTGTTAGATAAAATATGTTTGTGAATCATTATGTACCGGTAACAAAGCTGTAATTTACTCAAATATCAGAATCTAAACTGTTCTCGTGTATTGTAAAATTTTCCTTCCAATAAAAGCTTTTTTAAATTTATTTATGATACTTAAATGAACCAGCTAAACTAAACTTTCGAATATTGGAATTATATTTGGAGTTTAATATAGTTTACATATATAATATAGTTTACATAGTATAAAAAAAAATCGTTAAATTATAATTTTAATACATTAATTTAAAAAGAATGAAATTTATATAATCGGTATTAATATATGACCAATATGTAATGTCTATCAGTAGTCTTTGAGTTTACTTTCCCCTTTCCATTTACTGGGCATTTAATTTTGACTAAATCTCAGTAACTTGTAATTCTCCAAGGACATATTTTCGTTACATTTCCGTCGTAGCAAGATGTGTTGTGGCTCGAGCGGGACATTTAAAGCGGTACTTAGGCCCATTACAGAGCTCGGTTGTGTTGGAGCGTTCCCTTGGCGGTCTACTCGCTTTACAATTATTATACAGTTCAACTTTGTTGTAAGTAGACAATCTTTTTTCACTGCTGTTAGAGTGAAATATATTTACTAATTAAACAATGTAATGGCATTTTCAAATCGCAGTTTGTTTAAAAAAGAAAAACATCCATTTTATTCCAAGTCATTATTTATTTTGTAATCTTCGTAACTTTGTTAACTTGAATCGTTTAGTTAAGCAAATAAGATATAATGTGAAACTTTATCGAGGTCAAATATTTAACTTAGAAAGTGCCGTTCACCTGCACCGATGTAGGTTAATTCATTTAAAGTTTTAACATTCAACGATGTTCAGTGTCGTCTACGTTGAAAATTTTATTAACTGATTTAGAACAAGGTCTTAGGATCACGCTAGAAGTATTATATCTTTTTTTTTATACGAAAAGGGGGCAAATGAACGGCGGCATCACAAGAGCGATCATCGACGCCCATGGACAACTGCAATAGCAGAGGAACCACAGACGCGTTGCCGGCCTTTATTTTATATCTAAGGTATATAGAATGAAATACTGTTAAGTAACTAATTTTCATACTTTATGCAAGACATTTATGTAATTTGTTTCGATGTTTTTCGATGTTTTACAGTTTTTTTTTCTGATTTACAAATATCACATTCAAATCTAAATTATTATCAAGTAACAATGTTAGTTAGATGTATTTTATTTTTACTGTATTGGGTAGCATATGTCGCTAGGTTTTATCCAGAGATTTAATTATCGTAGTAGTAATAGAACGGACATTGCGATGAGCTTTCTTTCAAATGTTTAAAATATTGAAAACCTAAGTTGTACCAATGAATATGTAAAACGTATTTATTTTTATCTAAGTTATTTATCGCATGTTTTTTTTGTTAATTTTACTTAAAATGACGTTTATTTTATATGAAATATTTATTTTTCTGATTTAATATTAACGACCTGAATTACAGCGTAAAATGAAATTATATTTAAAACAACATTGTTATAGAAATTCAGTGATTCGGAACAAGAGGACAAGAGTCCTTATTTTTAGACTGCTTTGTTACAATACATTATTCTATTCGACAGAGTAATGCAGAACAGACAGAGTATATGAGTGTACAAGGCAAAGCTCTTAGCAAAAGAATACGTAACGGAAGTAGAAATGATACGGATTTTATTGTACTGCTTACATTTGTTTTTTTTTATAAGAGAAGGAGGCAAACGACTGCCAGTAACACCATAGTACTCATCGATGCACAGATATTCACAACACCAGAGCGTTTGCATTAATCGTAAGTTTAAAAATTAAATATTTTTAATTTGGTATTTTAGTTACCACCCATATCGAGTTATTTATTTACAATATTGTGAAATACAAAAATGATTCTAGGCTCTATTTTTTTTTTTATTTTATTTAGATTTACGCATTATTTGCTATAATGTTTTGGTATTATATATGAAGTCTATTATGAGAAACGAACGGATGTAATCCGATTACGAAAACAAGCGACAGAGGCTTTAAAAAGATTAATATGTCAACTTAATTTAATTTCGGTTGTCAATTTATTTTACATCTTTATAACAATTTTATGCATACATTAAATAACAATATTTTTCTCTTAAATTAAAAAAAAATCGTTAGAAGCGATGGCGTTCGGAATTGAGAGAATGTTTTTTTATACGAGATGTGAGCAAGTCGCGCGAACACCGAAGTGATTATCGACAGACACCCGCAACACTAGAAGAGCAATTGCGTTGCGGGCTTTTGAGAATGTACGCTTGCTTCTTGAAGGACCCTAAGTCGTACAGGTTTGGAAATACCGCCGAGGACCAAGAAAGTGTTATAATGTTAAATCGTCTTTTGTTTCGCTAAATTTCCCGTGAATAAAAACACAATAGAGGTTTTAGACAGTTAAGGGCCGACATACATAGACTCAGACTGCGGTAGTTTCAAACGGTCTGTACAATACCCTTTCTAGTCTTGTCGTGTGATTTCCTGGCGACTGAATTCACTGATAAATGCTTAAAAATATTTGTGTATGGCGACATGATATACAATATATAACTTTGACCTCACATAAGATATAAAACTCAAGCTATATGAAATTTTATCTCAGCTCATTATTATAACATACGACTGTGACCTTGTTTATATTTCTTAACACGTAAACATAAACTCCATACATTAAGGGATGTAATTATATGAGCACATAAATACATAACGGTACTTACATTAGACATAACGTTGGTAATGTTTTAGGTTAATAGGGAAATTAAAAGTACACTGTATCAAGACAATGAGAAATAAAAATGAGCAACTTATGTTAGGAAATTAATTGGCAGGTAGTTGGCATCAGGAGTCGGTCTACATCAATATGACACGAACTGATAGTTTACTAATGTAAAATATGCAGTTCCTATCACGAGTGGTTTACAAAGATACGTGCTGCTTTAATCGGAAGTTCAGAAAACAGTAGAGTTAATTTCAAATTTCGAAGTAAAAGCTCTCGTTACGAACTTACAGCGAAAACATGTTCAATTTGCATGGAAATATTCGTTACCTTTTCCAGTTGTCCAATCGACGTTGTTTAAGCGTTTGTTTTTGAAGTTGATTCAAAAAGTTACGTTAATAGAAAGTTACAATGAAAGGAACAAAGAGATAAAAAAAAAGTGATTTTCGACTTGACTATATTTCTACGTAGTCAATATTTTTGTTTTGATCATTGTTGTATAGATAATAAATATTTTAATGGATAGTAAGAAATTGTGATGGTTTGTGTAAATATTATTTTAAAGTTTGTAGTGTCAGTTACAAAAAAATCGTGACAAAAAAACTCAAACAAATTTCCTTATTCGATAGTACTTGTCGTTTCAATTTTATGAACAGTTTTATTTTTCCTTGAAGCTTTATATTAAATCCGCAGCGCTATTACAGTGTTATTTCCGAAGGAAAGAGGGGCGAAGGCGAAGAGGGTAATAAATTTTTATCTCCGTCAGTAAGCAGACGCCGTGGACCGATGTAATCGTTTGCGGGGAAACTGTTGATATTACCAACGGCCTTTATATTGGCGACTTGAGTCGGCGTCTAATGTTTGCACACAGTATTTAATAGCTCTTCATATGTTATTGCTATATTAAAGTTGACGGAATATCATGCTAGTATATAAGCTTTTTAGACGTAAAAAAAAAACATTTATCGACGGTTACATAATTACACAAACTTGTATTTTTTTTTCAAACTAAATAATGTCATTTCATCATATAATAAAAGTGGAATTCGTAAATAATCACCATTTTCAATTTTCAAAAATGTAACAAATACAATACAATACACATCATTATATACAATAAATACATCGAACAAAGACGATGAACAATTTAAAATTCTAATTAGTAGATTTTGTAAATGGTGTAAACCCTTTATTAAGATTTCATACTCTATAACGTGCTGGCTATTAAAGCTTTACATTATCTAAGTGACATAATGAAAACGATAAGGTTAATAAATATCTCGTAGCGTTCATTATCTGATGATTATTCGTGTATATAGCTACGGTATCGTAGGCGTCGTAGCATTCATTACGCGCCATTAAGACTACATCTCACGCTCGTAGAGGCTTAACACTTAATTGTAGTAAGAGAATACAGAGGATCGTTAACTGTAAAAATGTTAATTAAAGTTTATCGTCTTATATTAGAATAATAACAAGTTGATAATGTTTTGATTAATTAGTATTTATAGTGATATTATATTTAGTTTAAAACAGTAATTCATAACATGAAGTAAAACATTGTTGAATTCAAATCTTATCGATCTAGGATCTTAGTGAAGTTTTATGGATTTAAAGTAATTTTTTTTCGTGAACAATCAATGTACTCGTGTTATAAATTTTGTAAAAAGTATATATTATTTTAATTATGCAGTTGCGAAGTAACACTATTAAAAAAGAACCACGGATAGATTTATAACTAGTCGATGCCGATAAAGTACGTGAGTGTACCTGTTTTCATTTAGTTAAATAATGTCTCACAAATGTTAAAACAATTCAATGTATACAATTCTTCTATATTAACATCACAAGTATTGAATGAAGGCAATTACTGAAGGCGAGCGAACCATGAACTCAGCCGCTGATTGCTGGCCATTGTCGCCAAAGGCCGTCGAATGACAGGGCCGTTCTCGCCGCAACTCGAAAGCTATTCAGTCAAGTTAGGCATCGAAAACGTGATAAAAAAAAACACAATCAAAGATTTTTTTCATCAAAAAAACGATTTAAATACAAAGCATAATTTAACTAAACTACTTATAATATCGCGCGATAGTACCGTTCCCACTCACCCTGAAGATGAGCCCCCGATGGGCTCGAAACTAGTCGGTACTGACACCGAGTTGCACGAGAGTTAAGCCGTTTTATAAGTAGTTTAGTGAAATGTCTCACGAAAGTTTTAATAGTTTAAAAACATAATTTAACTAATATTAAAAATAGGAAAATTTTGATGGATGGTGTTCGATAGCAGGTAAAATGACTTATAGAAAACGAACGAAATTTGGAACATAGATAGATTATACACTTAATAAGTTTTGTTTTAATGTCGCGCGGACGTCGTGGGTAGAATCTCGTATTCAAATAAATGTATACAGGATTTTTAAACTAAACTAAGAACATGTTAGGGATTCGTAAAATTTGTTTTAAACAAGAAACAAGATATTCCATTTATCCTACTGTAGGTTTCTAAACTTGGAACTGATTAAGTAAAATATCGTATCATCAGTAAATAACTGATATTACATATGTGATAGATAATAAATCTTATTAGTGTAATAAGATTGTAGTAAATCGGATCTAGAACACTGGAGGTGTGTCGGTCAGAGGTCACACGACACGGTAGTATTGTTTCAATGTGTGACGTGTGAAACGTGTGGCGTTAACAGCTTTATTTATAATATCATTAAAGATATAACCGACTTAACTATTTCGTTCAATGCCGCCTGGAATTATTGCTTTTTTAAAAGAAATGAACGGTGCTCTTTAAAAGCTATTGAAATATGCAACAATAAATTCGAAATGTTTTAAAGCATAGTTTTGTCAGCTCATTTATGATAATATTTTAAATGTTAATGACTATACTTTTTTTTTTAAATACTTAAACATTCCAATATAAATGTAATTATACTGGTAAATGTGAAAGTTCCAGCAATCTAAACTGCATTTCGTTACAGCGCCATCTATCTGCATGATAGTGAAATATTTGTAAAACAGTCTTGCTAATGTGCCTTTTGCCTTGCACTACCCGGCAATAGATGGCGCTTGATTATAGTTTTATTTTTCTTCACATACATTGTAGTTCTATGCTTCCTTCAATAAAATTCAAATTGATTAATGATTTAATATTGTACTTTGCTAGTTTTTTTTTTGCCAAAAGCAGTTCAATTTAAACAAATGTTTTCGCATTTTGAAATACTGACATTTGATAAGTTTCAGTAGCACTACTTATTAAAACGGTTCAACTCACGTGCAACTCGGTGTCGGTACCGACTAATTAATGAAATGTCTTAAGTTTCACTAGGTTAGTACTTATGTTAACGGTTTATGAATTAGGCTTTCACCTGAAAGTTAACGATTAACGAACAAATTTGTTATCTGAAATAGGACGAACATTCAAGATATAGACATGTATTGTATAGTTGTCGCAAGAAACCGAGGGTGGCGCTTTACTAAAATGAAAAATTAACTCTCTTTTTCTCTTTCAGGTACGTATTACGCGCCAGACCGCTTCATATGGTTATCATGTTAAAGTTATACATGTAAAAACAATTGAGCATCGCTCTTAAGGTAAGTATGTTGAATTAAAATGAGGTCAAATAATTTGTTTTTAATTAGAAATGTAGAAAGCATTCGTAAAACGTCATGTACATTGAAATCAACAGGTTTACAATTACGTGAGAAATTTAGAGTGGAAAATTACTCGGGCTGCGTAGAAACGTGAATTATGTTGCTCCTACTTAAATATTTTAATTGTAACTCCCTATAACATTACAGACTATAACTTTTTTTTGATCTAAGAAGTTCCTAACATATTAAAAAAATAGTAATTTAATATGTTTTAGGTAATTATTAAGTCGCAAACCTTTAGTTTTAACTGACAAGTCAGTCAGTACAATAAACATGTACTTGTGTAGACAACACTGCGGTGTAGGATATGATTATTTGTGTAGTCAGAAAAGCTCAAAATTAATGAAACAATTATATTTTAATGAAGACAAGTGAAGCTTTAAAAGCTTGCTTGTGTATCATTAAACATTTTAAGGCAAGATTTTTGTCATTCAATTTAGGTTGTGATTTTAAGGTTAAGATTTTGGTTTTAGACCTGACAGAAATTTGGTACTATACAAGATTGATGTCTGAAATAGGCCATAGATTACACACTACTTTTTTTTTGGTACTCCGCGAAGGAAGTTTCTCGCAAAAATCTAATAGATTTTATATGCAAGCCTCTAACGTGTTTTATTACGAAAATAAACGCGAACATTGTTTGCTTTCTAACAAATTGCTTTTTAATAACGTCCATTATTAAATTACCTTGGTATTTAAGGTCAGTTTCACACTAACAGCAGTTGCTGGGCGAACTTTGCAACACGACTGTTCGATAGTGAAAGAATTACATAAAGTTTGTGAATAATGAGCTGTGATTTCTCAAAAGTTATTATATCCCGTCTCCCTCTCTTAGTTATAATTTAAGTTATATCTATTTAACGAAAATCTGCGTGAAATTTTATTATTTAAATATTTAATGTTTATCAGAAAATTTAATGGTTCTGCCCAATATATAAATTCAGTTTCAACTTATCAGTCGTTACTGTATATTTATAACTGTTTTATACACATTACACACTTACCATAGTTATGGATACAAAAAGAAGTACATTCATTAATATATACGAAAGAGTTTTTTTAATCTCACAAAAAAATCCGGACGATAACGCACAAGACAACATACTATGACGTATTAAAAATTAATAATACAAAACATATCAATTGTAAATCAATTAAAAAGCGCGTTTATCTCGTAAGTGTTTAAGTGGTGCTCATTTTTACACGTACTATGTAATAAAATCGACGCAGGTTTCACAGGCTGTGTGGGGCTGCGCGCGCACCGGCACACGTTAGGGCCGGTCACTTCGCCGGCAGTGGCCAGCCGGGCACCACGCTTCCTTCCTTCCCGCGTAAACATTGCAACTCCCCCCAAAACAAAACACGATACAGCCCTGGCTGGATGCAATCCGACTTACGCTTTGTCTATTAAAAAAAAAGTTGACGCACGTCACACAAACCCACAACTGTCACTTTTAGCTTTCGCGCCTTTCTGTCAATTCTTTCAAAGTGTTTCTTTTTCTTTTAAAACTTTACGTGTTAGTGTTGTTAATTTTGTAAACGTGTTAAATTGTTAAGGTGGTATACGTAATTCATGTTTTTTTTAATAATGCTTAATTTAAGGCTGTATGTCATCGTGTGTGTGAGTATGATGTAGATAAAAAAAAACTGTTAAAGAATGGCATCAACTTACGTAAGGCTTGCGGAGGCAGCTGTTAGTTGCCGGTACACATTTCTACAAACAATCTTTTATTATGAATTAAAATGTTAAAGTTAAATAAATATAAAACAGTTTTAAATACTTATATACTAGTACATGTACATGTATGTAATAACTTAAATATAAAATAAGTTTATACCTAACATACGAAGAAATCATTTTTACCTATTAGACACTTTTTAAGCCGTACAATTTCATTTGGCAAAAAGTAGATTGAGGCAATAATTCTAAGGCTATGAATGATTAGCGCTTAATGTGTCAAGTAACTTTGAAACCGTCTTTCGTATCACGAAAGCCTTATCCCATGGAAGCAGTATCTTATAACAGACCCCGTTCTCTTGAAATGTTAGTATGACTCCTTTCTTTATGACAATTAGAACGAAATTAAAATAATCGATAAGTCATCTATTCTGTTTTTCTTTTTTTATCTAACAATTGAAAATGTAACTATTCAAAATAAGAAACCATTAGTCAATGTCAGGCGGTGAGTTAACCAACAAGTTTATTGCTTCACAAATTCCTATTGACAACGTTGGCTACTACCGACTATACATTTTAGCTGTGTAATACAAAAATATTGACTAATACTTCTGTGGTAGTATTTATTATTGTTCAAATTTTTTCACGTCCTTCTTCGAATTATTTTTTTACGTCCAAAAACATTATGAAACGGAATTAATGTGAGTTTTCTCTCTGTGAGATGCAATTTTATCAAGATAGAAATTTTCAATTTGCTGTTAACAATTGAAAATCTAATCTTAAAAAAAAAAAACAAAAAGCGATAATGCATGTCACAATAGTTAAGGATGCAATACTAGAATTCTTGTAATCTAACGAATTAATTAGCATTTGTTCAAAACACGTAGTCGGTATAAATATATTTCTAAAATACATTTTTTATACAACATCGATAGGCAAGTTGGTACGGCTTAATTGCCGTCAATTTCGAGAGCTTAGCTACAAGAGTTTTTGCGTCTCCATTAATCCGAGTGCTTAAATGATTTCATTTTTTAATACTAGGAAATAAAGATTTTATACATAAATTACTACTCAATTCATGTGTTATATATATACATGTTATTCTGGGTATTAAAATGTTGACTGGTTTACATAAAAAATAATTACTGAGTGCAAAGCAACTGATGTCGAAATTATAAATATGAATCAACACATAACAACAGGTTTTATTTGAATAATCACCTGCTGTTTGACGTGGCGTGCTGGAAATTGGTACGACTCATGTTTTTATTATCACAAACCAATGTTTAATGGGGTTGTTATACTGGAAGTTACACTAAGCTACTGAGAATACGGTGTTTCATTTGAGCGAATAAACCGATCTGATTTGACGTTACACTTCACGTCACCACTGTGAAGTTATAAGACGGTACGTGCTGGTGATGGATGTCTATTCACTTTTCTCTTTAAGTTTTATAATAGTAACAATTCGTTCATCATCATCATCATCCTAAGACTAAGCCTAAGGCCGTCCGATGATGAACACAGGCCTCTCACATTGCTCGCCACAATAGCGGTCTTGTGTCCTTTGCTCTAGGAACTTGTCGGTAATCTACGTTCAGAACACTGGAAGAAAGAAAATATAACATGGCATGTACACTGTAAATAAAATAATTAGGTACTTAAATATTAAGTAATAATTCCAGGGAAACTTTTAGGCGTATTTTTTTTAATTAAAAGATGAGACGACATGTGTATGTAGCACTTTAAAAGCTCGACTTGCGCATTTTAATAAGCACGACTTATTGCAGTTTTACTAACGACGTCGTTAGAAAGGAACATTTTTAAATATTTCAACGGTTCCTCTTCCGGTTCTGAAGACAACGGTTTACTCGTACTAGTGGTCGTCCATTGTTCGAAATTCAAAAGTTTTTTTTTATACGAGAAGGGGGGCAAACGAGCGCGAGAATTCAAAAGTAATTCTTCTTTTCTTTGTCAGTAGTGAAATAAAATAAAATCGCTACTTATTT
>JAODUI010000005.1:1132423-1170767 GCA_027563995.1 Papilio gigon | reverse complement strand
CGCCATCGCGACCCAGTCCCGGACTTGCAGCTCTCTCAGGTCCTTCTGCACCTCGTCTACCCAGCGATACCTGGGGCAGCCAACCGGGCCAAAAAAAATCTGCGTTTGTTATAAAACGTTTCATGTTTAAATACACGGAGGTTATTAATCACAGTGTAGGCATGATAAGGGCGGCGGGTTATGCGCGTATCTCAACCCCGTTCTATCATGGAAAATGATTTATTAACTCAGCACCTCTATTTATAAATAAAACACTGATGATAGTGTAAAAGATAGACAGGCCATAACAGTAAATGTTAAACGGGTCTAATGTTTTAATTGTCGAAATACCTTAATTTATTTTAAGTTGTCTGTTATCGAAGGACCAGTTTTATCTCGTGAAGTCCAAGGTTCTTTCATCAATATTCGATGCCTAATGTTTTTTTTTACTGAAACATTAGTAGATTTTTGTTGTTTTACTAATATTTTTTGTAACCATTTAAAATAACCTCGAAGAAGTGTGTGGTTAGGATATGGTAGACGAAAATAGTCGAACGGCGAGATTGGAACTTACGACCGCTAGATCGGTAGTCCGTGACCTTAATCATTAGGCTATTGGAGATTCAAGATTGATCCGACTTTTTAATAATTGTATAACATTTTTCGATCGCTATGCCAATCTCTAGATCGGTAAAATTTGAACCATATAGATTAAATATGATAGCTAATATAAATAAAAAAAAATGGTACAAGATCGAATATAGACAGCTGTTGGGCTTTCTTGGAAAATTCATTATCAAGTTACCAAAATTATATTGTACAGTAACACTTATAAGCCAGTCGCTGTTACGTAATACCCGGCTCCAAAATTCTAGGTTCCGATAAGCCATGGCCCGAGATTTGGCAAAAGAAAGCGTACACTGCTATAGGAAAGCGCTTTTGGAACGATGCCTAATTTTATTAACAGAAATTCTATCCAACTTAAATATGTACAGTCGTCCACAGTTTTTTGCTTCATTGTTCGCGTGAATAAAAAAAAAAAAACTACGACATTTCTAATACTTCAACTGAGTCAACATCTTTTATGAATGAGTGTACGCAAAAACGCCTCACAAAGTGCCATACGACCGTGACATTCTTGGCAAAGAGCTATTTCAAAAAATCATACGTTCAATTCTCGCAATTCATTGCAACGACACTGATGTGTGGGGACTGATATTTCTTAACGTTATTTAAGGTAATTTTTTCTTAATGTTTCTTAGTAGGTAACCAAAGGTTTTTTATATTATACAAAGGAAGCCAACGAGCCGCGGATCGCCTAAAATAATTTGACTCGAAGCCCTTGGACATCAATAACGCCAAAAGAATCGCAGATGCGTTTCCGGCCTTTAAGGGAGACGTACGCTTTCTTGAAGCTCCCTAAGTCGTAATTGCTTGGAAATACCGCCGAGGATTGAGTATTCCACAACGAAGCCGTACGAGGTGGGAAGTTACGTGAGAACTTCGTTGTCGTGGAACTATAGAGATAGTGGCGTTGGAAATACAGATATAAAATATGAAATGAGAAATTATAACTTATGTGAACAATTTAATTTTATATGGTTGTAATTACATATGTAACAGACATTATTGTAGCGTCAATTCAAACATAGAAAACTTCTAAAATAAATGGCTTTGTCAGCTAAATGCGTAAATATAATTTCTCATTTCTATTGAATTAGACGTCCATTCGTCTTGTCCTAGAAGACCGTAACTCTGTCACACTTAGTGCGGACAATATTGACCTTTCCTTTATGCGTCTCCGGAGATATCCCGATTATTTATTGCCTCTAAGCCTATAAAATATAGGATCACTTGCTTGTCGTATATCTCAGTACATTTTAGCTCGGGACATAAAAAAGTTAAATAAAAAATTAAGTTAATTTGAGTCTATTTAACATAGTTCTCAAAATCTGTAGGCTGAACTGTGGAAGGCATTGGGAAAGGCCTATATCCAGCAGTGGGCAGACAAGGGCCAATGATAATGATGACTCTGGGCCTATAAACACACGTTTTTAATGATTTTTTGCATTTTTTTAAAATAAAACTTTAGCAGACATTTGTTAATTTACTACTCTTTCTTCTACCAAGTATACTCAAAGTTTGTATTAGAATGTAGTTTACTTTATTCGATTGGCGGGATTCGAATGCTCTGTTACGTGATTTGAAATGCGTACCTTTAACCAATAGGTTATTGGCACTTTAAAGACTTTTTTTAATAGTGTTATTTATTATCAAAATTAGATTATGTATGCGTGAGACGTTATTAAGAACTAAATTGAAACGGCCAACTAACGTATTCATCCAATGACGGTAGCTAATAGTACAGACTAGCTTCGAATCTATCTGTAGCTCTTCTTCAGTGTTAGTGGGACTGGTATTATTGTGTCGTTAACCCAGACTCTCTTTCTGAGGTTTTTCTATTTTGAATGTACTATGTATAAAAATAACCCACACCTAATAACAGACTAGGCTTCGAGCCTCAATGGTGAGGTATAGTGAGCTGATGGTGATGATGATGATTTATAAGAATTCACGGTTTTTTTTCAATCCTTATATCCTTAATAAAATCCTCAAATACTTATTATTACGAATTAGAAATTGTGCATGTTTATTTTTTATTTTTCGTACACACTTCGATTTAATTTGTCAATTTTGCATCTCACATATATTTTTATCAAGTTAGTTGCTTTATTTCCGACAAGTCGTAAATGTCGCGGCCAAAAGACAAGAATTTGTTCGAGGCTTCTTTATGTCTTTGTTGGTGGGTTCATGACTTCAGAGGGATGAGAGTTACACCCTTACTCGCGCCGGATGTAATTGAATAGGCAAGCCTGTATACGAAATTTTCTTGTTATATCTAGTTGGTTTACTGTTGAAATTCCTTTAGAAACTAGAATAGAATGTCACAGCATAGAAAAATCAGTAGGTCAAGATAATATTATTTGAATTGATTTTCAGAACGGAAAATATTTCTCGCGGATATTAGAGTAACAATACCAAAAACCAAAATTTGAGCGCAAATATCGGACTACCGACCTAGCGGTCGTGAGTTCGAATCTCGCCATTCGACTATGATCATGAACTTACAAGCTTTTTCAAGCTTACCAGGAATGATTAAAAGAAATATTAATAAATTAACAAAAAACTACTAATGTTTTCTATTAAAAAAAAACGAGCGCTGTTGAATTATTTATTTATAAAAACGCATTACGTTCCATAATAAAGTTATGTGTTACAAATAAGATAAACCTTCATATCTGCATTTTCCTACTCCCTGGGGATATGGTCACCATAGTTTTTTCATGATCAAGCATAGCTTTCCCACGACAGTAACTTAGTACGCAAGGTATGAACATGCATGTATTTACATGATAATTTAGCTTTAAAAGCTATATTAACGTAAGGGTAACAAAGGTTGCTGCATCAAAGATAACAGTAGGGCAGGACCCTCTTTTCGGGGTTCATTTAAAAAAAAAAAACTTATTACGATTCTATGTGGTACATGAAATATAGTCAAGAGCAATAAATACCAGTCACCTAAGAGCCTGAAGAAGCCTAAAAATCTTGGAAACTAAGAATGTTATCTTAATATAGTAAACAGTGTTTAATAGACAATACAATACTCTTTAAATTAAAGCAATTAAATATGTAGGTCATGATATATTCTATATTAAAAATTACATAGTAAAAAAAACTGCTGATCTCGCTTTAATACACTACTAGGAAACATGACTTTTTGTACAACAATATGGTTATTATCAATATGATTTACAGACCCACTTGAAGACAGATTGGAAAAAAAACTCAAGTGCAGAAATTTCGTATTTCCATCTTCGAAAGTCTCCCTTTTTCAAATTTGATTTTTTATGTCGTAATCTTGCTGTTACTAAAAAGTGTTAATACCTCAATTTAATGGGTATTATATTTTCTTAAACACCGTTTATTTTATAAAGCTTGCATTCGTAGTTCTAGATTCGTTTCTATAATTATAAGTCTTTTTAACTGACCCAGATTCATTGTTGTTGAGTGTAATATATAATATTATGTTGAACATAACTTGCCTAAATACGTCAAGTATCTCAGAGTCCATTTACACTGATTTGTATTCCTGCTGTAGTGTGGAGGCTTTCGATCTGATTGTATTCCACTGCCGCGAAATTCGCTTTACTAGAGACTGCTGTCTCTGTCTTTTGAATGGAAAAGAAAGGGACAGGAATATGTAATACAAGGATCATGTCAGTGGAGTTCTACGTTAATTCATAGCAGTTATTCTTTGTTACAGCCGTACCATTTGTTTTATGTTTTTGTTGCGAACATGTTGCTGTTGTGAATTTAGTTTTTTTTGTTCTTCAATGACGCGTTACGTTTTCTTTTATCGATATCTCGAAAATGAATCGACTATCCTTTATCGTCTAGCCCTTCTGTATTATTTAAAAATCCCTTAAAATATAATCATCGCTACCAGCATCATCATCAGCGGAGAGACTGAGCACCTAAGAGGTGACTAGATATCCAACCACGCTGGCCCAATGCTGGTTGATTTCACACATATCTTTGAATTACTTTGCAGATATGTGCAGGCATAGTATTTCTAGCGATCGAACCCGGACGTCTAGTTTACGGTCCTGATATGTTGGTACTAAACAACAACATCGCCGCGGTAATATGTAGCTTTTAAAAAAATTACATCAACATAGTATATTAAAAAAAAAATCAGTTTTATAATGTGATTTCCATTAGACCGAATACCACTAAGAAGTTCATATTACGAGATTTATTTAAGCTTTAATAAGTCCAAAGCAGTCTTTAGCATTTCAAACAGCTTTCAGGAATCTTGTTTCAGACGCGGTCGGTTTATAAATAAGGATTCATTTGAAGAGTTATTTTTAAAACGAAATTATTTAACATTAGTGAATTTGTACCAAAAAACATTACAATATTTAATTACCATTGATAGAGTAAAAGTCGTATAGGTTTTTATTGTTTAGTTTACTTTTGATTGTAATTTGTTTTTTATATTCTGTAACACAAAGTCCGTCTCAAATGAATTTAATTTAAGACAATTTACAATGCACATTTTGGTCCAATCCTAGTTGAATAACAGAAATGAGCTGACAGAGATGTATGGAAGAGTACATACTGTGCCGACCCTCCATAAGGTTAAGAGCAGTGTTGATGGTGACAAACATACAGCCTTACAGTATTACGGATAATGGCGTAAAGTTTAATATATAAATTCCTTTTTTTATCTGTAGATTAATAGAGGCAAAATATTCGTGTAGTTAATTAGGTAGAGTTCTAAAATCTCTGCAGCAGCGATCGCAGCGAGCGTTGTGAAAGTGTAAAATGCAGCTGCAGTTCTGTTACTTTATGTGCTCTGACTAAATGAATTGTTTTAGTTAGCGTAACTACAGTGTGTCTATATTACTTGTTTTTGTGTAATTAGAAATAAAACTTTGGTTTATTTTTTTAGTAATTAAAGCAGGTGATATTTTTTTTTTATTTTGATATAGTAAACGATAAAAGTACACAGTAGTAATAGCATGAAGCGCCCAAAAGTGTGATGATTACGGACTAACGATCTAGCGGTCGTGGGTTCGATTCCCAAAGTTCGACTATTGTATGGAACAATATCCTAGCACAAGTTTTTTCAAGCTTACCAGGAATGGTTACAAGAAATTAATAATACATTTACAAAAATACTAATATTTTAGGTTTGAAATCACAATTTAAATAAACGACTTTGATAGTTTACAAACCAGTAGCTTAAATTAGGGTCCTTAAAGAAGAGAGCGTATGCCTTTCTTAAAGGCCGGCAACGCATCTGCGATTCCTCTGGTGTTGCTGATGTCCATGGGCGTCGGATCAAATAATTTTAGGCGATCCGAGGCTCGTTTGCCCCCTTTTAATATAAAAAAAATTAATGAGTCCCACATAAAGAAATGTCATTTCACACGTTTAGTCCGATTAAAAACTTCCAAAGTTCGTATAGTGTTGGTAACACAATGATTTGATTGGATAACTAAGCTACGGATTATATGAAATCTAACAGAGATATTGTACATATGTATTTACCAGTTATAGTAGGTACATATAAGCCTGTTTGGCACACCAACGCCACTTCCATGCCAGTAAGGTCAAATGTTATGTTCCAGATTTACATAACTGCACTAAATGGTCACCTTTTGTATTGATTGCTCGCAATTGCTACGTCATGAATGGAGGTCAGGGATGAAGGTAGTTTAGTCAAGAATATCAGCATAGCATACCACGAATTTCATGTTTAATTTGTGAAAGTAATTGGAAATCGATATATGTGTACATCTGTAATACTAAGGCAACCACAGAAGCGTTCTCTGTTAAGCCCATTTAAATCTCCAAGGAAAAGTTTAAGTCTACCTTAAGTTAGAAGTGGTTATGTTGGCCCATTGACTAGTTGAATACACGTCTACTGAAATTTGTTTACATATGTATGTTAAGGTTGCATCAGGATGTTTTCTTTTGTGATATGAGTAAGGGAATATATTAAAATATATACAGATATGTATATTTTATGTCAACGTACGCAAGAAATTATTTAAATATGATGAAAATGTAATTCAAAGCGATTTTAGAATCACATTATAACTATCATCATCATCATCATCATCAGCAACAGCCCCTGTCTGCCCACTGTTGGACGTAGGCCTTTCCCAATGCCTTCCACAGTATGCGGTCCTCCGCTTTCCGCATCCAACGAGTTCCTGCCGTCCGCACTAAGTCGTCGGTCCACCTGGAAGGAGGACGACCCAGTCTCCTGATCCCCAACCGTGGCCTCCACTCCAGCAATTACCTACCCCACCAGGCGTCGCTGCCCCGACAGATGAGACCGGCCCATCCTTATATACATATTTCAAATTTTAAAATGATACATTGTGAACCGATTCAATTCAATGTCCATCCGGTCAATTTTTAAATTAAACTGTCAGTTTAAAATTACGTAACCAAGCAATTAATCCCCAAAAAGCGGCATTTAACACAGTTTGTAGTAACCGCTAGTTAACCTCGCAAGTGACATAATGTCTGTTGTGTCTGTTAAGCTATATCACAGATTCAATTTATTATTTTATAACTATCATTATTAAAGATTAAATTTTGGTGAAAAAATAAGTTTAAAGATTGATAATGTATAGTAATTTCATATTTCTATAATCAATTTGAAACAAAATGAATCTTTGACTTTTAAAGTAAGTAATATTATCATTATCAAACTGTTTTTTTCCCTACGTAGTGTCGGAACATCATGTACTCTTCCATAAATTTCTGTCATATCTGAACTCACACACGTCTGATGCATATCTTCTTTCACACAATACATCCACACCTTCTTCGACCTTCCTTTACCTTTATAGCCATCCACATTCAATCTCATCAACTTCTTGTTTATGTTCTCATCATTGCTTCGCATAACGTGAGTAATAAATAAATTATTATTACTTAGTTTTTGTCGAAAAAAAATGTTTAATAATTGTTCATTTCTAAAACTCTCACTTAACGAACGTGTTCACATTGGTTTTGTTTGCGTTTTTAATAGAAATAAAAGGTGGTAAAACTGTGCACGCTTTATAATTCACTTTTAGAGTGTTGAAGTGTTTCTGAATTGCGCTCTGCGCTTTTAGTATCCATAAAAAGTTTTTAAGGATAGTTACCGACACTTGTATGAAGTTAAAATGTTCCCGAATTTGCAATTTACGGTTATTTTAAGATCGCAATTTATTGCTGTGCAGCGGCCGACGCGTTTTCATGAAAATGTTGCTTGTGAAAATTCCTATATTGCGAATTTTAATTCAAGTATATTTACAATACCAATTAAGTTATCAAAAATATTACATTTTTTTAATGAAACTGTCAATAAAGTTCAATGGGGATAGAAGAATATGTTTTGCAATGTAGAATCATATGGACGCGAGAAAAAAGGTTTTTAGAAAATTCGTAACATATTTAGTATGAAAAAGCTAAGCTTACTCATTTTAAGGGTCCTTTACCGTAGCCTGTACTCGTATAATTTTTTGTTTTTCTTTCATATTTCTTGTATACGTAAGAATGTTTTGGTAGAATGAAAAATGGTGTACCGTTAAATTTGAACGTTTTGTCGATAGTGACGACGGCTTCGCTTCATAATACCGCTGTTCATCAATCATCCTTACTGGCCACGGGCTACGCAAGCTCTACTATTTGCTGTATTTTGCACGATAAGCCCACTACCTGTGTATTCTGAAAAATATAAAAGTAAATAATTTTCTTTTTACATTTACACGTTGACTCTACTTATATCGTATAACTAGCTATCGCCTGCGACTCCGTCCGCGGGGAATTAAAAAAACTTGATTAGTAGTCTATGTGTTCTTCCAGAAAATGTTTTATACGCATGTCAAATTTCATCCAGATCCATAAAGCCGTTCCGGAGATATATTCCAATAAAATTCCAACGACCTATCAAAACTTTGACATTTAAAATAGATAATTTGCATTCTAGATAATCTTACTTTTTGTCTATTGAATATAGGACTTTTCTAGCTTAAAAACATATCAGTATTTTTTTCAAATTCTTTAACTAGTTTTGTGATCCACAGTCACCACATGGTCAAGTATCGTACAGTACTTTTTTAGAGTGTTGTTCATAACTTTGCCGTGTTAAAATATACACTAATAATAATTTATTTATAACTCAGTACAATATTCGTATAATTTAATTTATAACTGAACACAGCCGAGACACGAAGTAACAGCTTGCTGTTTGTGACTTTAAAACAAAGTGGTCATTTTGTACCGAACTCAACAGAGCGGCCATTTTCAAACTGTTTTTATTAATAAACAGTAGCCGTCAGCAAGGGTCTTTTTTTTTAGATTTCCAGCATGAAATTCAAAGTTACATAGAACATTAATTTGGACGAAAATTTTCGTGCGAAAAACATTTTATATAATACAGTAAAATTTACCTATTCTACATCTTTCTACTATTATACATTCGAAATGGATGGATGTTTGATCAAGATATTTCCAACTTCTGCAAGGATCTGGATGAATTTCGGTAGATGGTGATCATTGTCTAGAAGAAAAAAAATTCTAATAATTTTAAAATATAAACGATACGAAATTTCCAGTATCAGTGTCAGCATCCAATTTTCAAGTCATTATAAAGGCAGTCGTTATATACCTATAATCCTCTTGTTACTTACGCCTAAAAACATATGTTGTTTTTTGTATAATCAAAAATGTATATAAGGTAAGGTATATAGTGCAAAAAATGTTTAAAAAAACATGGTATAATTTGTAAAGTTTAATTGGCAATTTACACAGGGAGCCGCGAACCAGCGACGCTGGCGTACGACTCCTGAAAACTGAATTTTCGCGGCACACCACTCGACCCAAAAGCGACGTCGTTTAAAGCTTTTTTTTTTATTAAACATACCTGAAGCAGAACGCTTTGAAGTACGCACTCCTCTTGTAAAGCTTTATGAGGTTTTATTTCGTCTTAAAGAGTCGAGATTCTTGATGCAATTAGTCAAATATGAAAACATTTTCCTTTTCAACGTTATTAATTTACTTTTAAGAAAATGTTTCTACTAAAGAACTTTTTCTTTCGTTTAAGAAATAACTCTAAGAATCCTTGGTATTGCTATAACTAAATAATGTTCAAAAGTCATCTTATATGTTAATATAATTTTATTTAACAAGAACGAAACTTAATCTTAAAACATGCCAGGGTAACCTTTGACATCTTACCCGCTGAACAATTCTATAACCATCCAAATTCTGACAGTAGGAAATTTTAGTAATATCTACTATTTAATATTACCCACTCGAATGTTTACAATAATAGAACAGATAAACGTTTCTCGTTGAATTTTGGCGTAGACGTAGGACATAATTTGGAACATGTAGGCTTGTTTACCAACAAAACTTGTTCAGAATGAACCACTCGACCAACGATTTCTACAGAACGCGTAGAAAATTACACTCAAATACACACAGATACGGACCACAAACACCAAACACATCTGCGGCCAGCTGGAAGTGTATGTGTGGCAGACGTTACTATACACATTGTGATTGAAATAAAGGATATCTCGTCACAACGCCCTCTGTTAGGGCGCCGCAGAAACATCGTCAACAAGGCTTATTAAAGTTTTTTCTTTAATTCCGGATGAATCAACGGATATATGAAATCTACTATGGTATTCTAGGTGTATTACCCAATAGATTTCAACAGTAAATCAACGATGTACACTATACCCGGTATAAGCTTTATATTTGTTGTAGAGAGCGACAATGTTAGCATAGACTAAAACTCACAATGCAGTTGTGTTTTGTTACTGGGCGTAAATTTTAATCAATTGCTAATACGCATTTAATTTATAAACGCGTGTACGAGCTCGTGTGATTTTATTATTGACTGTTGTTTACTGTCGTTTATTCAACGCACCAATAATTCTGTTATACTGAACTGTTTGTTATCCCATTCAATTCGTATTTTGTCTTTTGCCAAAAACGTATTTCCTTTGTTCCCAGTGTCATCCTCTCAATATTTATTCTAGTCTTACATGATGGCAACACGAATAAGTACATTTGTTTATTCCATTGTTACCTCATGTAATGCAAGCGCTTTAATCTATTTTGAATATTATAGTAAATGAGAAAAAATGATAATATAAATGACAATAGACATTTCATTCTTCTTAAGAGGTAATAAATTCATAGAAATGTCTATCCTTTCATTTAGACACAATGTAAATGTTCGTCGGATGAATTTCTTTAAAATGAGGTAAAAAATAAAAATAAATAAGAACATTGTAATCAAAGTCAAGATGAAAGAATTGTAATATTTTGCTTCAGAACTTTTTTTATTCCAAGATTCTTTGTATATTTCCGGTCCAGATAAGCAAGCTGTGGTCGGCCTGATACAAATAATAACAAGAGACTTTTCACGAAAACTCGCAAGAATTTTTCTAAGATGAAGATGGACTCATTGAAATATTTCTTGTATTATAACATTCTAATTCATTCTGAATACAAGTTTTTTTTTTAATTAAAATAATTCTATTCACCTTTCTCGAATAAGGAAAGGCATTTGACGAGATGTCTACAATGTGCTCACTTCGCTATTTTAGAGACTCTTACTGTACTGTACTCACTATATTGAATTATAATAATGAATATTAATAACGCAAAATAGATGTTGTCACTACACTTGTCAGGAATGCAAGTGACATCCCTAGAACATTGGTTTTTATAAACTGAGTCAAAAAGGCAATTGTATCCATTTGTTGTGCCAATGTATTTTGGGTACACCGGAAATGAGGGTGTCAGCCAATTTATATAAATAGAGATTGATGAATTAATACTTGTACGTAGTTTACATAGATTAATTGGCAATTAGCGATCACCGCGTCATTGCGGCCGGCTGTAGAGTAATGAATGTAGGAATCGATCGAATCATTTGTAATTTTGATTGAATTATGGAATAAAAATTGATTGCTTACATTTATACTTATTTTTGACTATATTGCACTTTTTTTTAAATACGTTTATAAATTGAAGTTTACTGTATCATCACTTTTTAAATAGGAATAAATGTTTCTGTAGGTCAAATTAGATATATTATTAATAATTAGTTTCCACTATTATCATTAGTAGTAAAAAGATTAATTTTCCGGTTCGTGATAATAAAGCTTGGTGTTCGGAACGGTAGGGGACAATGAGTAGTGTGTCGCGAGAGTGTCTCCCGAGGGCCACTCACTTTATCTCCCTAACGGCCTGCGGTGTTGTGACTTTGTAGAGCTTACAAGTCTTTTTATTTTCATGCTTACAACTGAAGCGAATAAAAAGTTTTCCTTTGAATACTATTACTTAACTTTGCAAAACTTATTTCAGCATTTTAAAATGTGATGTATTTAAAGTTTAAATTAAAATATATTTTAATCATTTATTCATAAATGAATCATTACCGATACTAGGAAACGACTCGTTTGCTTTCTATTTGTGTAAAAAAATATTTACATGCTTGACATCCAGTCACCTTGAATTATTTTCAATATGACGTTATTGTGAGGGCTTGGCTACAGTGGTCGTAATGTTACCCTTGCTAAGCAATGAAGATAACGTAACGTAAGCTTGATAAGAGGACAGACGGGACTTGGGTTTAGGGCATTTTCATTCTAATATATTTTACGCCGTTTGACAGGATGGTAATGTTTTTATGTACGTCTGGGTATGATCGTTCCCTTGAGTAGACTATTGCCCGTAAGCCTGGATTGTAATGAGTGATTATGACAAATGTGATTCGATTTTTGAATTTCATTATGGACAATGCTTAAATTTAAATTTTGAATAGAATGTAAAGCAATTTAAAATCCATTCCATGAGATAATTTTATTGTGCGCTGTTTTTCTGTTTTTTTTTTTTAAATCGCCTGCCGTTTTCAGAGTAAACTTTGATTGACATTTTCTATCCGACCGAATTTAGTTTCGAACTATTTAGTTAGAAAAAAAAAAACTTTTTGTTGGTGAATAAAGAATTTCCTTGGTCGTTATTTCGATGGATAATAATAGAAGTAAAATCTGTTATCCGCTTAGTGCAGCCGCTTTCAAACGGATCGGTTCATAACGAAGGAAATTTGATTCGTCCGAACAGTTATTCATTTCGTTCGGTAGGAAATGAGAGGTTTTTGTAATAAATCTGTCGTATGACGGACTCGTATCGGATTTTTTCGCAATGGAAAATTTCAATTTTGTTATCCAACGTTCCGAGCGGCTGCGAGTTTTAATTTAAACGGAACACAAAATAGAGATCACAAAGCGATATATGCTTAGTCTCTTTTGAGTGAAATTTCATATATTTTTGGAGACTATGTTTTGTGTCATTTTCGTAAAATGATAAGTTTAAATACTTTAAAACAAGATTTTTATTATAACCACATTCGTAATGATTACACATATGTACCTATGAAAAAACAAACGAGCAAATTATTGATGGGAACAAACCTCAAAGTCAAGCTAATGATGGAATCGCTTGACGTAGGAATTCAATTAGTCGGAACAATTGTTGTGAGGTCGCTGCAAAATAGGACGTTACACCAACTTGAGACATCACATGAGCACACACTAACCTTACAATTTGGGTAACATTTTCGTATCTTTAGTAATTTACAACTTGGTAAATGTCTATTAAACAAGACAACTTTTCTTTTCATATTTTTGATATGAAGTATAGTGTTCATATAAATTAATACTAGAATAATCTGAAACTTTAATCTTTATCTCATTTGAAATACGATAACCCTTATCTATTCCAGTGGTCTGCGGTCCCTCGTCGAGAATAACGTAGTCCTCGTTTAAATTGCAAATTCAGTAAACTTTCGAATCACTGGCCGGGGACATCGAAATCGCATATGTATTTGCATAAAATCTTTAATACTTTCAAGATACTTTTCTTTGATAGTTCATGACCCTTAAACGGTGTAAAAATGGAGGCAAGAGTTGATGAGAAAACATGTCAAAGGTTTCATCATCATCGTCAGCCTAAGGTCCTTCATTGCTGAATGTAAACCTTCCCGATCTATTATTAGGATGACTGATTCTGTGCCGCCCAGAAGCTTGACCAAGTCACCAGTCCATCGTGCGGGAGAGCTCTAACTTACGTAACGTCTATCTGTGCTTTCCAGTCAATATTTACTAGCTTAAAATAGCTGTTGTTTAAAAATATTGGAACACTTTTAGTCTGACTGTATTTCTTTGTATGTCGTCTGTCTAGTATCGCAGTAAACACGATGAAAACAAAATTAATGAAACTATGTAAAATTTGTTTACTCAGTAGCAGGCAGCGCTGTCAGCGTGTCTAGTGAACGACTGAATAGAGCTTTGACAGCTAAATCGGTGCTCGATGAACTGACGCGAGTAAAATGAACTATCAATTTATTTTGTTACATGATAGAAATGTTATTTCAAAACTTACCTTAACGTGATGATCAGATTTGGGTAAGTTTTACAAATTATTTATAATTATATAACAGAATCAATTTTATTTTTCAAAATAATTAGATTTAAATTTGATCTTACAATACAATCTAAAATTTCGTATATACAGTTCAAATATCTAAAATGTGTTCAATATTGATTCCATGTTCAGAATTAATTAAAAGAGTATATATACATAACCTTATTTAACATGTAAAAATGTAGTTAAAGTTTTTCTCGAGTATTTGAAGTATATAATTATGTAAAATAGTTGAATGTCTGCCGCCAAGTTGCCACTTGTTACGGCAGTTACGAAACGACTTGGAAAAGAAATGCCTCGAACTGTGTGAACCGAGGTAAGCTTAAAGCTTCACTATTCGAGACTTTTTGTTGACAATCAGCCAAATACGTTACATACAAAATATTTACATTCATATGTCGCTAAGTTGTAATTTGTCATTAATAAACAATATCATTAATGAAAAGAATTTACTACGATAATTAAAAATGACAGCCTAACTCATGAGTCGTTCAGTGTTGGTACCGACTAGCTCCTGACCGGTCAAGGGTTCTACTTCAGGGTGTGTAAACTAATGGACTACAGTAAATGTCGCGTCACGTCTGGCATTCTACACTGAAAAGGGACCACGGATTGGTCTGAAACTAGTCCATATTTTATAGAGTGAATTTAGACCGAACATTTATACAATAAGTTTTATGCAATGAGGAAAATGAAAATCGAGTCCTTCTTTAAAGGTACTACTAAAAGGGTATAAAATAATATAAATGCGTAACCCTTTGTATTATGTTTTATAAAATTGTTATTCAACGTGTATCGGTCGCGTGGATCGAGCCGAATCGTTTACTAAAATGTTAGCAAAGCTCGGTACATAAAACTGAATTTACTTACACGACGGGATTGGGGACGAGGAAAAATTTAAACAGTAATGATATTTTACAAAATTATTAGAAAGGCTTCGTACAAATTTTGTGTAGATTTCATATACTTTATTCTCGTGAACATATTGTTTAAATACACATATATAACTTTTATAATTACTTTCCCTGACTACTTTTCAATACACTGAAGCCTTTGTAACTGATTTGTAAAAAAAACTAACTGTCACCCGTGACTCCGTCCGTACAGAAAAAAAAATTACAATTAGTACCTTATGTATTCTTCCGGACGGCACTACATCTATACCAAATTTCTTCCAGGTCAATAAAACAGTTCTAAAGGTACCTTCTAACGAACATACAAACTTTTACATTTATAATATTAATAAGATTACATCATTCATAAATAATATTTTTCCAAAGACTGTCAGAAAATGTATGGATATATGAATTCGGGGTCGTATAGAAAAGAAACCTCTATCAAATGGGGATAAAATATCAAAGTATACCTGTACTGGTCACGAAACCGTTTCCTTTTTGTATACAAATTTATTCATCGACTCTCCTAACTATTTTGCATATCATATTACGTTCGTTACATTCTTCCCAGTCTGAACAAGCATTAATATAATTAAAATGTTAGTAACTGTAAAACGGAGATAACATTATTTGAGTGTAACTGGCCGAGTTTCAGCTGCAACAGCGTCCTGGACGCAAGTTGATAACGTTAATGTAATAAGCTTACTGACTTCCTTATATCTTTTATACACGGAGTAATAAAATAAATTGCGATTTAAAATAACTTTGTTAGAGTCTCCTTTGTTTTATTGTTAACGAAATTTATTTTTAATAGTATCTATTGTTCGTGTCGGGGATGTTAGCAACACGGGGACGTCACTATGAAAAACGGCCATGAAGAGAGCACAACGCAAACACTTGTCTTTTTTAATGTGAAATGTAATATCGACCAATAAACTATTGAAACAAATGGTCCTTCGAGTCGGATAACTTATAACTTAGGATAAAAATTTAAGGAATGGTTTATTTGAGGTTTTTTGTTTTTTTTTTATAATGTGTGGTAATTGTGTTGTTGACACATTAAATGTATTTTATTTATTTTTTAATACGTAAATATCACATTAGAGTTTTCCGTATTTAATTGTTCCATCTCATTATTTACATTTTAATGATTTATTTTATTGTTGTGTTTTTGAGTAATTTGTTTTTAAGTAATAAAAGCAAAGTGATCATAATATTGTTATTAACCGATTAGTTCTATTTCGGCCGTTAAATAATGCAGTTCACCGCGCCAGTTCCAAATGAGATGAAATGGGTTTGAACATTATAAATTTATTCGATTATAAATCTATTCGATTTGGATTACGCGTCGCTGAATTTCGCATTGCGACAGGTGAGGTTCGGAAAATGATCTATGAATTCTTTGTTCGAAGGAGCCCCGGAGAATAATATGCCCCGATTTGAAATGATCGTACCCTACCGAAATTTCTTTAACGTCAGGGAAATTTGAACTTTTTATCGAAGTCACACAGTTCAGTTTTGCTTGTAATCTTCTTAGGCTCGATATTGGAACAGCCTCTTTTTAGATTATCTGCCAGTTTGAGAAGGAAATTAAATAGAAGCGATTTTATATTTATACATAAGTCCCTAATAATTTATCCATTTCCTATGTCAGTTTTAGTACATAATTATACATACAAGTTTTATATAATATTCGTTATGTAAAGTGAGCAGTGCATGAAGTATGAAACAGAGGCTGCAGGAGAACACTTGTCTGGAACTTATGACGCAACGATTTTAGATTAGTTTTGAAATCTGTAGTCGAGTTTAGCAAAGTGTCAGCATAGAAACGCTTTGTTGGCAAATTTAAAGTGTCGATAAATTACCATAGTGTCTGATTTTGTATTTTAAATAGCAACATACGTTTTTTTATTATCAATAGAACTCAACTAGATTAATATCTAAGTAATAAATCTGTGTAGAGTAATAAATCTATCTAATATAATAAAAAACTAAGTTAATACTTCAATATTTTTTTGTTATTTAAGCATAATAATTTATCTTGTTACATACTTAAACTATTAAAACTTTCGTGAGACATTTCACTATACTACTAGTAACTATTGTTACTTAGTAGTATTGTTACATACTTTAATAATGTCGAAGTGTGGAAATTTGAGATCGTGTGTCGCGAGCTTAAAATCTCATTTTCACTTGATACCGTGCGCGGCGCAATCCCTGCACGCTTTACTTATCTCGCTGCACGGAAATGAGATATCGATTTCGTTACGAATCGCAGTGTTATTTTACTAATTCCATTTTTAAATTAAAAAAAAAATTGAATTACAACATTCATATCATATTACTAATATTATAGATAAGAAAATTTGGATATTTGTTACCAGGTAACACTAAATCAACTGCACGGATATAGATGCAATGTTGTATAGACTTACACACACATATACACACATACACTTTCTGGAAGAAGGCAAAGGCTAATTACTAGATTCGGGTGGATAGACGCTTGTTAAGTATATTTTTTTTGTTAGGAATCAACTCCGTAAATTAACTATTGATTTGATATTAAATGAATACTACAAAATAGTAGGTACATAAACAACCTGTAGATGGTATTTGGTTATAGAATGTTACCAATTTTAGCTCATCTTTCAAAGCCTAAACTGTTTTATATGTGTCTTACAAGTAAGAAGTAGTACTATAAACATGGCGGAAGTTATATCAGCCATTGTGCGGAATCCAGTACGACCGTACAAATTTGTTCAGTACCGAATGTGCATACGTTGACCGGTTTTAAACAAACAGTCGACCTCAATTACTCGGGCCGGTCGCGAGCACGTCGCAGAGAATTCCCCATCGGCCGTTATCATAATTGAAAAGCTAAGGTTTCAAAAGACTGCAGTCTTACGCACGTATTCTATAGAGGAGAGAACAGTTTCAATTTTTTTTTTATGCAAGAAAGTGGGAAAGGCTCAGACTATGTTTTGAATAGAATCTATCGTGTTCGCTATCTCCTATCTATTTCCATTATTTTAAACTATAGAGTTAGAGGATAGATTATACTCATAGCTAGTACGCTTGAACTTCATATAAAGGTGACACTAGATGGCGTTGTAAATTTAAAAACACATCAACGAACAGTACAATGTGACTGAACAATTTTTATGGTCACCCTGAGATAATAAATAAAAGCTCTCATCAAAACACCATTCCTTATCTGTGGATATATTGTAGAAATGAATTACTATTGGCAACATTCCAATTCTGTCGCCTATCAGGTTCCTTGTTGCGTCGCCAGACTCGCGGGCGTCTGCAACTGTGCTAACAGCTAAAACAACGAGAACAATTCAACTAGAGGATCCAGAAAGTAATTAAATCATGATTTAATTAATAACGTGCAACCATTACAACTGGCCACTGCTCATTATTAATATTTAAAACCGACATTTTAGTTTAAATTTGAAATAACAAGTAATGTCATATATTCAAAAATAAATTAAAAAGAGTTAAGAATTCAACATAACAGAGTGATAGGTTGGTTGTAATTTGGTACTGGCCTGTCACTTTTTTCCGATAAAATATTTTGTACATTCAAATTCTATACCAAAATATTTAAATACGAGAGTATAATGGAATTAAACTGTTCATTTTTTTACCTACAGCCTCTTTAACAATACACTTTTATGCGCAGGTTTTTCTTATTTTGTTTTCGTTTTTCAGCGAGTTCCACCAGTTCTAGATATTTTTTTTTCTCCTATCACACATGAGGTTACTGCGTTAGTGTCGGGTTTTTTCCATTTGAACTAAGCCCTATGGCTCCGTCTCTGTTTCTGGTAGCAGCGTGTCTGTAATATATCAGAATTTTCTCCTTCGACGAATTTATCGACCACAAAACGAGTTTGAAATTTTTTTAATGTCTGTAACCTCAAATAGTTGTCAACGCCGCACAAAGTTGATAGCTGCTGTGTAAACACTAAATTATTCCACAAAATTGTTTGTAGGCGCGGCGTCTTGCCACATATGTGACCTAATTGGAAAACTTGTAAACCGCAGATTACGTCACTGATCCCATTGGCATTGAGCAGGATGGAACATGCGTACGAAAGAATTTTGATACTAAACCAGACATATACTTTATCGTTCCGATTTGGTATGAATAAAATATTTCAAAAATGCTCAAGTCTACAAAAGATTAGTCAAATCGTTCTATTGTATTACTTCTCGGTGGTCTGGTGATTTTTTTTTAGTTTTAATTTTTGTCTCATTTAAATGACCTAACACAAACACTTTTCAGAAAAATACTGAATAATTTCTAGACGATTTATGCTGATTTTTTATATGAACGATATTTCATTTCATGAACGATTTTTGTGTTGCATAAAAATATTTAAAACAAACATCTTTTATATCGAAAACGGCAATAGTAAATTGAGATATATTCGCGCTGTTACCCCAAAGGACTAAGACAAATTGCCTCATTTTTCGTCAGTAATTGGGTTAGGAGTTTCAGTCACGAACTTGGACGAAATTGTAACGTACAATCAGGCCCCTTCGTGATATTCCACCGTAAAAGCTAAAGTCGTTTGAACGTTTCGTACGCATGCAATTAATTGTATCTGAACGAAATGAAATCTACTTCTACCACTGTATACAGCTAATTGTTTTTTACCATTATGCCGTCGTTTGCGCAACTCGTTACCTAGTTAGTTGTTTATACGAGTCAGAGTTTGTGTCCTTGTCATTAACAAGACAATTTTTCTGTTATTAGAACACCGGCATTGACTCTGTCTGTACCACATGGGTCACTAGTTATCACGTAGATATTTTAATTGTCTAATTAACAAAACAAATGAATAACATTAATATAAAAAGTCAACTACTAAAGTTTGCTGACATCTTACAAGCCAAGAGAAGACGTGTAGATGTTTCTAGTATGCTATAATATTACCATTTTTCTAAATGAATGATTAAATTACATTTCAATAGACTAATGGAATTGAAGCCCCAATAGCCTATATGTATGTCTAGGTTAATAAGTTAAAAAAAACATATGCAACATTTATTTATCTTTGTTTACAAAACGTCACCAATGTTGATTCAAAGTTCAACATTGATGGAGTGGAATATTATCGATTGTTGTCGTCTGTTCTACAATTACTAAGACAGCCAATGCTATATGATAGATTTATGTTTCTTCTAATATTTTATTTTTTTACTGGAGTATATCGAAAGTTCTACGTCCAGCAATGGGCAGACAAAGGCTGATGATAATTACATCGAAAAGAAATATATTAATTAGCATTTTTTTCATCGTCATCATTATATCAGCCAAAAGTCGCCTTCTCCTGAGCGTAGGCCTCCCCCAAAGATCGCCACGACGATCGGACCTCCATCCAGGATGCTTCCGCAAGCTTAACCAGATCATCGGTCCATCTTGCGGGAGTCCTACTCACGCTACGTCGACCTGTCCGTCCTATCATTTTTTTTATTAAATGTTAAATATTTTGTCAGTATAAATTATCAGAATTCTTACCAAATTAACTTTCACTGACAATATAGTCATACTGTCACTGAAAGTTTGTCAACAAAATTGTCAACAATATGTAACGTCCTTCCAGATACCAAGTTATTGTTAAATGAACGTAGTCCTCATTGAACGCAAGCCAAGTCCACAATTCAACTTCCGTACGCCCAAGGCGATGTCTAAAAGGATTTCTTTCCACAATTCAATTTACGGGGACTGCCCCGAGCGGCAACTCGTAAACTTATATCTAAAAACAGAATGCATTTGTTGAGCTTCATTAAAGCTTGGTCGCGTGCTTTGGCGTGTCGAAGCCTTAAATTGGATTAGTCGCCGCTCCCACGGTTATTCTTAACATATTGGAAATTTAGTATCGTGCGACGGTGGAGATTTTACCAATTACTGATTTTTTTTTTAATCTTGTGCTAAAAGAATAAAAAATAAAATGTGACTAACGTTTGTAGTCGAATTCAATGTAAATGAGAAATTATAACAAACCTGTCTAAACAATTATGTATATGTAATATACGATTATGTAAAAATCGAAGTTGGATAGGTTCATGTCAATTTTTATTTTCTTTTTAAAATTGCATAGAAAAAAAAATAAAGCCTGTTAAATGAGAATTCTTTTTTACATTTAAGAAGCTTTGCCTTTTAATATTCTCCGGTCTAATTGACTGATAGGGAGACGGAGGAATGATTCCATCTCACTCCTGCAGTAAGCCTCTTATAAGTTCGTAGCGCATCGCTAGTAAAGCCTCCGTTGCAATTTGCGCGTGTAATCGCTTTTGTACTACGTCGAAAATAGGTTGTATTGTTTGAGAAAATCCTCTTTGCTAAAGGAATTAAATTTAACGAGCAATTTCCCTGAGAAGTAAACAGCTTAGTCTGGATTGAAAATGTGACATGGTTTTTTTTTATTAAGTTAACATCGCAAGTTATTATGTGAGACGTTTGATGCAGTTTTAATTACATTTTTTTTTATGATATATAGGAATATGATATGTATATATCTATGATATTTATAGTAACTTTTGCGAATACCGTATATTTACCGTAGTTAAGTAATAAAAACTAAATGTAACCGATTTTAATTTACTAAAAACTGAATGCTTTATACGTATTGAGTGAGTATTCCATATTTAGTTCACCTTAACAATTTGATCATGTATTAAATAGCTATATTTTTTTACAGATTTAAAACATCTTAGTGAAGTTATATTTGTTATAATTATGTTAAAAAATCAACGAAAAAGGCAATAAGTCGTTTTAAGTATCGTTATTTAGTGATAGAATTCAATTAAATAATAAAAAGCAATTATATTTGTCAATTTAGTTAAAAAATAAATAAAGTCTGTGATCGTCAAGAGCCTAAAGTGATTGCCGTTTTAAATATTAAGTGTGTTTTTGTCACTTAAAGTGGAGTTGCAAAGTGTTTATAAAAGTGTTCAAAGTAAGATTAGAGCTTTAGGAACTTTGTCGTAATAAGTGTGGCATCGGATAGAACTTTTTACCAAATCAAGATGGCGTTCGCGGCGGCGCGTATGATATTGAAGGATAAACGGCGTAAGGCTTCCAAGGAGGACTTCAGAGACCCAAGGAATAGAAGCAAGGTATACTGATATATCAAATTTAAATATTCAATATTCAAACTTCCACTTACTCAAAGTCGTCTAATTGTTACAAAGGCAATCTCTTGCTGTAAATCTATCCATCAATACCGTAGTAGTAAGCTCCTTAGTGATCGCTTCATTATTCTGAGTGCTACAGTTAAATTTGAAAGTTATGTTTGAGTCTATTAACGTCTATTTTTGTATCATAAAGGTGTACCGTGCCCGCCCTCTGGCGGTCTTTACGCTCGGAAATTGCTCATTAAACGGCGCTGAACTACGTTAAGACTGCGCATTACACCATAACATATATCAAAGTTATGTAAATGTGATGAACGAATATAAAAATGAATTTGATTTTGAATAAAGTGCTACCATGATTTTGACTTACCACTACAACTATTTTTAAGTGATAATTATGAGCTACGAAAAATTGCTTAAAGTATAATATTTGCTACTGAAATTAACAATACTAAAGACTTAGTACTATCATCGTGAGGGCATTTGTCATATCCTTAAATAGTTACTCGCTTTTCATACTTTTTATTTCCTTCTTACCTACAACATACGCTTCGCCTCGGTGTAATATGCATCCATCAGACTCGACCAAGGCTCGACTTACTAAGAATTATTTAGAACGAGATATTTGTAAGCGTTAACGAGTTAAATTTTAATAGGCTTTTGTTGTTTTTGTCACAAAACATGATAAAACATGACTAAACATCATTAAATGCACCGCGAGCCTTTTCAAGAATATTAAAATACAATCTAGAATTAAATGCGGCTACGTCATTTATAACTAGTAGTGATCCGAGTGTAATTTATTTTTATTTTCGTTTAAAAATAGTGTTACCAGATCTATCAATTTCTTTATAAAAGAGGTCCACTCTCTCTTGCTATCCTCAGCTGTGTCGACGCGTCAGGTCAATTTCCGTTTGTTGAAATCTGCACCTCCTTTACCCGCTTCTAACTACATCGGAGGGGCATTTCTTATACATTTTTAAAGTAATAATTCACATAATACTTCCTTAACAACTTTATTCTTTTGGTGAATTAATAAACCAATTAATGATATTAACGGCAAGCTGTCTTTTGTTTTACAATTTTACAATGAAGAAAAATCAGTACCTACATATAGTCACTTATCTCTTGTTATAAGAAAATGTTAACATTATATTTTTCTTGCCAAAACTCCAACTTAAATGCTCTCATGTATCATAAAGCGTTACTCTTTTGTCCGTATATAAAAATGTCAATAACCAACTAGTTTTTTTTAGCTTATTGTGTTCTGTCGTAATATTCACGGCATCGCGTACTGCATACTCCAATGGTTCTGGTTCCCGATAACGCCGAGTGCATCCAACGACAGTCCATTGTTTGCGACAATCACCAAATAAAACTTTATTCTCTCGCGATTTTTTGAATATTGAATGAATCGTAAATAATCTTGTTGATCGTTACTTTTAGAGAAAACTGGTTGTCTATGAACATTAATTAACAATCCGAGTATAGACCGTTTTTTGTTTATAATACTTATGAAACGGCTTAACTCGCGTGCAACTCGGTGTCAGTACCGACTGGTTTCGAGCCCATCGGTGGCTCATCTTCAGGGTGAGTGGGAAGGGTACTATCGCGCGTTCGCGGCCCGTCGCTCACCGTGGCTCGAAACTAGTCGGTACTGACACCGAGTTACACGTGACTTAAGCCGTTTTATAAGTAGTATAGTGAAATGGCGAAAGTTTTAATAGTTTAATGTCTTTTGTTTATAGTAATATTATAACAAGAATATTTAATAATTCACTCTTAATCACGGTAGCACTTTATAGTGTAAATAATCCAATATACGTAAATATATATTTATAAATGGTACAATCTAGATATTTAAACAATGAATATATTACTATAAATAGTGTTTTTAATTATAATAACTCATTAATCGATTTAATCATTAATAATATGAAATTTTTTATGCAATATTTTTCACAGGTTCGACTGACAACAAATAAAAAAAGCGTAATATTAGTGTGGTGTTTGCAAGATGTGTTGCAACTAATCGGTGTCGCTGGTTGTGTTGGATTATGCTTTATATGTTGGACACGATTGCTTTCAGTTAAGTTTGATAACATGACAAGCCGACAAAGCTTTTATCATTAAAACACCAATGTAGAATTAATGAGTGATTTTTTATATTATTAAGACGTAAGTTTATTTATATAATAATGAAATAAGCTACGTTGGCTGCTGTATGCTAATTACTTCAACCACACTTATTTGAAAGCAATCCAAGTTCTCTTTATGTTACAAATTTTATAAACGTTCGAATTTCAAAATTCGAATTCGAAGTTAATTTAAGACATAAATGTAAAGAGTAACTTGCAGTGTTGCAAACTTCTATCTAGCTTTTCTATGGCTACATATAACCTATTCACTGTTTTCAAATCTCTTCGTATCCTATTAACACATAGGACAAATGCTTGCCTAAATGATTTTGTTTCGTTGTGTTGGAGCTAGATTTGTATATAACATTTGCTAGTTACATAAGTTGTTCGTACTAAAGATATACAGATCTTGCTCCAAATATGTGTGCATATATATAACAGACTATGTGTACCGGACCAACAAGGTAGATATGCTGCACGAACTATCTCTTCCTGTTTACCAGCACGTTGTATTTATGATGATATAGTTGTTAATTGGCACACTTTAAACACCAATTGAACACATTTATAATAGTGAATATTTCATTAAAAACAAATGAAGTTTAAACGTCAAAGAATCGTAAATAATATCTATCAAATGTTACAACCAAAACTTCAGTCTAAGTATCAAATATTGCCCCTGTAAATTAGTATATTAATAATGAATTTGATGTCGACATTCAGTGAAATGTCGAAACCACTTCGATATTAAACTGTTTGGATCTATCCAATCGTAAGTAATTAAGACTGCAACAAACTACGACTTTAGTATTTAATTAAATTATTTATTAAATTGCTGAAGTTGATATTGTAATTAAAGTGTAATTAATAAAACTTGATACTTACTAAATATAAACATACATAGAAATCAAATGCATCGTTCAATTAAATGATGCGATAGTAACAATTTTATATATTTATATACAAAAATAGTAATTATGAGGAACTTAATAAACTTGACAAATAGTACCTTTGTAATCAAACAAGTCCTGAAAGCAATCTTGCTTCTTCATTTGAACAAACGAACTTTTGATGCCTATTTTCTCAACATATACAAATGTCAAGTATTTAAATAATGAAGTACAGTCAATAGTCTTATACTAATAATTCAGTATCCTTTTATCATGAAATTTGTGCAACAACAAATAATATTGCGTTGGACTCTTTCCTACACAACTATTCTAGCAAAAAACATCCCTTTTTCTAATTTACGATATTTCTTTTGACTACAACGAGCGGAGACACTTTTCATAAATTGCAAACTGTCGAATCCCAACTCTATATTTCATCGTTCCGTTAAATCCTTGTCACAAGCTCGAACATTTCTGTCTAGGAAAAATAAAATTTGATTTTCTATGGCAATTTATGGAATTTAAATTACAAGAGTTTCTAGTTTAGGAATTAGTTCATTGAGAATTCTACACAATGTAGAAAATGATGAATAAATAAGTGGTTAGCGTAGAACAAAACACGCGAAAGATAGAAGCAACACACACTTCAAATAAGTCTTATAAAACATAAATGGAGACACAATGAAACGATCAGCTTAACGTAATGTGTAGATGTCTTCAGCATGTCAATCTTCTTGGTCGCTAAGTGAGCTATGTGTGCTTAGTGTATAGGAACCAATGTTTCTTCTTGCAGGCTCGGAGCGCTAGCACCAGTAGCTTTAGGAGTGTAAGTCAGGTAATGACAGTACGTAAAGACGCTTCTTCACACCTGACCATTAACATCGTCTCTTTGATTTCGTTGATTGTTTTATCAGCAATGATTTTCGAATGCTTCACATATTAAATACTAAAGTTTACCTTTAGAATCTGAATAATAAGAAATCTATTTGAATAGTTACTTAACATTAGTCATTTTTTTAATGTTTGTATTATTAAAAAGCATACAAATCATTGCTGATGGTTTTGTCATGAGCCATGCGCGGTTTTATATCGTAGTTTGTTTTAGATGTAGACGCACCATCATCAGCTGTAGAGTATCCAAGGTGAAGGTAAGAAGCAGCATTCGAGATATCACATCATAATGTTCAAATGAATTTATCATCAGTGATTACGAACTACATAGGAAATATTTTTAATAAAACGGTAAACGTCCGTTATAAAACTAATGAAATGAAATACACCATTAAGAAACTGTCTTTTCTTTAAGTGTTGTGAAGTTATGTGAAGAAAATTGTTTTTAAATTACGAATAATATAATTCCATTAGTTTCTAGTATGTTTTTTTATTATAAAAAGAGATTCTAATAGAAAAAGGATCTTCTCTTTGAGTGTCATCTGTATCTACTCTGATCATCTTTTATATTTAAACGGTCGTGAAGCTTACATTTGACTACATACATTTAGATGCTGCATGAGATTTATTGAATCAATTAAATAGTTTAGTATTTTATCAATTCATCTTCTACGTTTTACCAACGGAAAAAGCAGCAGCGTCTTCAAAATATCCGATTTGCATGTTTCTTGGACTTGAAATATTAAATACATATCAAGTATGTAAAAATATTGAGAATTAATATATTTAGTATAATTTCAACTTCTATATAACTAACTTTATTGCAATAAAATAAAGAACCTGTAGTTTAGTGACCTCTACATAAGTCTAGAACAATGGATAACAGAAGCATTCCTTTCCTTAAATGGTGTTACTACTTTAGTGATCGATAAAAAGGAGGTTGTTTATTAAATATGTATACGTAAGTATATGTTCGACATCGAAATGAAGCATTTATTCTATAATGAAATATTACTAAAGTAGAAAATTGACAATCGAATTAATTAAAGTTAGGAAAGACATTATTATAAGGTACAAAAACTCTGTCGTTGGATATAGGTCTTTCCCAAAGCCCAATGGACTGACAGGGGCTGATGATGATGATAAAAAATAATACGATGAACATTAACGTATTCATCCGGTATCGGCATCGATTGTTTTCTAACGTATTTTTTTGTATTCAATCGTTTTCAATGGTTAGAAACAAATTGTACCTGATAATTTAGCATTGAAGTAATTATTTTCTTTTTAAATACTAGCAGATTTTTATTAATTTACTAGGATTGCTTTTATCACTCCAACTAAGCTCTAAGCTTGTGCTAGGATATGGTTTACAATAGTTGAATGGCGAGATTCGAACTCCCGATATCGTAATCGGAAATCCTTACTTAACCATTAAATTATTTCCGCTTAATTTTAATTTTAGATTACATTTTAAGTTATTTAAAGTAACACGATAAATAAAACGTTATAATATAATGTATAAACATCAAGCAGTAGTCCCGACTGTATATCTTACAAACAGAAGACGCGAGGGAGTTTAGCGCGACATCGTCCTGTGACCTACAAACCTAGTTTGATGTTTGAGGTAGGAAATTAAACGTTTCCACTACTGACGACTCTACATATAACTTCAATGTATCTTTTCCTCTAATACAAGCAACTTTTCTTACAATAATATTATTTAAATTTCTAAAACCAATGAAAATTATCAAGGTGTAAAACTGATTCGAGGTCCTGCTAACGTGGTTAATGATATCATGATAACATCTGTGATATTATATGTCCCATCCTCATAAGCCTTAGTCTGCCAACTGTTGGACATAGGCCATGACATGTTCGGAAAGGTTACAATTTTAGTATAGGCAGTTAAAATTAGGTGAAAAGAACGAACGCAACATTTCCTCGAAAAACAGTTGAAACTCGTTAACTGTCAACTTTGCTTTCGCAGCCCTTTTCTTACCTCCGTCGAAATAATCTATCTTCAAGCTTATTTGGCATTCACGAAATTCAATATCCTTTCAAACAATTTCCATCGCTTCGATCGCTTTATCTCGACCTTTTTACATTTAACGAAGTCTATTTAGTTACAAACCTGGTGTCTTTTGGAGTATTTGAAGATACTTTGAGAAATATATGTAACTAAACCTTATCAAAATTAAAGACGCACATTTCATTTGTCTTATAATTTCTTTCTTTCTCTCGCTTCACTTTAGAAAGAGGAAATGTAGATCTATGTATTCACAACTAAATAGAATCGTGTAATTGTATTAAAAATATTTCTAACTATAAATATAAATATGGTAACGTAATCCTGCCATTTATTATACACAAGCGACCACAATCCCAAGGAACGTTCCCACGTAAATATATTCCTATAATCCTCGGCCCCGTAAATTTCCGTTGCGCTAGATCCATAGATAAACACCTACGTCAAGGATAGTGTGAAAATACGACTTTTTGTAATAATATGACAAGAAAAATGGAATATATTTCTTCCTAGTAACGTGGAACGTATATAGGAAGGATATTGTATTATAAGATCGATGAGCCGGATCAATTTAAAAAAGGAATTACAAATCAAAAAGATCTTACAAAGATAGCAAAGAGGTTAAACAATCAATAATATTTAATAGAACTGTTTATTCGCGTGACTAGATGACTTTTATAAAATAAATACATGTTTTTCTTAAAGCTTTCTAATGGTTCCTTTATTAATCGCCAGTCATCATTTCCATGAATTCTGAAAAAAAAAAAAGTTTTTTTTTTTTTTTAAATACGAACGATGTTGAAATCAACAATCAAGTTCTGGTTCCTGGGATAATAGATTAATATTAGTATAAATTATGTACCGTCAAAGTCGACAGTTCCTGAGGCGTCAGTGTCTATTTCCGCGATCATTTCGTTGAGCTGATCCGGAGTGAGCTGGTCGTCCAGCGCGGCCAGGATCTCGCGCAAGCTCGATGTCGGGATGTAGCCGTTACCTGGACAATACATTTGAATTCAGAGATAGATTAATATTAATTCTGAAAAAAAAGTTATAATATTGATAAGGGGTACCATTGCTGTTTATTTCGTAACTTTGAATTTCTTTAAAAAGTTTAGTCATCTAGTCACTAAGAACTAAATAAGAATGCTAGAATAAATACGTTGTAATGTTTTCGATTAGATGTCAAATTTCATATTCCTAACAATGTGCATTTGACAGGCAATCAATAATGTTAATCGCCAGTGGCACATCACTACGTTCGAGCAGCGTGTGCGGAGCGAGTTTAATTGTTTGTAGTGACGCGCTGTGACGGACAGCTTCCCGTTAATTCTGCCAACGAACGTGAAGGAATCGATTCTACCGAGCGTCCACCGTGTATGATTAATTTACTCTTACCATTTGCTTCTCGATACAACAAGGAATACATTTTTCATAATTCTTAATTTAAAAAGTTCATAACGCTCACTTTCAAATACGTTTGAATAATTAACATAATCGATAGTATCATAAAACATATAAAAAATCTTTACACCCATCAGATATTTGAGACGTTTTTTTTTTTGCAATAATAAGAAAAATAGATATGTAAACATCGACGCAAAAATATTATTGAATTTTATTCAGCTGAGTCACTTTCACTATATTTTCAAAAGATTTATCGTTTATATTCGAGATCAATTTATTGCTCGAACGTAGCAAACGGTAGGGGCGGGCTGGCGCGCGGCCAGCGAATCGATCGTTCGCATTCGTTGCGAACAATTAATGTCGAGAATCCATTGTTTTCTATACTCGTAAAATTCGAAACTGTGTTATATTGGTTTTAACGAAAACAATAGAAAATGCAATAAAGTTGATTCTACAGATCAGCAACCATTCAATATTTATTTCATTGCTAAAATTTATTTGAAATTTTTTAATAGACTTTTTTTGAAAGAAAGACGTAAAAATAAATTTAAAACATTAACGACCGAATACTTATTGTTAAATTACAATTTAACAGTCGTCAAAATGTAAAAGGAAGGTGCAGTTCATGCGTGCGAGCATATATTGTAATTAATAATTAATATTACCTTATTAATAGGGTAAAATATAATAAATAAAGTATGTAATTATGTATATGGAAAATGTAGTAAACGTCAGCAACTAAGACAATTAAACACCAAACAAAACCTGGGATATAAAACACGCAGCTCAAAGTCAACGCGGGCAGAGACAATAAGTTTTTGCAAGGGTTTGTTTGTAAAACAAACGACTTGTCGACGAGTCAACAGCCTTGAAGCTACGTCTTATCTAAATGGCACATAAAACACGCCTCTGTGCGGGAATCTGCGAAATCATCTGTTAAGGTACGCTTTCACTGGAAATGTGAGAACACTGACAATTTGATTGAGAAATAGATTTCGGTAGTATAATGCTTTAGATTGTTGTTTTATTAATAATGTTACCTTCTTTATCGTACAGCCTGAAGGCTTCCTTCAGTTCTTTCTGTAAGGCTTCATCGTCTTCGTCTAGGAAGTGAGTCGCAACACGTACAAAAGAATCGAAGTTCAGCTTTCCTGAGCCTGGAAAAAGATTCGTGTCAATTATATTAAAAAAAATACATAAGTTGCTGCATTTAATATGAAATATTCTATCAGCCTTCCGATAAATCTGACCAATGGGAATTTATTTAACCGATTTATTGTATAGAACCAATTGGTACAACGGGAAAATATTCCTATTGGTCCCAAGGCCAATCGGTCTAACTGGAAACACCAATATCAACAGTTTTGATCTAATATATTTCTCATTACATTTTTAATTTCATTCACTTAGTTATTTGTCTCCGTGAAGGTTGAAAGTTAGTAAATATAAAATTCGACTAAAAATTTTAAAGCAGCGACAAAGTCTATTTTCGTTGCATGTTTTCTAAGACGACTCTAACCTCGCATTCTACAAAGCCTTGTATCTTGGCACCGTGTTACTTTCCCCAATGAAATGATCGCTTAATGCATGTCCTACTTCCTTGGAGATATCGTAAAAATGTATACTGGGCTAGCTTCCAAGAATTTTTCGTGTTATACATACAGGTCAAATTCAACCATATGAGTAGGGAATATGGGTCAATATTCCTTGAACCATCAATCAATAAGTACTTGCAAAAACATACGACAAATTGTTTTAGTTGGCCAATTCCTTAAGGCACCTTGTTAATAAACATTTTTATGAGAAAGTAGGAAAGTCATGCGATGTTTCACTTTACAAAATTAGGTTACCATACGAAGGTCCTGTTTACTTTATGTCCGTGTTCATTGTTTGTTTCCTTATTACGTGTTGACTGTTGCTAGCCACCGTGTTTACCTAACACGTATATAGCCTGGTACACACCTTATTTTTAACAGAACAATCGATTTGTTTATGTCAAAACAATAGGCAAAATTTTAACTGTCATTAAAATATAAGTCTTAACTGGTCGTAGTTAAATTTATACTATACCGTTATTAATTCTGTTTACACTCGTATTGTTTTAAGTATACAGTAAGACGGTTCGGTTAAAACTGAAAGTAAGTGTTTTAAGTACCAGTTATTGTTTAAATATTCATTTGTAGGGATACACTATTATTTTAAACCGCAATGAAGTACAACCCATCTTCTTAAGTTATTTAATACAAAGTAATCTGTACTGTCCCAACGACCTCTCCGGAGACAGTCCGATTGACCTCAATGTCATTTGTACCTAAATCCAAACGAATCCCCTTCGTAAGTAAGAAGCTAACTCATTAATTCCATTACTTAAAGGATTTGGCAGATTATGAGCTTTTCTGAACGATTTAAGGTAGCCCGATTTTCTTCTATCAATTAAGGTTCGATTTGCACTATAAACTAGTACTCATTTAATTGATAAAATAATTATTTTCTTAAAAACCTTTTGGAAATCGCAGTCACATACCTTTATAGGTTATGCCATAGTAATATAAAAAAGCCAAACAATTTTTTTGAATTTTGAAAGTCATCCTTCACTTTCGAGAGAATCAGATAAAAGTATAGTCATCTCAATTATTTTCTCTAAAATAAACAGAGACGAAAGATGTAATGGAAGTGTATACTTTCTATTTGACATTTGATGTCAGTGAAGTAAACCCATTCATCAATATTTCTATATCAATGGTATTACATAAAGCACAAACTTTGTTATGTAGGATCTCGGCAACTATGACAGTGATTTTAAAATCTCTTTTTTTAAAAACAATACCTATATTTACGCCATATTTCAAGCTATGTATCATTACATTAGTAAAGCTCGGGGGTGAGTAAATCGGAAAATAATGTTATGCAAGAATATTGAGAGATGAACTCGCATGGTAACCTAGTACAAGATGATGAACTGCGTAGCTGGCATCAATTGAAACTACTGCACTCGTTTCCTCTTGAACTAGATTAGAAATGTAAAGTTAATTAAGCGAAAATTCATTCGTAGCTACATCAATTCTCTCATTAGCAATTTGAGATAGCAGTTACCAGGAGTTACTAACGCTTATAATGGTTCAAGATACGGTACTGATGAGATTTTAAGTACTTCTGGATGTGTTGTAACGATCTCTCTATCGACTTGGTTTTAATGATAAAGACTAAAGGGAGACGATTTAAGCGATCATTTTTTTATTAACCGTCATGCTATACAAGATTGTGTTGTTTGTATATAGGAAAAGTTTGTTTGTACGGGCTATTTTTCGGAACATACAAGTTGGAATTGTAAAATTCTTTGTCTGTTTAGATACTCCATTTATCCAGTAAGGTTATAGGTCATATAACATAATACTATGACCAATAGAAGCGGAGCTTAAATGAAATGTGTTGCAAAAACTAAATTCTACACGAATAACGTCGGACATCTCGTTTTCCTTTTTTTCTTTTTTTATGTACCGTTGTATAATTCCCTAAAAAATACGTTAATTAACATCGACTTAAGTGCAGAAGAGTTAATTAAGTTTTTATTAAATTAATTACAGAACAATGTCCACGGCTTGTCAGAAACAGCGGTATAACTTAAGCAAATAATTTGCATGCCTTGCGAACTAAAATCAGTCGGAAGCCAACGTTATCCAAAGTTCAGCAAAGTTTGAGATGCGCTGAAGATTCAACACGAGCTCGATTAGTTTGTCTGTTTGTTAGAAATTGTTATTTATAACTATAAATAATACTGAATACCTTCAGTTGTAACTGCACAGTCGGATTGTACGATTAAAATTTACAAGGATAGAAAAAACATAGAATTGTACAGTTTGATTGTTCAGTGTAGATTGAAGATTTCCAGCATGTTTAAAGTATAACATTTAATATAGGTTGTAAAATTTTAAATTCAGTAAAAATATAATACAAATTAATTCAAACATATATCAATGCTAAATAACTACCTCTATGAACTCACTTCTAACGAACATTACGTTGTTAACTGTTGACAAATTGAATTTCTCAAATGTACACACGGCAAAGTAATTAAACTTGCGAACATTTATCTCACGAGGCAGCGAATTGTAAAGTTTGTGATGGGGTTATATTTTATAATATCATGTTTGTAAGAAACGATATTGTTACACGTTTAGCCTTTTTGGGAACTCGAACAATAGCAGTGGTTGTAGAATTAGGATGTAAATAGATGGTTACGGCTTTATTTAACGAAGTCGCGGGACAAAGGCTAGTTATGATAGCTCTTAAAAAAAAGTAATTAATTATGCTATTCTATTTCGACTGTTCATACTTATATAATTAACGGATACTTTGACCTTCACTGAGTGTAGATTTTTCTAACAAAACTACACTAAGCGACTGCCCTAAACCTAACTAGCTAATTTAATAAAGCTAATAATCAAAAGTAAGTGAGTACCAAAATTTAGTACCTGGCCGTAAAATAAAAAATGTAATTATTCATTAAAACATAACATAATGACAAAGTTTAAGTTGTTAAAGTTTAATGGCTTCAAGTTAATTGACTTCAACTTTATTGAACGACGCACTTAAACGGATGATGGAGTAAGTTCGCGTTATCATTTCAGAAAGCCGGAGACTTTGTAAGTCATTAAGCGAAAATGAAATATACATTTCCATTATCATTAGTTAAATTGTTTAATAAGAGCATCCATCATCATTTACCATTTCTCTTAGACCACCGTGGTTTACAAGTCTCCAATCGGAACTTACCCAAGTTAAGAGTGTCTAAGCCTTAGTCCACGCTGGCCCAATGCATGTTAGTTGAGTTAGACATATTTCTATAATATTATACTTATTACAAAAACTTGTTTGATGACAACGATACGACAAAGAAGAACAATTTGCGTATAAACTATTAATAATATTAACAAGGCGCCCGCAATATAATTGACAGTTTTAATTAGAAGGTTATGGTAATATGAACAGCGACGTCTATCAATTAGTAAGCCTGAAGCGTGACTGAGTGACAGGCAGTTATCAGCTTGTCGCGAATATTTACGAGCGGAAGACGTTCCTAAGAAATATAAATGACAAACAATTACTATCATAAACTAACTAGTAACGTGTCATTTCAAAACGGAAACGGAGTCTAGATATGTTGCAGAATCAATCATTTATAACGTGAAATATTAATTTAATTATTTATTTGGAAAAAGGAATACTATTATTCACTGGTAGAAGAGGTTTTAGTTAATTTTAAATAAATCCAGAAGAAATAAAAGAAAGCAAACAAAATCATCTCCGTTGGAGATATGAGTAAGATAATGAAGAATTTATTGTAAAGTTTTATCTAGTTATTGCATTTATGTAATACTTTTTAATGATTTTATTTACATTTGGACACATTTAAGTAATTATAAAAGGATTTAAATACAATTTTCGTGTAATAAAACATCAAAGAACATGTTCCCACGAGTCGGCAATCGTCAACTCGTAAAGACAGTAACTGTTAGGAATGCGCTCGCAGATTTAAAGACGCTATTTTCGTCACCAGCTCGCCTGGCACTTTTAACATTTCATGATGACATCTGTTCCAGTGTTCACTGAATTATATCAAGATTATTGGTTCAGTAATTTAGATCGAAAACTTAAGTATTATTATTTTTTCAACATTAGTAGATTTTAGATAATGTATTAACATTTTTTATAACCTGTCTAGGTAAGCTTTAAAAAGTTTTTTAGGAAATGGTTCACGATAATAGTAGAATGCTGGGAACCTATGACAGCTAGGTCTGTAGTCCGTATCAGGTATTATTTTATCACCTTTTATAATAAGACTTGATACAGATTGGATATTAGATCACTTAACACCATGTAACACATACTGAAACAACAGATTGTCCTCTCGATTCATTAGTTTTGTCCCTCTCCCTTTTTATATATATGAAAGAGATAGCAGGTTACCATCAATGTCTTCGTTGTCAAGTATCTGGTCGAGCTCATTGTCGTCGTAGCTGTGCACCATTGTGTTGAGGATGGTGCGGACCTTCTCCTTCTCGATACGGCCCTGCTTGCTCGAGTCGAACATGCTGAACGCCCGCCGCAGCACTGCGGAAGAAAAGAGGTCATACTCGTGTCAATTGGTCTGTTATTGTATACTACAAGGTAATACAAAGACAATTCAGAATGCTAACACTTATTGACACTAAAGATATAATGATTAAAAACTTTTTGAACGAATTCTCAAAACATTATCTTGACACTTTACCTATATAGAATATCCTTCTTATTTTCAGTTGATAATAAACTCGGCTTTTTATCGTTTTCCACAGAATAAAAATCTTTACCACTAAAATTAACTTTCGGTACAAGTCTCGATCTATGAAGATGGCGAACATTTCTGACTTTACCTCACAAAAACTTACGAGCTAAATATCTGAACTTGAGACTTGAACTAAATATCTGAACGTTATAAAGACTATAAACTAGTAAATAGAAAAATGGTCTACAAATCCTTCCTTTTTGTACCGTTTTCATTTAAGCCGAAGCGTTAATGTATCTGCAACGTTTGCCAATCGATAGCCGAACCTTTCGAACTCCTTGATCCTCTAAAAGCTTGTTTAGTTCGTAGCAGCGTTTTGTTTTGAAAGCTTTTTTGTTAGTTTCGACTTTCATTTCTTTTACAATACAACGGTTCGACTTTTCAAAAGCTTTGAGAATCTTAATGTCGAGGTTTTAATTAAGTTTTCATAACTTAGTTTCGTAAGATGATGTTTTAATATTTCATAGATTTCAGTTATTTAGAAATTGTGTAAAGTAAATGTTTGTCTTATTTACTAAGATTTAAAAAATAATAATTTGCAATTAAAACCTACACTATCTAATGTGATATAATGTTGTATATAATGTGGCACAGGAATTCTAATAGCTAACCAACAAACTTTTATGTATCAAGCATACGTTTGCGTTTGCATTTGTTACCTTCATAAATAATTACTTATTAAACATGAAACATGTTAGGCAGTAAAAGATTATTATAAAGGCTCTCGCACAAGTTCATATTTCCCTCGTAAAATTTATCGCGTATACACGACGGCTGCCACAGATAAATAAAATTAGTGGCTTTGTTTCTTTTTTATATGTGGACCAAATTGTACGTTAGACTAACCAATAAAAATGATAAGAACCGTATAAATTACTCACGAATGTAACATAAAAATTGTTTAAAAAAAAAACATTAATTAATGTGCTTACCTATCTGAAAGAAGGGGGCTTTGGCCGAATTTATGTATGACGTCCGTTTCATTTTGATATTTTAATAGGCATAGAAATAATGAACCATAAGATTGGTGTTATTATTCATAGCCATTTCTAACAGTGTCCATTGAATTCCAACATGACATCTGTGCCCTTATCCCAGTCACGTTTTTGTCATCCAGATCTGTCAATCTTCCATCATCGTATTGGTCATTCCTTTTTTAAAAATACCCCCTTTGAGCAATGCATCTTTCCCTAAGCCTACCCCTAGCAAAGTACCTTGTCATATATTTGTCATATACGATTCTGTCCTATTTATAACAATTGGTTATAATACTATTTATTTCTAACGAAAGTTTTAATAATATAATTTACTATATTATAGGATTTTACTCAATCCAATTAATTCACATGTTGTATATGATTATATTGATTTGAACCAAGTAATGTCGGCTACCGCATTACGTTGATGTAATTAAGCCGTGGATGTAACCAACTGTTCACGCGTTCACTGAGCACAACTGATTACGTCACGCACGTCAGAATACCGAAACGATTGATACTTCGCTTCGCAAGCCTCACTTGCATTGTAACATCAAAATTTAATACCAATTTAGAGTATATAAATGGACATGTAATTTTAATCGTTACATATTTATATATCGTTAGTGTTCGCTGTAAATCATGCAAAAGCTGTAGATTTTAAGATTTTGGGGATCAGTTACTTAATCTAATCAACGACTAAAAATTACGATTAATTTCTCATTTCATTTCCAAATTACTTCTATTCTATTCTATGCTTAGTAAAAGATTGAATAAAAAATAATTTCCTTATGTGAAAAATTTATAAAATAATGATATATGTCATGACAGTGGGCGAGCAATGTTTTTAATTATTAAAAGAAACAAATACCATTAAATGGAATGAAATGAAAATTAAATGAAAAATAAATGAGAACGGAATGAAATGAAATAAAAAATGTTTATTGCTCACTAAAGCGATAAATTAAATATATTCCATATTTAAAAAAGTTCCCACCCAGCATTGTTTTAAATAAGTTATTTGGCACAAAAATTCTAAGACGCTAAAAACGTCTCGCATTTAATTGTTACTGACAGGTAATGTAATAAATTTCTTTCGCGCTCATAAAAATTTTCTCCTTACGACTTGTGTCTTAATAATGCGTAAATTATAGGGATTTAAGCGTAAAACAATTGGCAGAGATGTTACGTGGCGAACACTAAATAGAATTAAATAAAGTAAAATATAAAATTAAATTAAATAAAATAAAAATTTGTGTAACAATTAATTTGGTAAAAATATTAGCAGATTATTTAATTTACTTGTATTTCTTTTAAACTATTAAAACTTTCGTGAGACATTTCACTATATCACTTATAAAACGGCTTAACTCACGTGCAACTCATCAGATGAGCCCCCGATGGGCTCGAAACTAGTCGGTACTGACACCGAGTTGCACGGGAGTTAAGCCGTTTTATAAGTTATATAGTGAAATGTCTCACGAAAGTTTTAATAGTTTAACCCTTCCTCTGTTAATGGTACCAACGTTGGGCATCGGTTGTAGGTAATAGGCAGCGGTAATTTTGCTATTTTAGCGAATTCAGCTA
>JAODUI010000005.1:1121252-1132323 GCA_027563995.1 Papilio gigon | reverse complement strand
ATTAGCACAACAAGAGGAGCTAACTTCGTTGCACCGACGCCGTGGCGAGAGTGCACAACAAATAATAAATTTGAATGGGTACTGACACCGAGTTGCACGGGAGTTAAGCCGTTTTATAAGTTAGATTGTATTTCTTTTACCACTCTAAGTTCAAGGCCTGTGCTAGGCTATGGTTTACGTTAACAGGCGAAAGGAGAGATTCGACTTCACGACCGCATGACCGCATGATTATTAGCATGTTTTAGATAAAAAAAAATACAAGCGTTTTCTCTAATTGATAAATTAAAAAAAAATGTCTAAGTTCATTTGATCACAAAACACAAATTAGTAAATTTAGTTAATAACCGTCAGATAGCTTTCGCTGTTCCGAATATCGAAGTGTCGAAATAAAAATTGCATTTAAAAATAAACGACACATTAACGACACAACCGAGCGATAAAACTCTATACTTCAGTACTAGGAATAACCTAACATCGATTATAAATTCGTGCTATGAACTTCAATAAAAACTGTAACAGATAAAATTCTTTTAAATAAATTATCATTTTTATTACTAAACCTATTTTATTGATGATATCAAAGAAATTACTTTATTCAATAATTTATATTAAATCCTTTGTTTTCTATTTTTGTTTTTATTAATAAAATAAAGAAGCATCAGCTCCTATTATCCTATAATTAAAAACTTTCATTAAAACTTATTGAACTCTACGCTGGTTATGTTCTAAATACAGTATTTGAAATTACTACTATAAGAACTAATTATTATATTGAATTAATAAACATTAATATGAATACTTTTTTTTTTGTAAAAACAAGCTTATGAAGAAAAATACTTAAAAAAACTCACTTGTAATCTGCTCATCGTCGATTTGAGTAGTCTGTAATAAAACAAATTTAAATTAATATTTTAATAAATTCGCTGAAAACATATTCAAAATTCGAACGCACCATTTTTCTTACTAAAAACAACGTTTTTGACACAAAAAAGCGCGCGCTGATCGTTGTTAGCGCGGGGCGAGTTCGTATAGCGACTGGCGATTTTGAGTCATGTTCGAAATTCAAAGCGAGCCAGGAATGTTTAGACTGTGTATATACGGGCTCTATAAATCCGATACTGGACTCGTTTACATTGAGTTTCCACTGCGGACAAAATAACACAAAAGTATATTGTTATTTCATTTATTCAAGAGGAATGAAAGAAATAACAAAATGCCTCTGAACAGGTCTTCGTTTACATACTGTAAGCAGAATTTTGTTATGACTGAGCATCTATGTGCCTTGAAGAAGCGTTAACAGCATCACAGGGCTTACGATGATTGACGGCAGAGGGCGTTTAGTTTAAACCTCCGTTAACCAAACATTGTTTAACAGACTTTTTAACAGACTTTCCAGTCGAGGATTCGGAGAAAAAATCTATCAGCACAGGAAAAATATGTTATGGTTTAATAGCTTAATAGTTAAAGGTACCGATTTCCGATCACGGGGTCGAGCGTTCGAATCCCACCTTTCGATTATTGTCTTGAATCCTAGCATAAACCTTGAGCATAGTTAGAGGTGTTAAAAAAATGTTAGTAAATTATCCCTAATTTTGTTGGTTTTACAAAATTTGGGACATCCTTAGTTCTGTGAAATTAAAAATAAAAAGAAAAACTTCAATCTATTTTTATAATTGTGGAAATGAACCTTATAAAATAGAAGCACATCATAACATAGTCCGTGATCTCTGGCTCACAGCTCTCCAAGTCATTACAGCTGGTTACAATCAACTGCGCCGCTGTTGTTCTCACATTGGACTTTTTGCAATAATACTGATAATAAACGAGCAATCCGCTACAATGCTACTCATTGTACACTACGCTTTGTTTTTATGTTATTTTTACATAAAAAAATCAGAATAGAGCCAGAAAAAATGTAGCTTCATTACATCGGAATTGATAAAAAAATATTTTCGATAACGAAATGAAAGTTTTTATTAAGATGAGATACAATCTATTTATTGTACATAGTTAGAGGCTTGTGGTAAAAATCGTGACTTTAATTACGTCTATAGTACATCTTACACCAAAAGGTGGACGCATTTTTTCCTCGCTAGAGGGCGCTTGCGGCAACAACAATTGTTTTCTTAAAAGCATTCCCTACGTACTAGAACTTATCTGTTAATGTTTAGAAGACAAAAAAATATTTTGATATGATCATCATCATACTATGTCTGCCCACAGCTGGACACTGGCTACTACCAATCTAATGAGCGCCAATAGCCATATGATTAAGGGTACGGATTACCGATCTAGCGGTCATGGGTTCGAATCCTACCATCCGACTATTGTCGTGAACAATATCCTAACAAAATTTTTCAAGCTCACCAGGAATGGTTACAAGCAAATATTAGTGAATTACAAAAATTTACGCTTACAAAAAAGAAGTTTTATAATAAGTAAACTTTTATATGCACATATATATATATGTGTATATATATATATATGTATATAGCATCGAACTACGTAACAAATACTTCCTCGTTCGCTTCTTTCTGTCATAAAATATTCAATAGAACGTATTATCTTTTCGTAGCAAAGCCGTGTGTACACAACAATCTAAAGAATTTTTAAACATATACTTTGAAAAACTGCCTTTTGTTCCACAGCCAAGATAAAGAGGACGACGCTGCTCTTCGGCTTTGAGTGAAAAACTTATCTTGTTGATTTTGAACGATTTAGCTTTTGGCCGGATTCCAAATTCATAAGGAGGCTTAAGACTACAAAGCGATTTTAAAAAGTTATCGACTATTTTAATTTTTCAAAATGCCACTTCAAAGTACACGTTGGAGACTATCGTGTTAACACTTTTCAATTATTGAGACTAGAATATCAAGTCATTGTTTTATATAACTATACGAAGACGTTTACAGGCCTAGTATAACCGAGGAAAACTATAGGTAACCTATAATTGTGGCATTTTATTGATTCATTATTGCCTTATAAATATTCCTTAAAATAAGATACATGTTTATTATATATTTTATTACAAAGGAACCGTAATTTATAACTTATTCCGTAGTTGCTAGCTTATATTAATAAATAGATTTAATTAAATTTTTACATACATAACATTTCAGTATATCATTCTAGTCTGACATCGGCGTACAGCTTCATAATATCAGGACCATGTTATATGGAATGCCATAATCTCTTAAATGGCGATAGTAGATTTATATGTAGAACGCATGTTTACAATATCGTCTGTCAACAGGCTCGGAACAAACCAGCGGACGGAGGCGGCCATGTCAATCAAAAGAACGTCGCCGGCCAGAAAGCAACGCCGCCTTGCCAAAAAGGTTTCTGTTTAATTTTTTTTTATGAATAAGATAGCACTGGACACTATACCAACTGAAGGTTGGTGGCGTAGTCGAAAGATGATAATAGCCAGTAATACAACTAATTAAAACGAAATTATTTATCAACGGAATATTGCGTGTAGATAAAAGGAGTTTTTAATGCACAGTAACAACGGGATTTCAATAAGAAAATCGTATACTGATTAATTTAGATTCTAATGAGACTAAGAGCACAGTTTCATCTTCATCCTACCCTTCTTTGTATGGAGGGTCGGCACATTACTACTTATCCATACATCTCTATCAGCCTTCTTATCTAAATAAACTTTCTACTTATGCATATCTTTTTTTACACAACCCATCCATACTTTTTTGCTGTATGTCAACTTTTGTAATAGTAATTAGTAACTTTTTCTTTAGGCGCAACAACAAAAGGCGGTCCTAAGACCCCCGTGAAGCCATCAGCACAGAAAGGCGCAGCGAAGACAGCGCCGCCCAAGCAGGCTGCAGCCGCGGCGGTCAAGACGCCTCAGGGGAAGAAGAAGAAAGGGCACAAGCATCAGCAGTATGAACTCATTGTTACGATCAACTTGGTAAGTTACTGCACACACCCTGTATACATTATTTGCCATTCATATGATAAAATCTTATAATGTCAGTGACAGTTTTTAAAGCAATTAGTGTAATTCAAAAACACAATTATAGTTACTACCACTCCAAACAGATACAGTTGCAAAAAAAAGCACTCAAATTAAATTTTACTTTGGCTTGATAAAAAAGAACAAATGAAGTCGTATAAGAATCTTCAAATTCTTCGATTGTAATGTTCCTACGTACAACAAGAAATAATGTTGAATATACCAAAGTTTGTTTTTATAACATTGGAAGCCAATAAATTATTATTTATGTGGCATCGAGCGGCCGTAGACAAGATGTTTAATCAACTGAAATATGTACCTATTTCAAAAGTTATCTCAAGGATATTTACTCGTAAGGCAAATCTCTGGAGACTTAAGTTCTTCTGTCTCTTTCTAACTTATGGAACTGCAGATATAGCTATCTCGTCATTTCTTTAGTTCTTCAACTTGTTCAGAACCAATTTTCCATTACATCCTATTTGTAGGGGACAAAGGCGGGAAAGAAAAAAAGTTTTAATGTATTTTTTGGGCGATTATCGTTGAAACTTCATCAAAGGTAAAAACGAGAACATTACAATAACATATGAATAAAAATATATATCTAGGCGTATATATTTAATAAAATTGTATCCACAAATATTTCCATTCTTCATAAATCGTACAAGATATCCAGAAGCGTGTCTAACACGCGAGATTAATAAAAACAATTTCGATTAACTCGTATCGAACACAGTGGTGTAAACAAATGATTATTCTTGTCGGAAAAACAGATAAAGTGAAATTACATTCGCGTCGATCTGGCGCTCGCGGCGGTGATTAAAAAGAATTTAAATTCCATTCACAAAGTCTTGGAGCGTCGTTAAAAATAAAACGGACTTACGCCTGGCTCGGCGTTCGAGCTTTGTGAAAAAAACTTGGGAAACTGCATTTCTTTTACGATGCTATGGTGGAATTTTAAAAGTCGTATTGTTCATACTCTAGGGCTGTCACTAAATCGACGATACAAATATTCAATTTATTTACCGGTTCTTGGTCACAATTGTAAAAGTTACAATTACACGTTGCGTAGACAATAATCTACTAAACGTCAATTAAAACATAACTCTTAATAAAAGCTCCATCTTTTGATTAAATGGGATAATTCAATAACCAATCTTTATTTTGCATTTTCTAAATAAACTTTAAAATTATTAATGACGGCTATATATCATGTTTGGTTTGGAACGCAGTTGACGTGCCCCAGTATATCTCTGTACTATTTCATACAGGCTCCTACTAACTTATTTAGATAAGTTAGTAAATAAAATCTTCTACATTTGTCTAGTAACAATAAAGAATAGATAACTAACGTGTGTTTTTGAGATAAAATTAACGTAATATTTCGTTACATTATTGAAACCAAAATCGTTAAAAATCGACCGCAACAGTTGGCTAGTAGAACATCTCAAAGGAGTAGTTACACGGGCCGTCGACGGCCGCGACGCCTGTTGACTGCATTCCGCTCTGCTGCTTTATTTAATAGCTTCGTCACGTCAATTCTTTTTATAGTTTCTATTTATGAAGTATATCATATTTGTTCCAAGCAGATGTTTTATTTATCGATGTCCTAAGTACTAAGTCTACCTTTTGTATGCGAATGTTTTAAAGATGTTTTTTAGAACATATGTCCAGAACGGCTTTTTGGATCTGGTAGAAATTTTGTATAAATGTAAAACAATGTCAGAAAAAACAAATATGCTACTAATTTAATGACGGATGATGTCGCAGCAAAAGCATGTATAAGAAGAACGTATAAATTATAAATTGCCTTGAGTATTTTTTATGCCATCTATGTATACACCAGTACACTAATCAAATATTTCTAGATATTCAAAATAGATGGCGCTAATTCCAATTTTTCGTTACAACCCACAAATAAAAAGAACAGACAAAAGAAATTAACTACTACAATCTAATTATTAATTACATAACAGTTATTTTTTTTTTATCTTGTAAAGATTATTCTCAAATGATAAGTAATCGTAAGACAGTTTGTAATTTGTTATATTTCCTAGCAAAAAGCTTACCAACCTAAGATTTTTATATAATTAGATATATTAAAGACGCTACCATTTTTAAAGATATTCACATTAGAGAAAATAAAAGTATAAAATAATTTCAAATAAAATAATATTACCTAATATATAAATCTATTTTTTTTATAACGTCATTAACGTAAGCACTACGTTATTACTTAAAATAAAGAGCTGAGTAAATAAAATAATTGACACCAATTAAATAGCTCGATTTACCCACGACGTCGCGAAAATAGACTCGTAACAACTGCGTAGATATACTTCGCAAAGTAATTGCTAAGAATTGAATACTTTTGCTGAAGAAATTATAATTTCTCTAATGTAATATGTTATTATAAACCGTATTTTCAAATTGATAAAGTTCAAAATGGCATAGTTCAATAAAATGTAATATCACGCGTCGTTGATGTATCCATAATTTTCCCGCCAAAAACAACGCGTTCCAAATGATTTTGTCTGTGCCAAGATTGTACGAACATCTGTTCTACAACGTCCGCATTTTTATCTATCGAAAATATAATTTTTCAAGTGTATAAAAATTTTTATGCAAAAAAAAATAATTATAAAATGCAATTTAAAAAATAACTTCGAATTATCAAAAAATTACGTCGCCTCTTATAGATGAAAAATCTTCTAATTTTTATTTACAGAAAGAAAATCATAATGAAGTCTCAGTTTAAAAATGTCCATAGATATAATGACACAGATATAATCATGTAGATAAAATTGCAATCAATACCAACACACCGGTGTCATTTTAAAATTCTGATACCACTGTAGAACGACCACTTGCTGTTATAGCGTAAAAATCCAATTTAAATATAGTCTACATATAACTGAGCTGACAATGTCACGCCGCTCGTGTCACTACGATCTTTATCCGTTTGGATTGAAATTAAAAATTAAATTAATTTCGCGACGTCAATTTACGCAGACTTCGTGAACAATATATTTTTATTTAATTTATTTTTAAAATTCATTGTGACTCACGTGCCAGTGTTTTAATCGTGTTCAAATTAAAAAGAAACGTGCAATGACAGCCCGGTAATTTTAAAGTGAAGTTTCTTTAGTGCGTTTTAGTGTTATATTTATTTTAAAAATATTGTTTACTAATATTTCAAAATGGCGGAAACGGAATCGACCGATGAAATTTACAACAAGGAATACCGGAGGATACGACGAATAACAAAAGATTTGGCGATTCGACAAATATCAGTAGGTTTCTTTAAAACAAAATTTGTTTAATGAAACAGTGAAAGCTGCAACTGGAACCTCTCTGTCGACTTTCGACGTTCAGTTGGTCCACATTTTTCGCATATAAATGTTATATAGTATGTAACGATATAAATCCCGTTACATACCTTTAGTTCTAACTGAACAGTACTATAAATGTGTTCAGTTAAAACTTACGTAATCTAAACTGAGAACTGTACAGTATATTTGAATTGTATTGTTCGACTGTTCAATAACTGTACAGTTCAATTTGAAAGTGTTAGCTGTTTTTAGAAATCACGGAAAGTGTTCCCGTGGTATTTAATCATAGCACTAAAATAATAAAAAAAGATATAGTAATATCTCACTGTAATTGTCTTTATTTCCAGTCCGAATATGGCCTAACGGAGGAACAAGTTGCCGGTAAGTAAATATAATTTCTCGTTTCCATCGAATTTGTCATTATTATTTTCAATCAGCTGTTTCACATTAATATCCCGTTCAAGGTTGTGTCGACCAGTTCATTTCGTACAAACAAAAATCCAATTAAACGAAAAATATTTAATAATTTAGCACAAGTGTTAAGACCTTTATCTGATACGGGCTCGTAATGTTTCCTGTTTTATATTTATTTTGCAAGTCGTTATTTTTATACCAATTATGTATATATATGGTATTAACGCGCTCTGGAATCTGAGGCTTTTCGAGACACGAACAATGGACCCTGCCTTTTTTATACCGCCTACACGTTACATTTTAATATGACAGTACTGAGCTCGCGATTTAATAACAAAGACTTGATATTTTATACAAATATATATTATCTACATCGTTCTCGATCTTTGCGATACTTTATTAAAATACTCCAAGCACAAGGAAAATATGTCCTTTATCAAAAATACAAAAATTCCATTGAATTATTAAATACTATACAATCTAATTTAATAGAAATGAGAAAGTGTAAAAGACTTCTTTATACACTTAATAAGGCTGTACTTTTCTTCTATGTTTCTTATTATCCATTCTCACAGAACATCGGAGTAATCTAGAACCAAGAGGAGTTACACTTAGAGTCTCGGTTACTACACTTTTGGAATAATACCGTGTCTAATAGTGTCGAATAGGTATATTATACATTACTGTGGTCTTTGTATGCTGAAATACATAAAAAAATAATTATTATCATTGTTACTGTCTTTGAGAAACAAGAGATAACAAGATCTTTTGAACCGAGAAAAATTTAAAAATGTTTTCAATTAGAATTCAAGGAAGCCTTCATGCTGTTCGACAAAGATGAAGACGGTACCATCACCATGGCGGAGCTGGGTGTTGTGATGCGCTCCCTCGGACAACGACCCTCAGGTATGTTGTTTCAACTTATGTACAAGTGTGTACCTTCTAAGATATTGCAACGAAGCTAAGCTTGTTGTGTTATTTGTTCGAATATTCAACGTTTGGAATCATTGAATATCGTAACTGATTTTGATGTTCATTTGTCATACCCAATCGAAATGAAACAGGTCTAATGAGTTAGTATGTGTGATATGTATTAATTTATATTGGAAACATTAACATGTGTGATTATATCAAGAATTTATCCGTAGCCATCAACACTGATGAAAGGGCCGTTTGATCTGCTTCATACACTGTTTACATTCCTAACTGCCGGTGGCATTTCTTCGCGTTTTGTAAAATGTTAAACACAACTGTTAGATTATATTATGTCTCATGTTTAAGTCAATTTCCATAGTTTAAACTGACCTTGAAAGCAATCTATTTAATAAACTGTTATGTGCACAGTTAGGGCATTAATTTCCTACCCACTTCAGTAAAATGTTGACGTTTACAATGCAATTAAATCGAAAACTTTTCATAACAATATAAATGTTAAATTATAATTCTTCTAGTGAGAATTTTCTGTATATTCAAAGTGGTGAACAAATTTAATTCTTTGCCTATATCAGAAAATAAAAAGGGCGTTGAAATTAATTTACTAATGTAATGTAATATGTAAAATAAATGTAGCCCAATGTCATCAGTTACGTCGGTCGCGTTGCTAGGCAACGCTCGTATTTCTCTAAACCGCAACCTCTGTGTTCTACTTAGATTGCAGCTCTGTGTTCATTTGTTTAGATGTGTTTTTATTAACATTAAGTAAAGAATTAAGGTAATTCGATTTTTATATCAAATGTAGCATATTTAAACTAAGTCTTCATACATATATTTACTTACAATTTGAATGCAGTATGAAACAAGAACATAGTATAAGAATTCACCACTAAGGGACTCCCTTAGTGGTGAATTAACATTTCTACAATTAATATGTACATGTTATTCTTTAGACTATAAAATATTTTATAATAAGACGGAAACATTTTAAATTAGTCGGATAATAGTCCAGTTTTCGGCTACTCTTACCTCCACCAATACTATTATTATAAACAATCTTGTTTAATTTAATTTTAATTCTGTAGAAACGAAACAATATTAATAATGAGACGTCTAAAGCCGTTGCCAAATGCGTCCTCAACTGTCGAAGAATGTTTATTAATAACCGAGACGATAAACAATTGACAGTAAACGTTTTGTTCCTGAATATTTTTAGATCTAGCAAACGTAATTAGTTATTTTCGAAGTTAAATAAATGATCAACTATACAGGAAGTAATCCTGTCTACAACTTTATGTACTTATGTATAACGCGTAGACTTTTTTAAACTTTGTTATGTACCTTAGCAACCACGGTACAGATTTGAATAATTATTTTTATAAAAAAAAGGCCTACACTTACGTTAGATTTTAGGTTTTATTATCGCGCTATTAAACTTAGGTGGTGATTGATTTGGGAAACACTGTCGTGCGGAGTCGGCGCGCAACAGCTTGTATGAAAACTTAAATGTAATGAAAAGTAGTGCAGTAAAAGATTTTATATAAATACCATTAAGTATATTAACAATGTATACGGTGATATTATACCTTCACGAAGTCGTGACATTTACAGATATACGTTCAAAAGCCCTGCCCTCTAATTATCACATATAATTCTCTCAGTTCACCATTATCTACCCACGCGTTTTCCTCAATACGAAATACAATAGATTTCCGTGTTGCATAAATCTTCTCAAAAAGGGCACCAACATTACTAACACTTGTTCTATATTCAAACGTTTCGAACCACCATGGCTCCGGTATAGACTACTAGCGGCCAGTTTTATTTTCGAACGAATGGGCTTTTTTTTACATTTACAAAGAAGTTTATATATCTCTGAGTAAAAGATGTTTTAAGATCTGGTACTGGTCACCTTTAGTAGGTCAGAAGTTTTTTACAACATTACTGTATGATGAAATATTGTTCAGGATCAATTTCGTGTAGTCAGAATGTCCTCGATGAAACCTTAAACCGTGTACTAAAGAGGTGTTTGTGACTTGTTTGTACTTTCTCGTTTTTTTTTTATTTAATTTAATGACGTGGTCGAAGTAATTTCGGCCAGTTACATGAGCAAGGAGATCTTATTTCGCAACCTTTAAATTCCTGGCCAGAATTTTTGTTACCTGTAGCGTAGTTACAATGCTCCTTAAGCCATTAGATATCATGGAAATTAAATAAAAAAATACAAAGATTTGCTAATCAATATAGTAATCTAACGGTACACACTTTAAAATTTTAATAAAAGAAAACAAATGTGAATTATTAAAAACTATTTACAAAAATGATTGTACTTTACATTAAAGGCCCCGGCGAGATTCGAACTCGCGATCTCCTGTTTACTAGACAGGCGCTTTAACCAACTAAGCCACGGCGCCGTTGC
>JAODUI010000005.1:1089965-1109489 GCA_027563995.1 Papilio gigon | reverse complement strand
CTGGACTTAGTGTGCACGACGGGAAGTCGTTAGATACGGAAGACGGAGGCTCCCATACTTTACAGAACTGTATGCGAGATTTACTTGTTATATTAAAGGTTACGTTTTAAATTAACTATGAATATAGTGGTCGTCGTGGCTATTGTTAGAGAGGCCTATGATCGATGATATGATGAGCAGTAGACGATATTAGACTTATGATGATAACGATGAAAATGGTAATCGGAAAAAAGAAATAACTATATTTTGTATAAGAAGATTACTTGCCAGTCCTTATTAGTAAAACATGACGGAAGGCTTTTAAAGTTGTGCACAATGTAATTAGCAATGAAAGTGTTGACAGCAGGCGCAATCCACTCCCTGCCGTGGATACCAGCGTCTATCCAAACTGGTTCATTTTGTACATCGCTGTTGGAGATCTTCAATATCTATATATCGATTAATGATAAGAGCATGAAATATATTGCATAACATTATTTTTGTCTAACAATATACCCATTTTTGTAAGATAAGAGGTAAACGTAAACAAACGAACGGCGGGATCATAAGAGCGATCGTCGACGCCCATAGACATTTGCAATACTACAAGAACGACAGACGTGTTGCCGGTCTAATCTGATAGTCGTCTGTCTATGGATGAGAATTAAGTCGCGATGAGTTACGCCTTACTCACAAAATGTTTGGAGAGAAAATTTAATGGTTGCCTAAACAATGGGACACAACACAGATATCGACTTCCTCGAAAAGTTGTACCGTGTAACCGAACAGTAAATTTCAAGTGAAGATGAAGAATAATTTTTGGGAGAACTTCCAGTTCTTAAACTTTTAGAATGGTGATTGAATGAACTCACATTTAAAAGGGGCAAATTCTAAAATACTTACTCTCATCGCCCTACCTTCTATTGTCATTCCTATAGTTATAACGCTGCAGAGTGAAGGATAGTTGGATTCCAAAGTATCCATCCATGAATAAATGACGTCTAAGTTTTGATATTCATTCCAATTCATGCCCCTATCGCTTGACTTTTGTTTATCCGCTGTAAGATAAAAAACACGAGCTTTTATAAATGCATTTCCTGATAAACAATTCTATGGTAAAGATAGCAAGGTTTTTGCTTCATTTAAATTAAGAATCCTGGAGTGGAATTACGTAATAATTTTTGTCTACAATATAATTCTAATTTGAAGATATATCAGCGATGTTAACATCATTGCTCCATGAGTTAATAGTTAATTTACAAATACTGTTTTTAATATAAGATAAAATTAATGAGAGTGTAATATTTGTGAAACTTAAACATTGAAGCGCCAATAGCATCATGAGGGTACGGACTACCGATCTAGTAGTCGTGGGTTCAAATCCCGCTATTTTACTATTGTCGTGGATCATATCCTAAAAAAAATTTTTCTAGCTTATCGGGAATGGTTACAAATTAACAAAAATATAATAATATTTTATTAGAGATTAAAAAAATGCGCTGCTTACCCTTGTCCGGAAACTTTAGTGAATCTATTTTATTATTCGACCCTACATCTTCTATCAGTGGTCTCTCGTTGTACAAGTTCAAATGTTCATTGCGCGATATTAGATTTTGATAGATGAAATTTGAGTCTATGATTCTCAATATTTCCTTTGAATCATTGTACATGTCTAATAACACATTATTACGTTTCTCTTTTGAATTCCCTTCCTTTGTATATATTACCATTGTTTTATTCTTTTTGCTTTATTGAAGTAATATGTGCAGCTGGCATATACCACTATCTTTATATATGTTCTAAGAAATTCTTTTTCTGCACCGTACATTATTAATAATTATTATAGATTATGTTCATTTCTTGTCATTCAATCGTAAGTATTGAATTCATTATTTTTTTTGTTTCTTGTTAATTGAAAAGGTTGTGTAGATATGGCTGAAATGTATTACGTGAAGTTATTTAAATTGAAGGCGCCAGGTTTCGTGTGTGGGTTTGATTGAAATGTTTTGACAGAATTTGTAAGATTGATTATGACAGTTTGAAATTAATAAATAACAGATAAAAAATTGTACAAATATTTAAAAGAAAATTATTTAAATAGTCAATTGATATTTTATTTTTTATCAACTATAATATACAAATTGGTATAAATCAAATTCTAGTGACGTTCACGAAAAATTCGTGTGTTATTACATTTTTTAGTCTGTCCCTGCACCAGCTCAGCTATCCATCATTGATCACATTTTTATTACGTCTTGTTTTATTTTATCTATAAGTTTTTTCTTGTTAATGTGACAATCAATATTTAACTTCAGTCTTCTTCTTATTCTATGTGAAACTATCCTACCTAACAACTAAGTTACAATGAGTATATCGATTAAAAATCTAAACAATACGCATCTAAACTTTAGAGACGTGTCTAAGTATTAAGTATAGGAGTAGGAAGGGGCTACAGTGAGGTGCGTGGCGCCGGCAGCTGTATCTAATGAAAAACAAAGCTGGGGTGTCCGCTCGAGCCCAGCAGTCCCGCGCTCCGAACGCATTTATTTACTAATTACCCAAATCTTGAGAAATACGAAAAAAATTATAAATAATTTAGATCTTATTTAAATGATATGTAATTAAAAAAGGAATTCGTGGAATCTTGTTTTGGAAACAAAAGAAGTGTTACCTTTTTGTTTTAATTAACTAACACACTTTAATATAATGTGAACTTAGTATTGTTAGGAACATTTATGTAAAATATGTAGTCAGTATTACGAAACGCGAGAGTGATCAGTGTAAAATAAATCTAAGTAGCGCGTAACAAGCAGCCGTCACTGTAGGGGGCACAATTAAAAAGATAAACGCCGTAAGACGAAGTCGAGGCGACATCTCGGCGGGCGGGGCGGCGCCGTTTGGGGTCCGACGTCTGGTTAGCGGGTTACCCAGCTTACGCTACCGTTGGTAACGTTCGTATTCTTTACGAATTTTTTATTTTATTTTTTTTCAAATTAATTAAAGTTATCAGACTATCAGACAGTTACTTCAAATCTTTTTAGAAAAGAGAACGACATCGGTTGAGTTTTGAACATTCAAGAGAATTACAGTCTTGAGTTATACAAGGAATCAAATTAAAGTAGTATTGTTATTCAGAACTTAAAGCATTACAATCTTATTTGACTTATTTCTTCGAACAATTACTGTGCAGGCAATACTAGTTTTATAGATAAGAATGGCAAAGAAGAGTAATTAAGCCACAAAGTCAAGTTAGATAAGTTAATTAGCTGGAATGGTTGTATTTTATATTATATTGATTTGAAAATAAACTCGACTTCACACTAAACATGTGTAACGCAGTACTTTTCTCGCATCGCTGTTTAATGAATGATCAAATGTAAATTCCAGAATAACTAAAATTTTAACAACTTACTTTAGTTTATATTAAATTTAAAGTTCATTCGAGTTTTAAAATGAGTTAGCAATGAGTTTGAAAACAATAAGTAGGGGTGGCTATTTCATTAACAGGGAGTGCATAGCCGGGGCAAGGGGAGGGGAGGCGTTTACTGAAAATATCTGATTACATCTAATTATCGAGCGGGGCCGCGCGACTTAGCGCCTTCGTCCTTTGACTCGCTCTTCTTGATTACAAGCGCATTGTTTGTGTAGCCATTTCGAACTATGCACTGATTAAGAATTTTCTTAAGGAAGGAAGCTTTTGCAGTATCATCGTTGTATGCAATAATGTTTCATTTAAGGTTTGTACCGATGATCTGGTCAAGTATGATGGAGTACCCGGGATGAGGACGGCCAGAGACCTTTAAGAGAAGGCTTACGCCCAGCTGATGACGACATGTTCCTGATATGATGACGATGATGAAGGTTGGTACTATAATTTCATTGTAACAGTAATCTAATTCTATATATGTTGGAATTAGTAGTGCACTATTTTATGCGGAAGGCGGGAGGCGGTGGACGGAAGAACGGAGAAGACATACGGGAAGACCTATATCCAGCAATGGGTAGACAAAGGTTGATGATTATGATAATGATATTGTTCACCATTTTTATAAGAGAAGTTTACGATTCCATGCTGTGTCGTCCATTTTTAATTTTGTGCACAATATGTGACCTCCTTGTTCATTTTCATTTGGACCAAGAAGTTTACATATGAAAGGCAAAAAGTTTGTGTAGTCAGGTTGGTAATAACTAAATCCTTATTGTCAACGTTTACGTCATCACTTGTCAATCATTTGGTTCCCTAATTTTTGGTCAGTTTTGTGAAATGTCAAAAGCAAAAATTTTTCGTCTAATGAATTAAATAAGTTTCAAAAACATTAAAAAAATCTAAAAGTTTTTTTCAAATCAAAATCCCATATAAGTTGTCAAAGTGTCACAAAGAAGACCGCGCACTTATCAAATATGGTCTGTAAAAAATGTAAAAGAAGGTCAAAGGGCTTTCCTCAAAAATTTGGATACAAAAGGCAGTAAGTTGACTTTTATCTTTTCAATTTTAAATAGACGTTTAAATTAAAACATAATTTTATCCAATCCTAACTAAACAATTTCTAATAATAGAACATTAAAGGACAGTATGACATTGCATGCTTGCATGCAATCATTGATATATTATCTTCCAATACTTGAATTCAATAAACTATTTAATTCAACTTTACATAAGTAAATTTTATTTACAATGTAAAACATATGTTTGCAGCTATAAACATCTGCAGCGAAAATAAAGATGATGTAGACGTGACTGTGGAGGGGACGCGAGTGATGCAACTGGAAAGGCTGCTGCGAAACCGTAACATCGTGTATGAAGTGACGGAGACCAGCGTTGACGCCATGGGGAGACAACGAATCGGCAGTCCTACTTCCTCCACATATTCACCTAAATCACCGAGAAGTAATCATTGACCGTCTAACTCGACAATAGTTTATTAGCAATAGTTTTGAATTTAGAATAGAATAAAAAAAAACAAATATTGTTAGGAAGTAAGTATTGAAAGATAGTACAAGGAATGTACAAAAATAACAACAAATGCGCAACGCCTAAAAGAGAGTGGACCGCGAGTCGGTAGATGTCGTAAAAGTATAAAAAAACCTGTGATTGAAAAAGTTTTTAATTAAAATTATTTTTATTGCCATTATCTTGATAACAGTATGAAAACATTTCGATATATCTTTAAACAGACATTTTTTAGTCTTTGCAATTTTTAAACCGAGTTAAGTTCTCTTATTGTACTGTATACTATATGATATTTTATTGATAATTTAACTCTAAAACGTGTTTTTTGTAATGACAGAAAGTGGCAGACGGCTGAGTGCATCCAGAACTTCAGCTAAATTAAAAAAGAAGAACTTGGTGTTTTCTTCGAAGTCCCGTCCCAAACAGGACTCGGACACGGTCAATCTCAATTTGAAAGTAAAGCTTGAGAGGATCTGATTGTGCGCGCTATAAGTATGGGAATTGATCAATAAATACATTATCCTACTTCAAACAATGATAAAAATGTTCGTCACTTTTTTAAATTTTCTAAATGGCTCATTCACTAATAAAAAATAATTTTCAATAAATATAAATAAAGGACTGGTAGTATTTGATGTCAGCTTGAATGCGAGTCGAAAATTTTTAAAGCGTAGCGGCGAGAATGTATTGTGTAATATTAAAATATAAAGTAGATGTTTGAAAATATTGAATAATGTAAATGAATCATTCTACATACTATATTTATAAAATAATCCAGATAGATATATAGTCAGTTGTTTTAAATAAGACTGTTATATACATCCCATAATACTCATTGGTTCGTTTAAAAAAATATGTATTTGTTTTTGTATTCAAGTGACATATTATAAATGTACATTAATCGGTTATATAGCAGGATGTAATGATGTAACCCTTATATAAAAAAAAGACAATCTAATTGTATGTCGTATATAATATGTAATAATCATAAATGTGTTATATTGTCAACCTCAAAAACAACTGTTGAATTATACTGTTTTTCAGACAGTTATTTTGTTTGTTGTCTTGTGAGTTGACTAAAATAGAGATGGTAGATGACAGATGTAAAATATCGTCACAATAATTACGACCGAAGTTAATTGTTAGTGTAGCGAGATAAAAAGTTGATGTTGACGAATAAGTTTAACTCTACGAAGAAATTAGAAGTTTGATTTTAGAACGTGTTTATGATTTGATATCGTAACTTGCATGTGTGTAGGAAAGAATATTAGCTATGTTGGTGTGTTAGATATATAGAAATTAATGTGCAATATATATCGTTGTCGTTTCTTTAGTCTTCCAATTAGCGGAGGTTGACTGAAAGTTAAATTACGCCAAATGTTCAAACAAGTTCATTAAGGTTACAAGAATTCGGTGGATATATAATATATTTATAAATTGTAGTAATTCGATGTAAAAATGCTGTAACACTAAATTGTAAGAAATCGTAATTTTTAAAATTAAATAATACTCGTTTTAAAATAATTGAGAGAAACGATAAAGGGTACGTTTGTTGATACCGGTTTAGATAAATTTTAGACTTTATTTTGGAATGATTATGGTTGTTTTTCAATCGTTAAATATTTTAAAACATTTTGCTATATTGCTTTGTTTGTGTATGCTTTTATTTGTATGATTGTAAGGTAAGAAGTCATTAAAAAAATAATTTACATAATTGTGAGAGTTTCATGCGTCAATTTAAGTAAAAAAAAAATAACAACATTCTAATATTATTTTTTATTACTATAATATCTATATTATCTGTAAATTATAACTGGATAAAAAAAAATTAAATCCTTCTCTAATTTTAGTAAACGAATTGAAAAAGATGTTGTTTTGAATAATAAGTAAAATGGGCTTCCTTATAAATTATAATAATTTTGGCAATTTTTCATTGAAGACATTAATTTTATTATTGTTCTATTGAATTTTGAAGAAGAGTATATTTATCTTGTGTTAAATGGTGACAATAAAAAATCAAACGATTGCGTCAATTTCAAATATTTATCAGCAAATTTCATATATTTCTTGAAATTTTATTAGTTACGGACTTACGCATATCACGAGCAATAAAACATGTATAAATGAATTAAAATAAAAAAAAATTAAATTATTTTAAAGAAAGGATTATATATTTACATATAACCTATTTTAATGAAAAACTAAAGAAGTTTAATTTTAATATTTATTTACGTGAAAATTATAAATTATCGATATTTACATGGGAAACGATTTTATTTAATAAAATTCGTATTATAAAAATGTACCATACCATTATAAGTTAACATAAGATAAGAAGTAAAAAGAATCAAAAACATGTATAACCATAGATATTATAATCTATAGATGGAGTGTTTCTAAAATTGAAGTCTCAAAGTATCCTTTTTTCGAAATGTCATTTTGCTTTTTAAATGACAACACTGAACATTGTCAAGCATTTTTTGATTCTAGATTCTTCAAACAGTTAAATCTATTTAACAAAGTTAGTTATTATAAATGTATTTACTATTGTATTATAAAATAAATATAAATCGCCTAACATACGCAAATCCGATGTGACGGGGCCGACTCCGGAAAAAAACGGCAACGTGAGTGTTCTCCATCATCTCATACGTCACCACTGAGGAGCTCGGAGCCTACCCTATTAGGGGTGACTAGGCCATAGTCAACCAGGCTGGCCCATTGCATTAAATTCACACATATCCCTGAATTTCTTCGCCGATATGTGCAGGTTGTATAACGATGTTTTCCGTCAACAAAAACGTCGGATAATGTACATACACAATTCGAAAATCGGAAAAACACATTGGTACATAGCGGGGATCGAACCTGGACAATGTCGAGTACAGTCTGGCCAGGTCAAGCGCTTAACAACTGCGCCACCGACGCTCTCCAGTACAGTACGTACATCATTTCTCATTATTTTATTATCGTACAGGTCAGACCAATTCATTGGAAGGCAGCCAAATACCGGAGCTATGAGCTAGAATATAATTTTGATAAACATTCTGTCACCAATTACAGTTGTACTTGTCTGTACTTCGACGTATCGGAATGCCAAGTCGTATAAAATAACGGTTGCTTTGTTATCTGTTATAATTAGTGTAAAAGTATTTCTAATAATATTAAACTAGTTGGTGACCATTTTAATACACAATTAAATATTTTTTTCGTTGAAAAATTCCTTAATACACTTCCCTTATTAACACTGTTTACTATGCAAAGGTGTACATTTCTGAAATTAAATTTTTACGTGACATGGGGATACAGATTAAAAATTATACTTGAATTAATTTATCTCGATTGATTTTAATTTACTTATTTTTAATTGTGATTATAAAAATCCAGCTGGTACTAAACATTTTTATCGCTATTCATTTGTTAAAAAAAAACCTTTAATAATAAATATCTTCACGGACATGATTAAAATATTTAAAATATTAATACCTTCAAGCTATTTATTTTGAGTTTTATTATTAATTTGAGTTGAAAAGGAGCTATGACTATATTGACGAACGTCGGTTATTCAAATTTTCATTATTATATTATAAATCGCTAAATGTCTGCTAGTTCAATAGTGTGTGAACATTAGTGTGGTTCAATAGATTATAAATTGTTTTACAAAAGTTAAAGTGTAGTGTAAATGTGGCTTTTATAGCGAAACAAGGTTATAACCATGGAGTTTTTATATCACGTCAGCTAAATATCTTGCAACATTAAAAAAGGAAAACTTTAAATGCATTTGTTATCGCGAAAGTAAAGAACAGCTGAACGGATCTCGGTGAAATCTGGAACAGAGAAATGTGGAAGTATGATTTCTCATTTCTATTGAATTCTTTAGTAAAGGATGTTAATATCTCCATGGTTACAGCTTGTACGCAGTGTGTCGGTTGTTGTAACAAACTCTGCGTGGTTTGTGTGAGAATTTAATTATTTGTTGCGTATTAGTGATTCGATGTAATTAGATCAGTTTAAGGGCTTCGTATGAGATGATTTTAATAAAATCGATTTGTGATGGCGATTTTCTTTTATTTCAACCACGCATCGTACTTATTGCATACACGTATACATCTCTACATGAAGATATTCTACATTAGTACAGTTTGGTATAATGTTTATACTGAGAAAAAAACGCTGTAAGGTCAAACAGTTTCACAGTAATATGAGTACATTAATTTTTTATAGGTTACTTGCCTATTACAGATCTTGAGACGCATTGTAAATGTTTATATTTTTATATTCCTTTGTTTATGATCCGTAATATAATTTATGATTATCTTTATTCACGGATTAAGGTGTGCTCTTTATTGTATATTGTATTTCACATTAATTGTTGTGTTTGATTTACATGTCTGTAAAACTAAATTTTAAATTACGAACGCCTGGTATAAGTAAATAGCAAAGTTGCAAATAAAATTATTTAGATAATTTAAATGTGAATCGTCAAAGCAAAAATTAATTATTGCATATTTATTATCTTTTAATCATTGTAATAAAATCTTGTATGATACACTCCCACTATCCTAATAAAATGATAAATGCGAATGTTTAGACTGATGGAATTTTGTCAGCACGTAACTTCAAAACTTAAAAATCTGTATGTACCAAATCGATTAAGACCAATTCATTAAGTATTAAAATGAGTTTTCAATGAATTTGCTAAACTTTGTTTACAAAGTAAATTACGAGCACGTGGTATGTGGTAAAAACGTTTTGCTAATCACGATGCAATATCTATTAAATAAACGTGATCAGTAGTTAATAGGTAACCGGTTTAAAAATAACTATCACGTGATAGTAACTGTTTTAAATAACACGATAGAAAAAGAAGACGACAAAGTAGTTAAAAGTTTATCGAATACAGATTAAATAAGTTGTTTTTCGTTAATTGTTATCTAAAAGAGTTACAAATAATGTAATCGGAATAACGTCATAGGAAGCACGTGCCGCGGACGACACGACACACCGCCTTTCCACACGATCGTCACGCGAAGCACGCCTGTTGCCGCGCGTGCCAGATAAGTATGGAGTCGAATTTTCTAACTTAATAGGTACCCAGAGAAACTTAGTTAAGCTTGATTGTCTTTGAAGAAGAAGGCGTCATTTTAAACATTATTCCCTTGTCTATACCGATTTTTATTGGCTTTTATAGATAAAGAGTTTATTATTGACGTAGTCAAGACGTCGACTTAGGGTCCTTTAAGAAACGTGCGTCTCAAAGGCCGGCAACGCATCTGTGGTTCTTCTGGTATTGTAGATGTCAAATGATGGGCTCACGTTTGTACCCTACTCTTATAAAAAATGTTTTAGATAACGAAAACGAATCTTAGAGCTACATTTCAAATAAAATTCATGGAGATATAAATAAAATCTATTACCAGTAGAATTGGCAGATTATCGTTTACACTGGAGTCTTTTTTGTAATGTACTCCCGAGTATGGGCCCTGCCACCTGTCGCTATCTGGTGCAGCAACCTTGTTAACCTTTAGGTTACACTATAAACTACGTGATTAGTTAATTATTATTTGAACAAAATAATCGACTTTACATTGGAGATTATAGACAGTCACTTGTTCAGTAAGATGAAAGAACTAAAATACTATTTAGTGACACACAGTCTGTCTCCGTACTAAGTGAACATACAAAACTCGTTTGAAGGCTCGTCTACGTTCCACAAAGATAACGAGTTGATTAAACACTCGAAGACATTAAAGTATAAAGCTATCTCAGACCACGCCCCGTTCATAACTTGATATGTTTTCGTCCGCGAACGATGACTATTAATAACAATAAACCAAAGTTTATCAGTTGTACAGATAAATAGCATGACCAACCATGGACTGTAACTTTCAGATAATATATTTTCAATTAATTATTAATAATATCTATTAAAGTGCACATAATAAAGTAATAATTCAGTTATAACTTTGTACACACACTAGCAATGTTTCCTTAAACAATTACACCGAGACATTTATAAGAACATTTATAGTATGTTGTAAAATTAACATCGCTCGACTCGAGTATAATAATTAACAATTAATCCTAGAGTCTAGTCGGATGATCTGGATATAATAAAATTAATAAAACATACATAAGAAGGTAATAAGATTGGATGTGTCTACAAAACTAGATGAAGCACAAAAAAGTTTGGATGAATTGTGTGAAAGAAGATATGTAAGATGGGAATGATTTCAGGTGTGACGGCTGAAAGAGTTGTACGAAATTAGTACATACTGTCCCGGAAAGGTGCAGCTTGAAAGAATGAACTTATATGTTGAAAGCGAAACAAAATGTTGACATAGACTGTGGATTTGCTTTTTATAAGGTCAATACGAACGTTGAAGCGACGAGGGTGACATCTGACGTTGCGTTTTTATAATACGATCAATTGTACGTAATAAACGTAATTACGAATAATTAACATTACATTACCAAATGTATTTATTTTAAATACAGTCACGGGAATTTTACTAGCCGTATTGATAATATATGCATTAAAATCATCTTCTTCTTCTTCGAGTGCCATCTTCTTAGCGAAGGATGGCGACCATCATGGCAACCTTAACCTTCGACACTGCAGATCTAAACATAGAGCGCGTATTTTTTTAAACCATTGGCGCAGATTCTTGTGCCAAGACGTTCTCCTTCTCGCTGGACTTCTTTTGCCAAGTATCTTACCTTGAATGATCAGTTGCAACAATACATATTTGGGTCCACGAAAAATATGTCCAAGATATTCTAACTTTCTTTTCTTAATAATTTTAATAACTTCTACTTCTTTTCCCATTCGTTGCAACACTACTTCATTCCGAACTTTGTCTCTCCAGGATATCCTTAACATTCTTCTGTAAATTAAAATCACTACGTACATAATATAAACACATCCCTAAGTATTAAAATATGTCTTAATCATAGATTAAAACAAAGCTCCTTATCGCATGTAGTAACCTCTACGTTACTATAATTAACAGAGTTATTTACTATGTTAATTAATCAACCACATCTTTATTTCCTTTGATTAAATGTTAATCTGGTATTTATCTAACAGCCTAACACGTAACTTTCACTGTTTGCTCACGGAATATTGTAAAAAAAAATGTCAACTTAAATATTTAAATTTCTTCTGTCAAAATATTTAGTTTAGCGGTTAGTTTGTTTTGATAACGATCATTTGTTTTATAGTAGTAGCTCGACTTTCATAATTAATGTACTCTTTGTAAACGAATCATTCTTTTTAAGCATGATGTATGTCAGCCCAAAACTTGAGCAAAGTCAAACGGAACGCAGTAAGCAAGAATTTCGTGTCGAATGAATTGAATATCTTTATTTAAATTGTTTATCTGGTCTATTCTAAGTTTAGTTGCTTAACACTAAAACATGCTACATACCTACAGTTTTAACTGTACAGGTCGACTGTTCGGTTAAAATTAGCTACCTTAAGGCTTGTAAGTGGTAGTCAATTAACATAATTTTAATTTATCGAAGCCGCCGCCATCTTGACTTTCTTTTCAAACAATCTATGAAATTCTATCGTTTAGAAGATTCTATGCACCGTACTACGCACCGTATTTAAAAAAGAATTAAACGTACAAAAACAATTTAATTACTTTTTTAAATACACATAGTACTTCTATACAGCTCTTAACAAATTTTAGGTCAATAGTTATAAGACTATGAGGTCAATATCGTCTGATCACAATACAATTATGATTAAATTTCGTAACGCATTTGAAAAATATAGACCATGCGTACCACCTTTGATAGTTTTAAATACAAATTATATTACGACAATAGAATATTTGCGTGATACAGAACGGAGTCCGTGCGACCTCTGATTTGTGAGGAAGGTTCGTACGACATCGACACTGACCCCGAGCGTGGATCGGTTCAAAAACCATTTTACTTGTGATGAATGTTTTAAGTAATTTACAACAGTCGTAACCGTAAAATAGACCATAGACATTTTTTTCTCCTTAGGACTTTGGAGGAGAATATGTAAATATTCAAGAAATAATACGATGACCTTTGCAATAGTGGCGTCTAGTCTATGACCCATTAGTAGTAAACACACCTCGGGGGCAAGGTGATGCGATTAATGTAAATGTAGTTTCTATTTAATTAAAGTTTTCTTGTCTACTCTATGTATGCTTGAAGTCTTCACATGTACATAGAGAAGACTATTTAATACATGCTGCTAACTCTTCACAATTCGGAAGTTATACATAGCTACTAAATCGTACGGTAGCTCGTGGTCCACGCAATCTGGACACAATACCCGTCGCCTTAGCAAAATTAACCACATCCTCTTTAGATGCTTGAATGCCGCCAACACAATGCCAGCTGACGCGAGTACGGCCCGGTAAATAATTGCCTTGTTCACACTACTTGAGATACCTCCGAAAATAATACCAGTGTCAATCGCTCTGCGCGAAGGTACGCTGGTACTGTAAGTTTATACTGCCGAATATGTTGACAAACTTTTGTCATCATATTACCATTGATAGAACCGACATAGTCACGTTGTAAGTGGCAGTTCTAGTTTTATTCCCGATACAAGTTGCTTAAGATAAAAACGTTGATAATACATTATATTAATTTCCTTTTAAAATCATTACTAGAAGTTCTGTTCCAATTTCAAAATTGACCAACAGAAAGTAATGAATGACAAAGATTTGACAGATGTTTGTATTTAGTGATTTAATACTCAAAGTAATGTACCACTGAACTTTTCTATACATCATTTCGAAACACCTTCTATACATCATTTATATTAACAGATAAGTGTTGCTCCAAATATATCTAGAAACAAAACAAAAAAATCGTAAAAGGAGGATACTGAAGCTGGACAACCTTGGAGTCATCTCAGATAACACGCTGAACATTTTACATAGCACGTTGATAACATTATGACAACCTTAAAAATTGTGTCACTTGTTACCGTAGTTGACATTTTAAACAGTTTTATTTTTTAAATTATTCTACGATATATTTTCCACTATCCATTGTCGTCCTCAAATTACCAAGGTTACATTTATATTATTGTCATTTTTATTTATATAGGTCGAGATTATCACTTTCTTAAAGGTCGACAAAGCATCTACTCCTGTAAAGTCGAAAATCACTTCAGTGATACCGCCGCTCGTTGGTTCAGATTTAAAAATAAATCATCTACAAATGGCAATACAAGTAGAGTGATGGCGTAATGTGTGAACTGTCCGCCAATCATCCAGCAGGTGGTAAGTAAATCTATCATCACTCTACTCTAAGTTGGACTTAGGGGACACTGGCTTACAATAAACCTGCTCATCAACAATCATCGAAAAAGAAAATTTTGCAAATTTGTTACGCCTTGTTGGCATGTGTCGATTTGAAATCAAATGACATATGTCGTTTCACCATATGCGTCATTGTTTTAACAAGTGAAAAAGTATTCTTTTATCAATTTATCACTTATTGTTATACACACATACATGTATTACGTGGATAATTAAGAGCGTTAAAATATAAGGTATTGTTCTCATTTTAATACATAATGTTACTTGAAGATGTTTTCAAGTTGTAAATTACTATATATATCAATGTTAAAGGGTAAAGATAAGGAAATACCTCTTGCAGTAATACGCTTTAGTGTTTTTTTTTATTTTATTTTACAAAATATAGTGCCATAAACTTATCTTCTACGCTACCCAAATGTCCTATTTCAAAAGATATTAAGGTAAGCTCCCGTTGAATACAGACTTTATCGGCCGATATTTTTATCGCTTTTATTTTTTTTTTAATGACCTTGATTATGACATAACTGAATAAAAAACAAATATCACCCGCGAATACTAACGGATTAAAAAGCCATGGTATAAAGCGGCGATTGCGCACGAGTGGCCGAGGTCCGTAGTGCAGTGGTCGCCTGTGTTCAGTTCACTCGGTGTAGCCACGCGGTGGCGTTCGGTCGTGAGATGGCGCGCGCGCATCTCCTTGTGTTGACGCAAGTCGTTTTCGCTGTAATTATTTTTGCAGGTTTGTTTAATTATAATAAATTTAAAAGGAAAGAAAATGAAACGTTTAAAAGAAACCGATTCAATATATTTGCTACCTTCTAAATAAAAATATATTGAATTTTATTAAAAAAAACTAACATTTACGTAATATATATAAAATTCCAAAACTGTTAAATGCGTTGGTAATGTTTTAGAATCTAAGGAATTTAAGATGTCTTAATACAACATTTTTTTTATTTCAATATAAAGAACACGTCTTAAAAATATTAAAGGGAATTTTTATTTAAGTCAAAACACTACAATTACTCAGCTACCATAAATAAAATTCCGTACCCAGAGTAGTTTAATAGTCACTAATAGTAACCATTAGTATAGATTGAAGAATCAAATACATTAACTCCTAGAGTAAGGGAGTGCTTCTACAATACCCTTATCCCCCCTATGCTTGACTGTGATCTAGTATAAACATAAATAAATAAATAAATGGGGACATATAGTGAGCAGATAACCCTGAAGATACATTTGTATTAGAAAATCGATTTAATTATTTTAAATATCAAATAACTCGTATTTGCTTAGTTATTTAGACGAAAAAATACTTATAATAATTCATTAAGTCGGTGAAAGGATTATAAATTATAATTGATTTCGTTTATAGCGGTTTCTTAAATTTATCCAAGACACTAAAATATTCTCATTTTCTAATATTAATATAAATTACAATACAGTAATTAGATCACGTCAAAATTTATTGATTTATTTACATTAGCATATGTTAACAATAACATTTTCTTAACATTTCAAATGTCACAGGCAGGCAGCTCACCAAGGCTGGCGAGATTTGCACAGCCCGTTAACTGTTAACAGATGTTATTGAAACGAATTTAAAAACAACACAACTTATTTCACTTTATAATTTCAATAGCAAACAAAAGACGATAGGATAGACATTTTTTTATTAATGGTAATGTTTAATTTTAAACTATCGTCACAGAAAGGTAGGTATTGACGACCATGTGCGGCGCAGGGTTGTGTAGAAAGATTTGCATTGGAGCGTTATCTAACAACCATTTGATCAAAATCACGGACGTTAACCATGATGGCAGTTTATTGATCGATTCATTATATTCTCTCATATATAAAATAATTCTAATAATATATAAATAGATTTATAAGTCTCATTATTAAATTTAATCGTAGATTGTAAAATTTACGAATTTTAGATTAAAAAACACAGTTTATAAATATGTTTTGAGTTTGGATTGTAATTTAAAAAAAATACATAAATAAATTCTAAGCGTTTATGTACAAAGACGTAATACGACTACGATTTTATAATTAATTTTTTATTTATTTAATTAATCGGTTCATAATTCGTGCGAGCAGTTACTGTCACGTATTCACTGTACATTATCTGTAATCTTGAAAATAGATGCACGTGCGTTATCATACTTGTTAATCAATTTATTTTGTTACGAAATAATATACATCTCCTATATATTTACATATTAACGATTGAAAAAAAAATTACGCAAAATGTCTAATGAATTCCATTTTTAAAATATACATGCATCTTCGTCAGCGGGGAATAAAAAAAAATCTCGTCAGTTTAGCATAAATAAGCGAATTTCCTTTAAAGGTCAAAGTTTCGAAGAGTACCCGGAACAAACTTGATATCGCGGACAGACAGACATACATAAGTTATTTTTATATTTTTTTTAAACAATGCAATAAAATTTTCATATTACATAAGTACACTCCACATTTATTGATTGTATGGATAACTACCTCATTAGTTACTCGTAGAAGCTATATAAAAATATTTGCCTTAAGCATTTAGATAAACTAAGAGTGTATTTATGGCATTACTTATAATAACTGTGGTTTTCTATAGATTTTCCTTAACATAAAATCAATAAGAGTTGTTCTATAGATTTTGTCGAGCGAACGTCATTTTTATAATACCATTCTTTCTATTTATCTTTAATAATCGCATAGTTTTTTTTTTTTAATTTATGCACCTAAAGTATAACTGAAATATCTTATCTATCTTTGAGTTTTAACTTCTGAGATACAAATATAGTTAATATCAGAATTATAATTTAAAGGATGTCGATAAAATTTGGTATGGATTCCGAAATGTCGCGAAAAACACATAGGTTACTAAGTTTGAATTCCCCGCGGCCGGACAATTAACATATCATAAGGAAAAATAATTAGCAATATATTATTAATACAATAATATTACGAAAGACACTTACATGACAAAAGTGTTTTTCCTTTTTCTCGCTATTTTACCTTCGTTTTTCAGAAATTTTCCTCAACATGCTCACGTTGCGATTAATTCCAATTACTAACAAATAATTGTGAATAATTATTTCTAACATATTCAATGTACAATAATTTAAAAAAAAACTTGTTTAATAATATTTCCCATCAAGACATTGTGTCTGACACGGTCTGGATTTCCTAGGCTGCGTTACACGTATTTGAGGATAAATTAAAAAAAAATACAAGACAATATTACATCTTTGTTAATTATAATTAACATTGAAAGATGCAAATAAGATTACTAGGGTGGAATTAATTTTTCCATTAACTTTAGAATGTATGTTTTCTCCGATTGCTTTAGAAATCAAATATGGAACTAATGTAGTAAGTATTAAAAGCATTGGTAGCGCAGTTGTCAAGATTGTGACGGGGCTGGAATGAAATCACTACTTCCAAGTTCGATCCTGGCCACGCATTAATGTGTTTTTTTTAATTACTCCTATATTCTAAGGATGAAGGAAAACATTATGATGCTACCTGTACATATTTCTTAAACTATTAAAATTTTAGTGAGACATTTCACTATACTAATTATAAAACGGCTTAACTCATGTGTAAATCGGTGTCAATCACTGTTGAGAGAGTGAGCGACGGGACGAACGCGCTATAGTACCGATCCCACTCACCCCGAAGATGAGGTCCCGATGGGCTCGAAACTCATCGGTACTGACACCGACTTAAACGTGAGTTAAGCCATTTTATAAATAGTATTGCACATATCTTCTTCAAATCGTAGTAATAATTTTGCTAATTCAAACACCGTGTGTTTTGTGTAGTCCAAAACAATACAATGAATTATATTATATTACAGAAGATGCGCCCGTACCGAAGCCAAAGAAAGTATTAGATACAATAATGAATCCAGCATACATCCCGCCAGAGGAGAAGCATGGTTCATATTGGAAGAAATCGGCAGCGACAACCCTGAAGGCAAAGCTTCAAGAGACGAAGAATATTAACAAGGCAAAGAATGGAATTATGTTTATCGGCGATGGCATGTCACTGGCCACGGTGATGGCGGCCAGGACTTACGGCGGACAAGTGGAACAAGGATTGGGTGAAGACAATATTTTGGATTTCGAATCGTTCCCTGTAACTGGACTGGCCAGGGTAAGTGTAATTGCGTAGTTAGATCTATTGAATAATTAATATAATTTTACAGTAGTCGATTGTTACCTTGAGACGTCTTTGTGAAAGAAATATATTTAGATGGGATATATAAGGGTATAGGTGGTAGGTAAATTGCAGCCTACGTTTTATTTCAAAGTTAGTCGTTCTAGAGTTACGTGATAACAAATAATCCATCCATCCAAATGAAATAATAAATAAGATGTGAGAAACCGATGTGATAATAATGTTTTAGACATTTTTGTCTGTTGCACAATTGAAATCATTCAACTTTAAACAGTTGTATAATGATCTTAAAAAAACATCAACTTAGGAAGTGGATAATCGGTTATTGCATAAATCTGTGATAAAATTAAAACAGCTTGTAACCAAACGCTAATACCTGACCTGACGACGAATTTGGAATTACATAATTTATGTTTTTTTCTGTCTAGCAATGCAAAGTGAATTACGGTAATACTTTTATTCAATCTGTTATATGAAATAGATATTTTTGTTAGTAATTTTCGTATCTTTATATATCCTATTAGACGTTTTAAACCTATACTAATTATAAAACGGCTTAATTCACGCGTAAATCGGTGTCGGTACCGACTAGTTTCGAGCCCATCGGGGGCTCTTCTTCGATTTACGCGTGAGTTAAGCGGTTTTATAAGTAGTATAGTGAAATATCTCACGAAATTTTTAATAGTTTTAAACCTATTGCCATGTGTTGCAGTTTGTAAACAAGTAATATGATAATTTTATCGAGGCAATTTATCTTTTACATATGTCTTATAAAATTCATCTGCGTACTGCGCAGTGCTTCCTCCCAAATCCGATTTTCGTCTACACCTAAAATCGTGTACTGTGCACTGAATCGTATCATTCCGAACTATCCAGACAACTATTATATCTAGTTTACTCTAAAAAAAAAAGTGCACATTTCCTTGTGAGTAGGCTCTTAATATTAGAATTGTTTCTGATACGATCAATTTGATTTTTCTGCAATGCTTTTCTATTTTGATTCATTTGTATCAATTTTAGGTCATCATGCAGTAATAATCGTGTCATTTATCATCGTTATTTATCAGCAACACTTATGGGATTAGGCACATT
>JAODUI010000005.1:1068103-1086831 GCA_027563995.1 Papilio gigon | reverse complement strand
GGGCTCGAAACTGGTCGGTACCGATTTTATAAGTAGTATGGTTTACTAGGCAAGCTACATTCGAGTTATTAAATGGTTTCGTAATCCACCGTTTGTATTATGACGATAAATTACATTTTAAAGTAAATTTTACTATAATTTATATAAATACCACAAAATAACGAACAGGCGGGTTCTTGTCACTCCATCTGTCAAAAAGCCGCGCCAAAAGTAACCTCATCCACTCGTCATAGACTAATAACACAGACTCAATAACTTTTAAGAATATAGAATGTAGGTAGTTTAATCTAAAAAACAGTGCACATTGTGACTAGTCTCTTAATATTAGAATTGTTTCTGATACGATCAATTTGATTTTTCTGTAATCCTTTTCTATTTTGATTCATTTGTATCAATTTTAGGTCATCATACAGTAATTATCGTGTCATTTATCATCGTTATTTATCAGCAACACTTATGGGATTAGGCACATTTGTAAATAATTAATTTAGTAATATTCTCCTATAATTGATTAGATACTAGTTCAATAGTATGTGTGCTAGATTGAGATGTTGAAGGATTTCTTTTGCCTCATTTCATTTTTGTTTTTTAAAACGTTAACGTTATAAATTCCCCCGTCTATGACCATAAATGTTTTTTGTTTCGTGTCCAATTTGAATACCGTGAGAGTTAGATTTCTTAATAATTTGAATAGAGTTTATTTTATGTCAAGTTACTTTAAATTTAACTTCCTATTTATCACAGTTTTTATTGTTATTTTTAATAAATTTCTATTAACTATGTTGACAGTATCTTTAGCCCACTAGTTTAAGGATATTGTTTGGAAATTTGACTGTATGGTTGAGGAAAACTGTTAAACAAATACACGTGTATTTGTACTCTAAGCACATGCAGCTGAACTTTAAGTTATAACTTATTATTTAAGTATTGCAGTCACGAAAGTTGTCGGGGGAAACACCGGACGAACGGGTCTTTACCCAATTTTTGGCCGCATTTAACCGGTTGCAGTTATTATACACCTCGAATACAACTTCTTTGGTTGAAACAATTTTTTTTTTTTCAATCTTTACCTCCACCGCATTATTTATCATCGCATCATGATAGTTTACGCACTAGCCTATTATCTGTCTATTAAAATTATTGTGCTAAAATATTATTGGACCGGCATCAAGTTTTTTTTTTTAATTTATTATAAGGTAAGTATCTCACGGCCAGATATATTCTTAAATAAATACCTAGTCGCCAGTCTTTTGTCAGAAATGTGGCAACGCTTCACAAAAACCTCAACTTGTTCGTTTTCACTTTTTTTTTTCTTTTTTATGTTTTAAAAGTAAAAAGGGCACAGGTTGTCATTAAGGAAAAAAATTGTTTACTATAGAACTGTGTCATGGTGAATTGTTTAAGTAAAAAAAAATAATAATTCCTTTGAATAAACGACAATTATATGGTAATCTCGACGGGGGCACTACGGTGCCCCCAGATCACTCGCTGGAAGACTGGTCTAAGGAAAAGACTCGACAGATTTGGTGTTTTTCTTGCAATAGACAAAATTAAAAAACAAGTTTTTGTGAGCGTTCAACTTAAAAAGGATACGTTTTATTGGACTTCAAGGTGGTTTAGAGTGGAACTTAAAAGTAGGTTTCGATAATTTATTACACATTCACATACAATTCATACAACACGACTTTAAGACTAATGTATTAAAAAATCTAAAAAAAAAAACATTTTGAAAATATATTTTTTTCAAAAATAGTAAAGATCTAATTATATACACAACATTTTGAGGACACGCTCATAGTTAATTACAGAATGTGCCAAAGATTCGAACGCTTCTATAAACTTGTACAGTCAAGCAAAAAATGTAAAATATTAACAATCCGCTAGTCTTTCGAGCGGAACATTACACGGTGGTACATACTAGAACTTAACAACTAGCAACGCTTTATCCAGAGTACAGAAGACAGAGTGTCACGATCAAGGAAATGTTACTATTTGAAGGTTGTATATTTTGCTATTAATTCGATTATCTAAAACTAGCTAACGCCCGTGACTTCGTTCGGTCGGAATTTAAAAAAAAAACATTTAATAATCTACGTATTATTTTAGACTATGTTCCACATCTATGTTAAATTTCATTGATAACCATGTAGCTGTATGGAGATATCGTTTAATAAACATCCATGCAAACATCCAAAAGTTTTTCAAGTAAATTTATTATCATACCTGATACTACATTCAAGTACATCTGTCAGAAGAAATCGTCGACTAGATATTGTTTCTTAAAGTATCGCTTTGACTTTGATTCCTTATAGTATATTTATATATGAAACGGTTACAAGACAATATGATAGCCCGATTACATGCAACAGAATTAGTGTGGAGTATCTATTGAAGTTTATTGAATAATTACGATGTTACGCTGCATTCATATGTAATTTCATCACAGGACTTTCCTGGCTGCGAGTTACAAATGCAACTCTTATTACTGTTAACTGCCACGTTTAAACCGTGGGCTTCCAGTTTTTTTTTTGTGTAAAAATATTAGCAGGTTTTCGTTAATTTACTAATATTTCTTTTACCACACCATCTACGCTCTAAGCTTGAGCTATGATATTGTTTACACGTTGGCCGTTCGAACTCTCGACCACGTGATCGGAAATCTGCACCCTGAGTCAGTAGGCTATTGGCGCATCCATTGCGGAAACACTAGAGTTAAAACTGACAATCATATCTCTCATTCCTATTAAAAATTTGAAGTAATATGACAAGAATTACTTTTAGCACAGCTAAGTGAATACTTATAAAGACATTAAATTACAAAGAAAGAGATCATCATCAACATTACTATCATCATCATCGTCATGGGCCTCTGGCCTTTTCTTTGTTAAACGTAAGCCTTCCCTTTCCACAGTATGCGGTCTTAAAATTAGTGATGATTTCAAGATGTATAACATCTTTCCTACAAGACAGTATTGCAAAGGATGTTTTGTCTACGTCCCGGAAATGTCTTCAATGAAATAAACATTTCATGTTTTATTATCCTAGTAATACAACTGGAAGGTTTCTATTGTTCTTCGACATTGAGAATTTCTTTACAACCAATTAGAATTCTCTATCAGTTTTCCTTCGTGTCCGTCCATAATTTTATAAAGTGTTTTTTTACCGCCTGTACTTATTTTGCTATCGAAATCATCACGGATTATTGACAATATATACTATGGTTAAGTTTAGTATTTATCTATTAAAAACCGAAATGTCAAAGACGGAATATGTCGCTAATAAAATAAACATGAGAAAGTTCGAATATTTGTTAGAAGAAATCTACAAAACTTCATTGATAAAACTTAACATAAATGAGGAACATAGTCTGGAAAAAGACTTAGGCTACTAACTAAGGATATTTTTATTCAGCGCGGACGGTGAGGCAGGCGACAGCTACTGTGTTTATATTTGCTAGACTGACTACAGGATCTAATGTGGTCGTTTATTGATCTACAAATATGCTATAAATAAAACAATTTTCGCTTTCAGCCGAGTCAAGGTTTAAAGCAAGAACAATTGTTGCAGAACATGTTTTTATCACTTCACTTTTGCATTATGTAAATGTTATTGATAACGACTGTCACGTTTCAAGTAGACTTGACTGCTTGTCTAATATTTATGTAATGGAATGGAAATAAATCTAATCCAATTACGTTAATTTATTGTGTTATTCCCATAAATTTTATCAGAAGTTCATACTAGAATTATAAATACTTTACTAAATTAATTATAAGTAATAATACTAGTAATAAATGAAGGAATCAAACCTTAGACCGTTAACTGTAAACCACTGAGTCGTAATAGTAAGATAACAAAAGGAAACATAGAAGGAAACAGTATCGAAGTATCGCTTACGAGTCAAGCTGTCACTGACCAAGGTCACGCGGACAATGCTGTGATCTTGGCAGTGAGGACTCAAAAGAGTTGTCAGTCATCACGTATGGTAATTATGAGCATTCAATAAAACCTTCAATTGCTATTGAGCTGGAAGTCTAGACTATAGCATTCAAAGACACGACAGACGTCTATCAAGTTGAAAGCATAAATAATACGTTTTAAGTGGGAATGTTTTTGTGAAACACAATCTTATTTTTAGCTGAATAATGAATAGACACTTTAAGTTTAAATAATTATTCTATAAATATTCGTTCTATTCAAAGCAAAATAAACAGGTAACGCTTGTACAAATTTGAAATTTTTTTTCAACAGCAAAAAATCTGGACTAATAACTAAGGGAACAGTTGGGTATAAATTAATTAGTGTTAACTTTATTCCAGACATACTGTATAGACGCCCAAGTGCCGGACTCAGCGTGCACGGCCACCTCGTACCTAACGGGTGTCAAGACCAAGTACGGAGTCATCGGGTTGGACGGCAACGTGACCAGGGGCGCCTGCCACTCGCAGCTGCACGAGAATAACTGGGCTTCATCCATCGGACAATGGGCCTTGGACAATGGCCTGGACGTAGGTAAGATACAGATCCCACGGAACCTAAGTTTCCTACGCATCACCATGATTGAATTATCTAAAGGACAGATTCTGAATGCATCGCGATCCAATCGCCAGTGCGATCTTTGCTTTGGTATTCATAGAAATTGAAAGACCTAGAAGTAATAACCCTAATAGTACCAATTATGATTTTATTGGTACATAATTGGTGTATTTAAAACTGATGCCCTACATCAAGTAAAATGACCAAATAACATAATCTTTGTCTATGAATAGAGGACACAACATTAAGTTTCTAAAGATAAGTGTTCATTGATAACAAAAAGTGATACTGGAAATTCAAAATATACTAGTTCAATTCAAAACTTAAGATCAACAGTAAATAATAATAACAATGCACAATAAAAATATGAGGATGGACAAAAAGTAATAAACCAAACACATTATGTAAAATAATATTTCAATTGATTTACGTCACTAGAACGGATAATGTGAACAATTTGTAGTCATGATTGTTGTGAAGATAGAACTTCAGATTGACCCATAGACATAATTGGGATTGGAAATTTCTATGACGACCAAAAACCAATTTAAAAAAGAAGACCACAGAAATCGTAGAACACTGTATACCACAGAAGAAAATCATGTATCATCAAACAGCATCTTGACAAGAAATATCACAGAATACAATGTTAGATATAGTGAGATTTACAGAGATATAGAAAGATGGCATATTATACGTCCAAAAAAATTAAGTGTCCTTAGGTCTTAGGTCTTGTTTATATTCCATTAAACTTTCAGGTCTGGTAACTACAACGCGAGTAACTCACGCGTCACCAGCTGGCATGTACGCCCACACGTCCGAGAGGAACTGGGAGAGTGACGCGGACGTGCCTGATGAATGCCTGGCTCTAGGCTGCAGAGACATTGCTTACCAGCTCGTAATGAACAATCCCGGACGACAATTTAAAGTAGGTCTACCATTTAAATTAATGTTAGGTAAAAGAAAAATGACGCGATTGGCAAATCAACCTCTAAAGTCGATAAAAAAGTTGCTGGCTATTTTGAAGTTTTTAAACAAGAAAAATTTGCTTTATTTTCTTTTGTTTCTTTATCTTATTTCAAATCTAATATCAACTATGAATGAATCGAAAAATGTAACAACACAACGAACTATTCATTTTACGACTATAATAACTATTTTAATATTTAAAAAAAAACATTTATATTTAAATTTAACGTATTCCGTCTGTTCATGGAAATTTAATCTTTATACCAATAGTAATATAAATTTAAATATATTAACCCCATTCGAACCATAGCAAAAAGACGTGAAACTGAAATCTTCATGGTAAAATCAATAAATTCAATTAGGTGTACAAATCTTCTGTTTGAAACTTACTCACTAAGCAATGTTTACCTACAAATAGTTTAAACGTGTCTCATGACCAACGAGACAAGTTTCTTAGCTGTATTGAATCATTACGTGTACTCCTTACCAATTTCTCCACTTCTGAGTTACTTACTAAAGAGATTTTTTTTTTCAAATTAAAGGCTAAGCAAATTGTCATTTACGATGTTGACCTTGGTTTAAGACATTACCGTAACTTGCCTGGTAATTACAGCGTTATCTCTCAGTCATTACACTCTTCGTTATTACAATGCGAATGCGGTCTAATGTTTTATAAAAAATCGCATTGTTAAAAGCTAATATAACTAACTACGTAGATATACTCTATGCAAACGGAAGAAGCAAATCAGACAAGTTTATTTTCAATAAAAAAAAAACTAAACTGGCAAATAAAAAATACAATTTTCAACAAACATAAAAAAATAAAATATCTTAAAAGGAACGTAATCATATAAGATTGTGTTGAATTTGAGTTGCGAAACGTCCATCCAAATATTTCTGTCAGAACAGGTTTTATTTTGCGAACGGTAAAAAGCAGGGGTTGAGTGATTGCAAAATACAATGGCCAGAGAACGTTGAATTAATGCGTCGTGTTTTTTGCATCATCGCATTATGACTTAGGACTAAGAATAAACAAAACTGTTCACAAAATGCATAAGTATGCATGAGTAAAGCATTTGACTATTTAATTAAAATAAAAGATCACTTTCAAGGGAAATCAGGTGATGATTATTCGTTGTTCTTAGCAATAGAAGCCAGTCGCCCACTGTTGGAGATAGCTATTTCCCAATGCCTTCCAAAGAATGCGGTCCTTCGCCTTCCGCATCCATCACATTTGTATCTCAAAAATATATCTACAAGCATGTGAAGCTTTCTCGTGGATGTCCTCCTCAAGTTAAAAAGATTCACGTATCACAGCATTCTTAAAAGACAACATTAGTATCATTAACCATATCCATTTCCAGGTGATAATGGGGGGTGGTAGAAAGGAATTCTTCCCCAACACGACCAATCTGCTCCTCAACAGTACGGGACAGCGGCTCGACGGCCTCGACCTGGCGGAGAAGTGGCACGAGGATAAAGTTGAGAGGAATGCTACCCATCAATATGTCACCGACAGAGCAGAGCTATTGAAGGTAACAAAACGATATACCTTTAATGTTTAAGGACGTAGGATTTCAAATTAAAATACGGAATAAAATATGTAGTCACAGTAAGTGAAATGACCTGAGGGAAACTGGTCTTAGTCCGTTGGGAAGTATAGATTATATGAACAGCGAGATATCAGTAAGATATACCTTCTGACCACGTCTCAATTAACTTTTACTTTTAGATGGAGTATTAATTGCTTTCATAATATATGACCGTCTTCTCCATTGTCGGTTTCCAGGTGTTCAATTCTGATGACCTCCTAGAGTATCTATTAGGTTTATTCAACGACGACCACATGGAGTATCATATGAAGGCACACAACCAGCCCACTCTAGAGGAGATGGTCGAAGTCGCCATTAAAATGTTGAGTAGAAGTGAAAAAGGATATTTTCTGTTCGTCGAAGGTGAGTTAAATACCAAAGACTATTGAACAACATTTTGAAATTGCACCTCTCTAAATTTGTTAGTAATTTGTTTGACCTAGGACATGCCAATGTTTTATTGTTGTTTACATTACAAATTAGTTAACTTTTATTATAACTATTAAACGCGAGAATCAATTATCCAAGCTGACATTAAATCTGAGTTCATTGAAACAATTATAAATTCTACAGTTTCTCAGACAAATACAATTACTTGTGGCATTGTAACAATCACTTTTACAATCCTCAATTAAAGACCGGGAGATAAAACAATATGAAGATTTTTTTTATTTCCCGTATGACAATGATGCTCCGGTCCCAAAAAATACGACTATATGATAACTGGATTAGAGCATCTACATAAACCATAGATGTATTTGTCAGTTGTAGGAAGATCTGTCAGAAACTCATTCAACCCCAACATAATTTAATAACATCACATCTGCTTTCCAGGCGGCAGAATAGACCACGCGCATCACGACAGCTACGCTCGCCTGGCCCTCGACGAGACGGTTGAATACGCAAAAGCAGTAAAGAAAGCTAGGACACTGACTGATGAGAGTGATACATTGATAGTGGTTAGTTCAGACCACGCGCATACAATGACTGTAGCAGGTTACCCCTCTAGGGGGAACGATATCTTGGGCGCTGTAGACACTGCAAAGGGCTTCGATGATAAACCTTACACTACCATCAGCTATGCTAACGGAAAAGCGCCATCTATTGGTACAGATGGAAGAGTTGACGTCACTTTGCAAGACAGTTTTAAAAATGGTAAGAATCGATTAATTGGTTTCGCTTAAAAACGAACAATTGCTTGAAAATCTAAATTACCCACAAATGTTCACAGCAATATTCACCATTGTAACCTTTAATCTGTTTCTTCCCTTTGAAACGTGATTTTGTTGTCATAAAACTTTGAATGTAAAAATTTCGCAGGCGCTTTGGACTATTCGTATCCAAGCCTGGTGCCGCTGGACTCGGAGACTCACGGCGGTGAGGACGTGGCCGTGTTCGCTCTAGGACCCTGGCAGCACCTCTTCACCGCCAGCTATGAACAAAATGTAGTGCCCCACCTCATGGCATACGCAATGTGCTTAACAGAAGATAAACACGACAACTGCAAAAGGCATAGACATTTCTGGACCTCTAGCGGTGGAAACAATAAACCAAATGTATTTAATTTCGTATTAAGTATATGTGCTGTGATAATTAGCTTTAGATTTATTTTTTAATTTATAAATAAAACATTATGGCAATGAATACTTAAGTGAAAATTATCGAATTATGTTACAAAGAATTGTTTACGTTAGTAATGTCTACTTTTATTATTCCTTAAATCTGGATGCTCAAAGTTTACAACTGATCGTTTCCTAACAAATAAACATGTAGCAAAGGGTTTAGATAATGTATAAATATTGTAAATAACTTGACTTAGACCATAAACATTCCTGAATTGAAATTAACACCATCATTCCGTAAGTACAACTCTGTTACAATTCGAATTTATTTTAAATATTGCAACATCAGAAAGGGTCATTAATCTATTTAGTACATACATTGTACGACAGATGGCGCTATCACAAAATTAAATCAATTTCATTAAAATTGCTTAACGTCTTTCAACTTTGATGATAATTTTCTAAATCTCACTTGGGGGCGCTACTGTCGCCCACGTGCGTCCTTAAATAACCCCTTAGTAAAACTAGCCGTTTCGATATACGTATGATTTAATGTTGTAACATGCTGTGATTAAGTAGAATAAGGCGAAGCCGCTCATTACGAACATTTTTGTTTTTTAAATTTTATTATCTATTTATATCTTTTTTCGTGTCGTATCTATTCGTATTTTAGAAGAATTCCGAGTTGACTTTGTGTAAATCATTTCTTGCAAAAGTATTCACGTATAGGTACAAGTCATTGTAATTTCAAAGAAGAAAAAATGGTTGTTAACTTTAGTCAAATAATTTAGGTTTTAATATTACGATAAATGTGAAATATTACAATAAACAACTTTTATTCGCATTATAGGTAGGTAAATAATATAGTGATTATTATAAAATTTCTATAAATAAATAAATAAATAAATTCTATAAAATATATGTACAATTAAAAAAAAAAACATTTTCAACTTTATTAAGATTATTCGTATTCTATTTATGATATTTTTAATTTTTATGAAATGAAAATTAAAACATCTTTTCAATTACTTTTTTTTTCATTTAGTCTTACGTTTGAATGAAACGGGATTACCCTTTATTTCCTTCTCTATAAATGGCGAACGGGTTTAACACAATCCCGTTTCCAGTGTGGCCCTTTATAGATTGAATATAGCAGTGTGAAACCCCAAGCAAATCAACGCCACCTCTAATATCTCCGAACTAAGAAAAGAACTGAGCGCATTGTTGCAATGCATACGGGTAGCTGACTCCTTTTGCCATAAATTTCATCTTTTTTGTTGTTATACGAAACATCTTACGTGTTTTTTATGAGGCAATAAATGAGCTTACTAATCAGTCACTGATCTTTCGTGTCAATTTACATCTTTACTGCTCTCTAGCCTGACATGGAAAATAGAAAAACCTGTAACGGAGGCGTCTCAATGGCCTCCTTCATTACATCTAGAAGATATGTACGCCATAAATTATTTTCCGCAATATATAAAGGTGTATATTTAAAACTAGATTAAAAACGAATGCAAATAAAACGAAAAATCGCGGTAATACAATATCTAAGTCTGCGAAATTAGTTCCTTGGTTTCGAATTTGAATAAACATCATCAAAACGGTTAATATAAGACAAATGTACATGCACGTCATAAGAAAAATCGTTTTGAGTGATCATACATATACAAAGTTACGTTTTGGAAAATACAGACGTTTGTCATAAGTTGGTATAGATGACAATGTTTGTAGAGAAGGGCACAAATTATAGGCAATAAGGACAAAAGATGACAAGGTAAATTCCCTACCCAACACTCCTTATCAAATTTCCTCACATAAACGCGTAGTTTGTGTAACAATAAAGCTATTGAGTCGTTACTATTTTATTTGATTTTTTTTAGTACTTTGTAAACTGTTTTTATTAGAAATTTATATCCTAATTATTAATATAGATATTAAAAATAAATTTGTTTGTTCAAGCCCTTTTAACCATTACAATTTGCTTAACAATTATTAACAATTGTACATAGTGTGTGTTTTTTTTAAATAATTTTGTTTGTCATTTTTGAATGATATTGCAAAAAACGAAATAATAATAGTTCTAACAAACATTTCATCAGTACTAGACGTCAAAGATCATACTTTTTTTCATAATTTCATTATCTATTTAAAATATACGTAACAAAAACATTTGATTTGATAACGCGACTATAAAGCATTGAAGTCGAGGCAGGTCGAGTCCACGGGGAAAGTGCTTTACAGGGTCACTAAGTAATGTTCAATAATTTAATATTTTAATAAAAAAAATAAGCACTCGCTAATAGAATTCACCAGCAATTAACTGTTGTTATGATGTTACCAGAACTTCATTTAAAATTAAATTTATTTTCAAATTTTATTTCAAACATTTATATCCAATTGTTCTTATCCTGTTTACTATTTTTATAATCATCACCAACCTGTCATTTTCCCTACGGAGTCGGCACAGTATGTACTCCATACATATTTGTCAGCGCATATCTGAACTCACACACCTTCGGTCTTCCTCTACCTTTATAGCCATTGAATTAATATCTTGTTTAAATTAATAGTTTTTATACATAAGAAATATGAATGCAAAGTCAAGGTGCAAATCAGTAACACAATAATTTAAGTTAATGTCAGCTCCACCGACGGCTGTGCTGTACCCAAATTGCACTTTTAAACTGTCTCTTAAAGATCTCTCCGGCTAGTGTAATGGCGACCGCTGGAGTGGTAGTGTACAATAATTACATTTATTTTATTATACCGTTTATTTAATTAATTCAAAATTATACTGTAATATAAATTTACGACTAGAAATTTTAGTTCATAATATTGAACATTTTACAAAACTACCTTTCCGTGTTTTGTTTTTTTTTTAAACAAACATGAGGTATTTTAATGGAATTTATTTTGTGCCAGTGTTTTTATTGTGTGTATGGGCAAGGAGTTTGCATCAGGAAAACCGTAAGTATTATTAAATTTACCAAAATTATAAAAAAAAATAATATTGCATAGTTAAATAAATTGGAAATGATTGTATTTTCAAATGCGTACAATGACATAAAATATACACATGATTTTTTCCCGCTCTTTCTGTTGGTGAAAAATATTGTTTAGTTGATTAAGTATAAATTATTCTTACAATTTTTGTTGGTTAAAAATTACGTTCATTGTTAACAATATTTCGTGTATTTAAATTCATAATTAAGATTAACCTTCGTATTTGACTTTGAAAGTTAAGTTCTTATATCTTTAAAAAAACTTTTTTTTTTGTAATAAAGGTAGATAGAAAATAACCAGACAGCTATGAGGAACAGTAAACGGAACTGTTAGGAACTGTTTAGTTAGTTTTTTGTTTTATATACTTACTTATGGTTCTGTTATCTGATCTTTCGCTTCCTTTTAGTATCTAAGTACTTAAAAGAAAAAAATGGCGATGAAGAAAAAAAAATGTTTTTGTTTTACTATAGAACCTCGAAGGTCATTCAATAGAATTGTCGGATGAAGATAGATTAAAAAAAAACTCTAATAAAATCAATCTCTGTAACTTTACCTCATGTTTTGAGAAATGTCCACAATTCGATATATTATTTGGTTGGCAAGTTATCGACGGACACGTTCCCAGAATTCATTTTGTTCTCATATTAATCCGTGATAAACTTTGATTTAATACGACACCGGCTTAATTTTTTTTAGTCAACACGGAATAATATAACTGTAACGTATACATGAGACCAAAATAAGAACTTATATTGCAAATTACTTACAACCAATAATTTGTTATGAGCATAATTTTTAGGGAACAAACATTTTGAATCATAATTCAGTATACGTCCTTTGAAATATCTTGGCAGTTAATCATCTACGCACTACACGGCACCCTCGAATCCCAAAACATCATACATTTTATTATGTTCTGCGTAGACGCAGCTAAGATACTTGACAACAAATGTAACACACTGTACATACAATTAACTTGTAGTGTTTCTCTCAATTAAAGTCTTGTTTGCACTTTTAAAATTATAATTTATGTAACCATTATTCAACAAGACATTAAATAAACTAAAAACTACGACAGAGTACCTTTGTCTACAATCTGTCCCCTTCGGGCTGTTATGAAATCGTTGCAACAAAAGATCAGTTTCGCCCTCCGTTGTCAATTGAAGGATCCTTTTAGAATAGAAGAATCATCAAGCTCCTGTACGTTTGAACAAGCATTTAACTGAGGAATTACGAAAGCCGTAGCTCACATCGGATACATTGTACTTTGAAGAGAGAAACAAAGCAAAACTTAAAGAAAGCAAGTAGACCGAAGACTACAGCCGTAGTGAAGATTTAAACTGTTTGTGTTCATACAAACAACCAACCAAAAGCACGCATACAATGAACGTGTTTCAATAAACCGCAACATGTAATTTTCATATAAAACTTACAAAAACAGAAAGACATAAAGCATAAATAAATAAACACTACACTCTGTAATCTCTGCCTTCTCTATGGATCAGGGGCGTGGGAGCAGATCACAAAGTCAGTTGTTTAGAGTACACACGAGGAAGCAACAGAAAGTGAACGGTTCAAATCTGATAACCGGTATCTGTGTCGCCTCTGCACGGAACTTGGTCTGTATCGATAACTAAGGTCAATAATAATGTGTACGACATCGACATACAAAGTCAATAATTACTAATGAACGTGAAACAATCGATATTTTCACTTTGGTAATGAATAACCGAAGCATGTTGCTTGTTGTAACAGATTGCGTCACAAATTATAGACTCAATATTTGATAACCAGCAAAAGAAATAATAAGAAAGCAACAATATATCTATGCATAATTTTTTTTTTAAATCCCGCATAATATATTATATCAGCTTGCCTCTTTGAACCAATCAGAAGTCAGATCCACAGAACTGTACCAATCTATTGAAGATCGTAATAATACTGAGGTCCTCTAGCTTAGATGAGAAGGGTGACAGCGGTTATACTTTCGCAAATCTCACTGCACCACATTGCAGTCGTAGACATTAACAGGATTTACTAAGTCGTGTCTAAATTGATATTATTACAATTACTATCCACTTAGGACCTACCTCAACAGATATTTCATTCTATAAGCGATGGCAAAAGAATCAAATGTAACATTGCTTTTCTATTCTCTGTTAATTTGTACTATATCATTCACAAACGAGCTGTGGGTACATACTATGAGTGTGTTCCGTCTGATTTACTAAAAGTACAAAGTAGAAGAACAATCAACCATGACACAAGTCACGTATTTGCGTTCTACTATACAACTATTTTATGTTATTCATTGAAATTTCCAGTCCATTTTGCATCCGGCTCCGGGTCTTTCCCGTCGTAAAGTATGACATTTAAAACTTCCGCGTAGCCCTGGCCCTGCACTCTGAGTAGGCCGACATATAATATATCAAGTATGATATAATCAGATCTGACTTACATTGATGTGTTGGTAAAAATAACTCAATAGTCTTCAACGAAGCAAAGTTTAATGGTATATTAGCTGTTTTATGTATGTTTATGTTCCCATTGAAGGGCTCAAGATTCCAAGTTAGGAGTGACTAGGACTTAGTTAATTATGCTGCCCTTATGCGCATTGATTGACTTTACATATCGATCACGTTTCTTTACTTTAAGAATGCCAAACGTTTTATGTTAAAGACAAAAGGGAATTATTGTAATGAAAGCCACGGACAGAGACTAAGAGTGTGGGCGTCCTCCCTCCAGGTGGATCAAGGACTTAGTGCAGATGGCAGGCGGTCGTTGGACGCGGAAAACGAAGGACCATATAATGTCTAAGGCATTGGAAAAAACCTTTGTCCAGTAGTGGGCTAACAGAATTAAAAAAGACGATTTAGTTGTTGTAATTCAATAAAGCGTTCGTATATCATTGATAATAACAAAGGCAATCCCGTTAAATTTAATGTTACTTTAAAGTAATTAAAGACATCTCTTTACAAGATAAATAACATCAAGCTATCGTAAAGTGAAGCGATGTAACGGACATAGGATTTGTACACACTGGCTTTTTATAGGAGAATATGGCAAACGAATGACCGGATCGCAAAGTGATCACGACGCCGGGACATCTGCAATATTATAGAAACCACAGAAAATTCTAGCAGTTACTCGTAGCTTTTTGTAAATGTTACTAGAATCGTTTACTGATTAGCAAAATTACTGCGAATATTATTAACAGCTTTTTTCTGTTAACATCGTCAATGTGAATTTTATAAAGAACGAAAATTTTCCAGTAAATGCAAGTAAGGTTAGAAAAGAAACAAATATTTACGTATTCGCTGTATTAGAGTATCACGGTTGTCCGTCTTGGTCTAGAAGCGAGCGTACCTCTTTCTCAAAGGCTGGCAACGCATCAGTGGTTCCTCTGGTATTATGGATGTCCATTATCGTCCATGAACACCTTTTGTTGGCTCCCTTCTCTTGTATAAAAAATATTTGGGAACTTGTCTGTAAAATTATTGTAGTCTAAAACGTAAAATCAATGTAAGTTGTAACTCGCATGTGCACACATCGTAAGGCTCGTGTTTCAGCTGTAGGTGTCATTGACACGAGGCGTGCACCCTAAGAAGGCCAAGGGCGAGAGAAACCGACTCCACATAATGTCACGTAATTTGTAAAGAGTTTTGAAACTCAACTAGTAGTATAATGAGATCGCCTTGTCCTATTCTGATCAATTGAATTATATCTTATCAATTGTTGAGAAATGTTCCTAAACGGTTAAATTGTCGCATTCAATTTATTTATCAATAAAAGACATTCTTAGTAGTACTAAGTAGAGTATTTTATAGATACAACATTTTTAAAGGTATACTAAATTTGCTTGTGGCTTTGTGAAATACGTTTGACTACACGCAAATTGATTACGAACGAAATTTTAAAATTCGAAGGTCTGTAATTTAATAGTTTAAAAATAAAACGAAATAATTTTATTTTTAATAATACATTACTTTTTAATTGTCTGACTGTTATACTGATTCTAAAACTTAATTGGTCACTGATTATATTCGTAAAAGATGGCTGACAATCTTCAGTAAAACTTTTGGCGTAATTTATTCTTTCTAACTGTTGAAGCAACGAGAAACCCGCAAATTGCGTGCTCATAATTGACTTAACGACTTCATCGTTGCTTAGGTTAATTCAATTCAAATAACTCAAGACCAACAGCAGACGTTAAATATTCTCACGTTACTCTATGTATGGGGCTTTGTAACTGAATTTAACACTCGATTTAAAAAAAATCTCTTAACATTCTAGCCGTTGGGCTCCCGGCGCAGCAACGCTCTGTCCACTACCACGTGATAAGGGAATACAAAATCCTTGTCAAGTGGTAGGTGAGCAAGCAACCTAGCGACTAGAGGCTTCCTAGGTTTGATTCTTTAGATATGGGTATTTAATGAAGACTTATTTCCAGAAAATGCACCTCGGCCGTCGTTCGACGAACACAATAAAGAGCACTGGAAGATGCAGGCGCAGTGGATTTTAAAAAATAAGGTGACACTATTACATTGAATTAAAAAAATAAGTAAAGAAGGCACAGATGATGATGGCCATATATTGTATTCGAAAATATCCCGAGTATACATTGTACTGATTACTTTAAAATTTACTTGCAATGGAATGTACTACATTCCGTTTACAAAATCGATTATACGTTCATGTAAAAACATAGTATTCATTTACTTATTTTTATTTTACTTCTCATTGTCTTTTTATGGGTGCGGCCGAGCGCCGTCGATCTAAAACATCAAGGAACCATCCTCTCTTCGTATCGGTTTCAGATACTTTGAAAACCTTTGCATCTTTGTTGTCTTAAGGTATGTACTGTTGTCTCCTAACGCATTGTGTCATTGTTCAGGTCTCCAGTACGTTAAACAAGAAGACCGCGAAGAACGTGATCCTGTTCTTAGGCGACGGCATGAGTATCACCACGCTGGCCGCAACACGCGTCTACCTCGGTCAGAAGTATGGCCACATGGGGGAGGAGTTGAAATTGAGCTTTGAAGCCTTCCCTTATACAGGGTTAGCGAAGGTAAGATACGCGAAGATAAGTTACGTTCTTTGTGTGATTGTTAGTCTTTTGTTTCGTAGTATTTTCATGAACATTTATAGGCAACGGTATTACTGTTACGGCGGTAGTTTAAAAGCCGTAGTCATTATTGCCCTGTAGTAAAAAAAATACAACTAAACATGACCTTGGCCTTTAGAACTAAGATAAAGATTCCAATTGTCGTTTTTCATTAATCGTGTGAAATGAAACGGAAACGTTTTTTTTTTTCTCAGACGTATTGCGTGGACAACAACGTAGCAGACTCGGCGTGCAGCGGGACCGCGTATCTAACAGGCGTGAAGGCCAACAGTGGGACTGTTGGTTTGAGTGCCGCAGTGAAGCGCGGGGACTGCGACGGTCAGAGGGGGGGAGTCCACGCCGTCACCGGCCTGATGGACTGGGCGCAAAGAGCTGGGAAGGCAACTGGTATGCTTCTAATTTCATGAGTCTTAACTATCTATTAGCGTCTGGGTTTCTCATTAGACCGATACTCATTTCTGCGTATCATATCATCAATATATCATTAAGAAGGCAAATGTTTGATGTAAGTATTTAAATTCTAAACTATTAATTCGAAGATTCATTTCATAATCAAACCGTTGCAACGTCATCATAAAACCAGTGATATCCCGTTGTATAGTGTAGCAAAGTATAAATCAAATACCAAAGTTATACTGAAAATAACAATGCTTCATTTTAGGTATAAATAGCAGTTCATATTAAACAGCGCGTAAAAATATATTAGCAAAATATTTTAAAAGACAATGTTACATTCAAAAGATTATTATTCTAGTCATGGTTCCTTCCGACTCAAATCAGCGTGATGTATGAATGACAAGGCTTTAGCATAAATATCACGCCTGTCCGTGTGTTACAGTGTACATGGTTCTGAAAGTATGTAACCTAATCTGAAAAAAAAAACAATTATTCGCTATTACTAAAATGTTTTCGGTTAACTTAAATTAGTTGTAAATATTTAGATATTTTATGGGATAATTTAGTATTCATAGCCATCCTAAATCATTAATATAGGTGTTAAACAACCTCCATACTCCACTAACAGAAATTAATTTAAGCCGTTACATCCCTACTTACCCTTTTGATCAACATTTACATCTCATAGGTGTGGTGACAACAACTCGAGTAACGCACGCAACTCCGGCGGCCTCCTACGCGCACTCCGCGGACCGGCGCTGGGAGGCCGACACCGACCTGCCTCCTGACAGCCGCTGCGAGGATATAGCCCTACAGCTGGTTAGAGGACGTGTCGGAAGCCAGATTGATGTGAGTCAAAGCGAAGCGAAAGTTCTGTAACTTGGTGAGATACCAAAGGAACAAATCGAGAAAAGAATTGGCGCATATTATAAATCGAAATACAGTAGCTTACTAAAATGATACCCTAACTCAGTCATCTTTTTCCTCAGCACAACGTTTTGTAACCATAACTTTTTTTATAGGTGGTAATGGGCGGTGGAAGAAAGAACTTCCTGTCTCACACATTAAAGGATATTCAAGGCAATGCGGGATATAGAACCGATAGCTTAGACTTGATTAAAGAGTGGCAGTTGAACAAGAAGTCACAAGGCGGAGTCCCAAAATATATGTACAACAGAACACAACTCTTGTCTCTTGATTTAAAAGCTTACGACAGCGTGTTAGGTCTGTTCGCTAGTGATCACTTACCTTACCACCTGGATGCGGCTGAAGACGTACCAGTTCTCAGTGAAATGACTCAACGAGCTATACAGATGCTGTCATCAAATAAAAATGGTTTCTTCCTCTTTGTTGAAGGTAAGACAATTTTCAGCTATGTGATTTCTATTATTTTAAATCATTGCTCTATTTTATTTTTAGTGTTACTTTACCATTTAATCAAATAATATTCAAATTTACGATATTATTAAAGTAAGCAAAAAAAAAAACTTTCCCGTACCGGGAATCGAACCCGAGCCTCCTGGGTGAAAGCCAGGTATCCTA
>JAODUI010000005.1:1035351-1067838 GCA_027563995.1 Papilio gigon | reverse complement strand
GCAAACCACAATACAAACGTATTTCACGTCAGCGACGACATGGATAAGTTGAAAATGTACGACGCTCGTAATAGCCAAGGAATTTTTGTGTTAGACATTTTTTAAAACAAAAGAAAATTTTTAAATAAATTATTTTTGTTTTTTATTTCTAATCTAATTATTAATGAAGTTTTGAAAAGTACTTTAAAATCCAAGTGAAAAAAGATTTTCCCGTACCGGGAATCGAACCCGAGCCTCCTGGGTGAAAGCCAGGTATCCTAGCCACTAGACCATACGGGACTTGCAAGTGGAGGTTAAAATTATATTTAGTTATTTTACTGTTGAACTTCAATCAGAAATTGACAAAATTTGGCTTACTGTTTATATATAAACAGTATAAAGATATCTATTGCAATTAACTACTACGTTTTAATAATGGTCTAACATTAAATCTTATGAAGCAGGATCGTGGCCCCTTTTTTTAAAATAACGCAACTATTCAGTTGTATAATCTTGCCGCCATATTTAACGCAGGCGTTTCGCACAAACTTTATAAAAATAAAATTATTGCCATGATATATTTAGCGAGCGAAGATAACCATTCTTACTTAAAACTTTTATAACACATTTTAACTATAGGTGGACGAATTGACACTGCTCATCACGAGACAAAGGCCCGTAAGGCATTGGACGAGACAGCGGAATTAGCCAAGGCTGTCGAGGCCGCAATCAAGATGGTGAACTCCGAGGAGACCCTTATCATTGTGACGTCAGACCACAGCCACACCATGACCTACAGTGGATACAGCAAGCGAGGGACAGATATATTAGGATTTACTAATAAAGTAAGTCTTTTTAACATTTCTATTAATACAGTTTTACTTCTTATCACTAGACATATCTCTAACACAGAAACTTAAACCTAGTCTAGTGAAATGACTGTCATGAGCATGAATGATTTATTGTGTAAACATGAGGAAAGTCACAAGATATTAAAATTCTAAATTCAAAGTACAGAAATTTAGTAAAACAATAATTGCACATTACTACAAAATCAGTACAACTTCATAAAATGTATAGTACAAAGAGATTTAATAAGAAATTGAAATTAAAAACTTAATTACATCGCAGAGAAATACAAATAATAAACTGTACAATGGAAGTTTCTGTTTTCCAACGCTGCTTCTGTTTCCGAATTGCTAAAAACATTTTTTACTCGAACCTTTTAATAACTAGTCTTTACCAGCGTAATTGGTATACAGCGCCGGACATAAACTACACTAAATTTGTTTTCAATTATCTATACTTTAGTGAGTGTCGTATTATTGTTTAAGCCGTCCTTTTCAATGTGTACTGAATTCTTTTTATTATTGTAGTTGAATGCATCTGACAATTTGCCGTACACCACACTGAGCTATGCGAATGGGCCGGGCTACAAGCCGCACGAGGAGTTCCAGAGACATAACCTTATGATGGACGATATGAGTAAGTTTCCATTTCTATCAATCAATTACAAAATTTTAAATGATAGTTAGAATATAGTAAAAGAAACAGAAAAGGGTTGATTAAATAGATCAAATAATGTACGCGGTTCGATGCAGCACACTCGTTACCAACAAATGACAATCGCGACCTAAAACTTCAGTTTTGACTTCTCGTATACAAAACTTACCTTCTAAATGAATTAGAATATCTGAACTGTTTGGAATTAATTCTCAAATGACGGGTATCAACACCTACTTTTCTGATTGTAGATAATCCTGACTTCACATATCCCTCACTGGTGCCGATATCACGAGAGACGCACGGCGGCGAGGACGTCGCGGTTTTCGCCAAGGGGCCCTGGTCGCATCTCTTCACTGGAAACTACGAACAGAACTTTATACCGCATGCGATCGCATTTGCCGCCTGTATAGGTCCCGGTTACACTTCTTGTAAATCTTGAGCTTAGATTCTGAGACCGAGTTCTGAGTTCTGAGTGTGAGTTTTGAGTCTCATTATGTGTAGTATATTACAGTGATATGTTTTAAATATTTCTCAATCTATTATTGTTTGACAATGTGTGAAGAAATTATGGCTATGTTGACATTGTAGTTATTAAGGGTAAGCATACTGTTTCATCTATTAACAAACGCAAAGCAATGCAAACAGTAATTAAATTAAAAATCAATACTTTTAGTTTGAATATATCTATATTTTCAGACTAGTATGTATATAGAATTATTTTTACTTTCGAAGTATTATTAATGTACTTTAAACTTTATTTTTAATTATCAGATAGTTATTTTGTAAATATGCTTATGAGTAATATATAATTCTATATTGTAGATTTACTTAACCGTAACTTAAGTTAAGTTGTGTTTTAAAATGTGTTCGATTTGTATTAAGTTTAAGTAAGCATTATAGACTTCAGTAAGAGCTGTCAGATTATATTGTTTCTACATACTTGACTATTTCACGCGCATTTTATTTTAACAAGAACAAAGCGAATCATTGAATATATGTATATATGAAACCAAATCTTTGAATGCCTTTTTACGGAAATTGCGAGACCGGATGTAAGTGGTATTTGACGAGATACGTCTCTACGTAGGAGGTAATGTGGGAAAAAATAAGTAAAGCTATTTATAATATAAAATCTATGTTTATGAAGATCAAATTTCGACAAATGGGCGACCATTATTTTTCTTTATTTAAATTCACAACCACTTTATTTAAATTAGTTTATAAAATTTAAATTATTTCGTATGCCCTTTGTAAATAATAATTAGAAATATAATACAATTGTTTTATAAGAATTTTGTTGTTTTAATTAATATTTCATGAGACATTATTAATGCGAAACCAGTCATATCCAATCTAAAAGAGGGTCAATAGGCTCGAAACTAGTCGGTGCCTCTGAAACTGACAGAGATGAAATCATTCGGCTAACAGAAATCTATAAAAAAATCCCTACTTTGTAAATTAATCTAATTACTACATCACACTATTATCCAAGTTCATGAACTATGCATGTACAGTATCAAATTAATTATTAAAAAGAAAAAAAAAACACTTATTGTACGTAAGACTCTGTCAAAGTAAACACGAGATGTACTCGTACACTGCTCGAGCACGAATTTCAGGATTTCGTTCTCAAACAGACCCGAAATTAATTGCGTCGGACGTTTATGTCACTTTGTACAGGTTAGTTACACACAGAGCGAACTATATTCGTATTCATCTTTTTTACGAACTAAAACCATGATCAAAAGAAACTTTAATTCATCTGTATTTCATCAGTCATATGACATTCCAGACTATCAATAGACGACAGCAATAATGTTGACATGTATTCTCTTTGTTCTACAACAACCACAAAGGAGCGTTGCATTCGCTCCGACCTTCTATAACAAGACTAAAATAATTCTGGATATTGATGTTGAAAAAAATATACAAAATTCATCACAAAAACAAAAACATATCGATCCATTTAATAAAGTTGTTATAACTACAATGAACTATTGTGTTATTAAGTAATACTAAGCTAAATTATTTAACTCACGGTGTAGGTACCAACTAGTTTTGTATCCCGGGGTCCCTTTTTCTCGAAGAAGAACTAAGGGTCTAAGATTAGTCTGTCCCCAGACCGAAGTATACGTGACTTGGGCCGACATTTCTAATTAATCTATTATACATATGAATGTTTAATTAGAGCTATTTAATTTAAAAACTACTCTTGTTACCCTAGAGTGTTTCATTTCTACTTAATATTCCAATTAAAGTTTGCCCGACTTCGAAGTTTCCTTCGCTGCTAATTATCTCTTACTCTCTGTTACTAACCACACTGTGCTTTAGATCAATTAGTACCGACATCATACTCTCAAATGATGACACTTCGTGCTGACACTTAATCTAACACATTCAATTTATATCACTTAATGTGAGATTTATTTTAATCACAGCTTTAGAATTGACTGACGTTCTACATAGTATGGTTGTAATAGATTTTCAAAGGTAATTTTCGCATATTTTACGAAATCTTCAATCAACTTCATGTTTTAACTGTCAGAATAATCAGTGAAACATTATGGTATCAGCTAATATTGCTTCACTGGACGTTTGCTGCTTTTACAGTATAAAATACCGTTAGTCATATTTTTGTAGTATAATGTAACAAACGAGCAAGTCCGACCTGAATTGGCCGGAATAGCGAAGGGACCGCTACCCTAGACTCTCGCATTTCCAAAAAAACATTTTTAATATACAGTCGAGTATATAATACGCACTGAAAGGTCTCTAATTAATTGTAACCCTAACTTTACGAATCCGAAAATCCGTTATTACGCATTGCGCATTTATTTGCAAAGCTACTTTACAAAATGGTTTTCATTACTTTTAAACCATTCCGTTCTGTTAGATTCTTTTTAACGCAGAGTATTATAGAGGTGTATGAACTAAGAAACTGAGTACACCCTCCTATTCAGTTCAGTTCGGCTACAGCCTTCGCGGAGGGTGGACGCGGCCAGTGCACGCCCAGCGAACTTAGCGTATAACGTACATTTGTTTACAAACTATAATTTCTGCATCTAGGTCGATAAACATCGTGTACAATGGGTATGTTGAATTCTTACTGCTTAGTTGTTGGATAGCTTTTTTTGTGTTATTGTAGTGAATTAAAAAAAAAACTCAGTGGCTTATACGCTATTCGAGACAGTAGTCTAAGTATAGACCAATTTCATCCAGATCTGTTAAGCCATTTTGGTGTTACCTGCTAACAAACATCCGTACTAACATTCGCATTTACACTATCAGAAAGATTCCACCGACTTTAACCATCATCGTCATCATCAGCCTTTGTTTGCCCCTGCAGGTATCTCCCAATATCTTCCACACTTTTAATTGAATCCATTTTCATAAATTCACTTATGTTTAAGTAATATTCGATCTTACAGGAATATAGTCTTACCAACTTACCATATGAAACTACCTTCATTTAATAAGAGACAGGTTTATGAGTATGCTTGAAAACAAAGCACACTCTGGTGGTTTATATGTGTAAAGTTTAAATGGATTATTAACAGTATTGTGAGTTTCATTGTTTAGTTTGTTTTGCAGACTTGAACTTTTAAAACAACTTTTAAAAGCTAAATCCAGTATTATTTTAGAACTTTTAACTTTGAAGTAATAAAAGAAAATTGCTTATCTACGTTATGTTTTTGTATTATACATTTTTTTTATTTGTAAAAATATTATCAGATTTTTGTTAATCTACTAATATTTCTTTTAACACTCCAACTAAGCTAAGGCTTGTGCTAGGATATGATCAACGACAATAGCCGAATGGCGGGATTCGAACTCTCGACCGCGTGATCGGAAATCCGGATATTCAACCATTAAGCTATTAGTGCTTAATAGTTTAATATTAAATATAAAATAAAATGATCCATGGATAGCGTGGTATATTTTTTATTTAATTTGTTTTTGTCTGTTTATCACATTTAAATGAATTTCTAGAAAGAGATGGTAGTAGATTAGATTAGGTTAGTACTAAATAAATAATTTCACTACAATTGTAGTGTTTAACTAGAAACTTTTTATTAGTCTGGAGAGAGCGACGTCTCTGTGATAGTTGTATTTATGTTAGGTAATTCTAAAGATATTTTGTCAGCGAACTTTAACGTATGAAGTAAATTTAACAAAGCCAACGGCTGACAAAGTCGACTTTCGTTTGTTTTTCTTTCTTTTTTTAAAAATTCAATGCATACAATGTTTTGTAAGGGATAATCTTGCTACACTGACTGAGTGACTATTTAAGTGGTCATTAAACGCCTTTGAGTAAGACAGAAAGCAGCTAAAATCGTGTGTTTGTAAACACTATGGCAGTACGCACTTACCTGCGCGCATCATTTCAACGAGACACGTCCTTTAAAAAGCAATTAAAATCTTTATTAGAGACCGCTTGATATTCTATAGCAAAATAATAAATCGATTTTTCGCACGAAAGTTAATTAAAGGGTGTTGAATTAACGGAGTTTCTCGGGCATAATGATTAGCTTTTGAAAGCTTTACGTACAGTTGTTGTCGGCGATGTTACACCTTCACCAAATGATAGATAAAATTCAATATGGCGCAACTTTTTATTATATATAAACGTTTTAAAACTAGGCCCAACGAATAGAACTGTGGATAACAAAATATACAATTTCGTTTTGTATATCAAATCGAAAAGTTCGTTAGACAAATTGTGAACGCATGCCTCTGTGCACACTAATATTTTGATGGTTTTTACTTCATGTGCAAAATGTATTGTGAACATAGAAAAACAAACTAGACATGTAAGTAACTATATTAAGAGGAAAAAAATAAACTGAAAGAAGCTTGAAATGGTATAGATTACGTCTGATAGAAAGATCTAGAAAGAAATGAAACGTTTTTAATTAATGAGGGAGAATTGACTAGAAAATAATTCTTAAAAGAGCCATACTGCCTCATTTGCGGGCTCTAGCGTGATGTCAAAGTACAATGCAATTAAAAGGTACCTTAGAATGTATTTTGAATGAAGTAAATGTCAACAATCAAGTGTGAAGCATCATTTGCATGTTAGACGGAAACAAGTTGCTGAGCGCGGTGACCGTTCATTTGCGTCAACGAACATGTCGAGGATGTAAATTACTTAATACTTTTACTGTACAGTTTGCAATACAGTTGGGATCTGTTAAACAATACCTGACTTTGTCAGATTGGAATTAAACAAATAAATAAAACAACATACTCAGGCATTCATCAGCTATAGTCTAGTAAAAGTCCCGTCAAAAAATTGTCCAGCCGTTTAGATTACCCGGGATTACAATATACTTGAGATGGATAGAACGGTATGTGTAGGTGAAATGATTAAGAACGGAGTGACGACTGAGATGACGAGAGATAGATTCATATGGTGGACGAAAAGTTGGCGCGCCAACCCTACTTAGTGAGATAAGGACAGGGAGATGAATAAAGCTAACCTCCATTGATGTTAATATGTGCAATTTGTAACCAGTACATACGTCCTATATATTGGCAACTTTCCAACACGTACCGACTAATTGCTCCCCAGTTGCTGAGCTGGCTGACGAAGCAAGAGTACATTTTGTATGATTTTAGTATCTAGTGTGGTACTACTAAAACTGTATCCTTTGTGACTGTACTGTATTGAACACTGGACTAGGATAAGGTATACTGGATATTAATATATTGATACGACAGTATAGTAAATGTTATTGCAGAGCAAAAACAGTAAAGAACGTCTAGTAATTGAGAGCAAGCTTATCCTGACAACTTGTAACTAGATTTAAACTTTGAGTGGATTGCAACGGACGAAACTACACTCTCGGCTGCTTTTATGAGATTTAAAAAGTTCTAAAAATATGGCCTCGTGTGCCGACGGAATATATTTAGAGACTTTTTGTAAAATTTTCTACATTAGAAAAAGTTTACTCTTAAAATTTTAACAATGTCGTAATAACTTCGGATTAGCATATTATACCGAGAACCGTATACTGTGGAAGACGTTAAGGCATCGTGGAGTGGGCAGACAGAGGCTGATGAGGCATGATGATTACGATGATATTATATCTAGTCAACCAATTATTCGAACAAGGTCAGCGTGGTTGACGAAAAACGTAAACATCGAAGGTAAATTAATATGGCAGCCGACGAAACATTTTGTTGCACTGCAGTATGGCATAGTGCCAATCGCAAGGCCAATAGTATACACATTTTTCACACTGAATTCAACTGTTTTTTTTTGTTTACCTAAATAAACAAATTTTGAAGAGCGGAAGCTTTTTGGAACATAGAATTTATGAGTGTAAACTAAACATCGGTAATGAACCTCGATAGAATACACAAAATTGGGTAACGGTTAAAACGAAAAATTGTTTCTTTAGCAGAAATGTAATTACTTTTAAACAGAAATTCTTTCTCAACGTTACGTTGAAATCACCTAATTTAAATCCAGGAAAGCGATCTATTTCCTGTTTATCTCATACCCTCACTAAATCGCTCTAATATCGGTCGATTTAGTTCCATATTTATTAAGGGACTAAGGATGTTCACATCCGTTTAATTAGATATTTACTGGATACGCTAAAAGATTTATTATACGCCCAAATTTAATAGGATTCATTAATACCATTAATTTTCATGTATCGAGTAAGTGTAATGTGCCTTTGTTGTTTAGTCGTTTTATATTGTTTTAATAACATGTAATTTACAATTCCTTTATTCTATTAAATAACTCTATTTTGGCAGAGACTTCATCAGCGCGAAATTAAAAAAAACATTAGTAATCTATGAGATATTCCGGACAATAATATGTATTCTATGATACTCTTTTATAACATTAGTAATAAATTACATTATCTGTACAGGAATCCGATGATATATATCATAATATTATTCCACTAAAACTAGGCGTTTTATCTTAGTAAACCTAACACGTGGGCCATCAAAGCACGTTTCCAATGTCGTTGCACGTTGGCAATGAGGTTACAATGGAAATGTTATGCCAACAGCCAATTTACCATATGCACGTAATAGCTGGCGAGCTAGGGGTGGAGCTATAGCAATGATAAAGTATGGGATTGTAAAGATATTATAACTGCATGTTGGTGATAACTCCAATCTTTATATCCCCTCACTATCTGCCTAGCCTATTACCTTACATTGTGGTTGTATCAGCCTTCTTAATTAGCCTCCTCCACTTCCCTTTGTCATCGACATGCCAGTCCGAGACTAGACTAGACCCGGACCTAGTCTAAAAGCTATAAATGTAAAGAAAACCACCCAAGGCACTGCCTGTATTTTAACAGATTCACCAAACAATGTTAACATGAACCCTTTGGTCTCAGCTTCACCGACGGATTCTAAGGTGGAAGGTAAGACGCCCAGTTTAGGCATGAAGTTACGCCGCTGGTGCCGCAGCCGGCGCTGTCAGCTGTGGCGGCTGCTGCTGCTGCCCTTCATCCCCATACTGGCCCTTATCGTGCAGACCACGCTGTCCTTGAAGAACAGTCTTACCAACGGCAGAGAAGTCGCTGATGTTGAAGAACAGGTGATTTTTACATTGACTAATAATGCACATTATCGTGACTTTTTACTGAGTTTTCATGTACGTTTTGTTTCCAATTGCGATTGAAGAGGGAGATTCCATCCGAGATTCAAGATTCCTAAAAAGACTACAGTATTTTAACGCCAACGTTGTTTTTTTTTCATAAAATACAATTTCTAATTATGCACTGTCAATTCCCACAGGCCAGAGCAGTCGGACATCGGACAGGCCACAGACTAAAATATCTGAGACAGTATTGACCTTTTAATTTGAACGTTTTTTAACTTGAATATAGATTTATTTCTTCCTTTTCTTATTAGAATTTATTAATCTAATGCAAATAATCTCACCGACTCATGATTTTGTAATAACAGGAAGCGGCATTTGCCAAAGTCTCTCAATTATTTTAAAGCAATTACTAGAATGCGTGACATGAAAGTATTGTAAAATGAATATAATGTACTTTGAAAAATTTATTAATATATAAAATCATTATAATGTAGTTTAAAAACACAATATGGATAAACTATTCTCACCTGTTACACAATTTCAACAGTGGGCAGACAAAGGCTGCTGATGATGATGATGCTGACACAATTGCAACATGTGTTGTGTTCATAATAGTTTTGTTTTACTATCGCTGTCTGAATGTTCATTACACTGTGTAACGCCTCCACTACTATGGAGACGGACTTTCATGAAAATTTATGGGTTTTTCCAAGAACGGAATACATTTTCTTTTAGATTCTAGTGATTGAAGAGTCACTTAATTACAATGCGGCGATTAAGTCAGCTTTGTGGACAACCAATAGATTTCCATTTAAACTTAAGTCCGTGGAAAATTTGCCACCGATTTCGTGTGGAGTAGAGGTCAATAAACCTTCACCGCGGCATTTTTTTTATCTGAATTAACAATGTGTAATTCGATTTCTAGACATTATTAAGATAAAGTTTTATAATAAAGTAACTCTGTACATAAATACAATCAATTGTTTAATCGTTACCCATAAAACATGTTCCATTAAGCATTCCTGAAATCAAATGTTAACGGTCAGTTTCATTCGACGTGTTAATATGAAGGTTTCGTTTCACAGGTGAGCCGGGCGACGGAACTCGGGAAATTAGTCACGAGGCTCCAGCAAGAAAGATCCGAAGTTGCCTTCTTCATTTTCACCAACGGCAGTACTTTAAGGTATAAATATTATTTTTATTTAAAGTTAGTTTTGGTAGGAAAAAACTTCGACAAATTTACTTCCGTAATTTAAACCCAACACTGTGTTATGTGTGTGTAAACACAACACTGAGTTATGTGTGTGTAAACACAACACCGTGTTATGTGTGTGTAAAGCCATCATTGTGTTATGTGTATGTAAACCCAACACTTTGATTTTAAAATATAAATATTAAAATACTTGAATGTGTACCTTTCTATAATGTTTTAAGTGTACAAAAGTATCGCAATCTTGTGTAAATCCTTGTACTGCCTTACTCGTCACGTTCGAGTCAGTTTCTTTGATTTACATGGCAACAAATGTCAAAATGGATTCACTTGATGAACTATGATATTTTAGATAAGCTATCACTTATTAATCACGTGATGCTCGAAATTAGAATTTCGAAGGAATCAACGGCAATACATCATGTTCTAAAAGACAAGAAACAAAGATTTTTGTGTCCATATTTACATTATAATTTTATTAATGGTATAAATGATATATTGAGAATTAACACGTAAATTTGTATTTTAAACAATGCCAGTGAAAAGTTTTACGACCCAACTAATTCTATTTGAAATAAGTATATAAAGTTCGTTGACTCCTCTTTATGAGAGTGCCACTCTACTCCCCGCTGAAATATCTCAACACAATTTTTGACGACGTATTAAGCGTAAATGAGTCAACAACATTCTAGTCGACTTAGAAAAAGACTAATAAATTTTAATTGAGATTTTAAACTCTATGGAATTGTAATAAGGCTTATATTAGCGAACACACACACTACATGTCTTTTGAAATGATTATGCTTAAATGTAAATGTAAAATGCACATGCAGCATTCGATTTTTAATATATCCAAAATAATATCTTGAACATCATGATTTAAGATATTGCAAGATTTGTGACATTTTAAAACATGTCACAAACCTGTGACACACAATTTGCGACATGTTACAACATGTCACAAATCTTGTATTTATACACTGAAATGTTTCTCGTATTTTATATGTTAAATGAATAGATCATTCGTATCTTATATCATGTGTGCCGTGTTTTATTGAAGCTCATAAAATGTAAAAGAAAACCGATTGTCAAATTTCTGAGTACATAAAGATCTGTTAAATGTGTACAGATTTTTACGAAAGATTTAAAGTGAACAATATTAACAATATAATCATAATAGAAAACAATTTCATTTTTTGAAAACTGATTTATTACCTTAGAATCTTTGAATGGAGACCACTGTTGGGGACTAAGTGAGGCGTCCATCCTTCAGATAGACGGGCGACCTTAGTTTTTGTGTGTGTGTGTGTGTGTTATGATCACTGTAATTCGTAATCTAACGTCACATCTAGTCGACACATTTTTACAGCAAGGCCTTACAATATTCAATGATTTGGAAACCCAATCACACCGGAACATCTCTCGTATGGAATCATCAAACCACGTAGACATCTTGAAGTATATTTGATACGTTATTTCTTATTTATATTATCATTAATATAAATTACGTGTCGTAAAGCGTGTGTATGACTTTTTAAGTACAACGATTAGATGAACGTAAATTTTGATACAGCGAATTAAAAAAAAAAATCAATTTTTTTGTTAAAATGGCCAGTTACCAATGGTCGGTTATTTGTTTATGTAAGATTCTCATATGCTTATCTAGTAAACTAGATTTTGTAGAACACTGAAAACTTAATTCCAGCAATTCCGAGAATCCTGAAAATTAGCTTAGTTTACAAATTCTTGTCTTCTGAAAAGTTTAAGTAGATGAAATATAAACGAACTTGACTTAGTTTGAATTCTATACATGATACGAGTGATCTACTTTAAGTAAATCGGTAGGAAAATAAACAAAAGAAAGTTGAGATTGTAGTACTAATGTCTTTGGTTTACTGTTACGACATTTAAGGTTTTTTTATACGTTAGTGAAATTTACCGCTCCTACTATACTGGTACAATAATTTGATTATAAACTATAATGTACTCAATACTTAAACTATTAAGAGAGACAGGTGAAAGGAACAGAGGTGTTATCAAATCAGCTTTTATAGACGAGTCAAAAGACATCCCGTATCCATTTCTTATTCTTCAATATCCGTGCATTTTGGGTCCACTACAATGGGAAAACATTTATAAAAACCTGTTGAAATTTGAACCATGGAAAAGTTTAAAAATCAATTATTTAGTTTCAACGTATCCTAATGTTTACGTAATGGATTTCATCAACTTACAATATTGGGTATACGTAGGCAGGTTAAATTTCCATTTACCACTTTACCATATTAATACATCGTCTATGTCAGATTCAATTCGCACAATGGGTAAAGTAAACACAAGACAAAAACAAATTTCTCAAATGATGTTGATGCTCCAATAGTTTCGTCCTTGTCCTGAATTTGTTTCTCACTAAATAAACTTGATATTATAGGGGTATTCTCTATGTCAAATATACTCCTATTGTATCATAAAATTTACATAAAACTATCATAAATTTGATTGTAGACATTATCATTGATCACTGACTTTTGCCTGTGACTTTTGCGCAAATTAAAAAAAAAACCTTAGTAAAATCATGCGCTAGACGGTTATCTATCTTTTGGGACAACGTACCAAACATCCGTGAAAACTTTTTCGTTTATAAAATTAAAGAAATGATCCCAAAATTCAAACTTAACCTATCTTATAAAATGTTCGTAAGGGACGGGATTCCTACCACTATTGTCTCTTTGAGCCTCTTTATCTGTCTCAAATTTCACTTGCACTCGTAGTTTTCGCTTGACGTGTTAGTATGCTATACAGAAGTCCGGATTTATACGGACACAGTATACTATGTTGCAATGTATAGATAAGTCGTGACCACAGACCGTCGCTGCTCGGAATCGATTTCGAAGCGTCGTAATTTCCGTTAGATCAATCGAAATGCATTGTACTTGCACAGCGCTGCGTTGCATAGACGAAATGATATTAGTGTAGAGATGTCATTATCTAAAATAATATCGGAAGATCTTCGTCCAATCGCGGAATAAGGAAAGTCAAGTAACTCTGTGCCGGAACTAAATGCCGTGACGACGCCGGAAAATTGGTGAGATAAAGGAAAAAAGAACGAATAATATCTGAAGCGAATTAAGACAAAAAAAAACAACAAACACAAACAGACAAAAGTATAGTGAGTAAATCGATCGATGACAAAAACAACAAACAATTCAATTTAGAATTACAACAGTTTTATGTTGTGTAAAAAACAAAAAGCATGATATGAGAATTGCATCATGAAGTTGTCGTTTGAGTGACCCTATAAATGAAGTAATATGTTCAGGTTTAATTGGAAGATAATTCAGGGTGTTATTTCCCGGCAGGTCCAATTTAACACAACGCTTCGCAGCTACAGACAGCGCGGTGCAGCAGATGGGAGCGCTGCCGCCGCTAGTCTTCAAGAACCGCTCCAAACCGGTAGATGGCAGTATCTTCCTTGCTGAACTAGCTGACTTAAGGTACAGTCCCTTTCTAACTATAGACATAAGCCGTTAAATGGTCTAATTACAGCTATATAACCTAAATAGATGGAGTATTTTATACAAATATTCCGCCTTATCAAGGATCGATGTCAAATGTATTGTTAATGAGAATTCAGGAATTTTATCCAAAAATAAGATCTTCGGACAAAAACCATTATAATTTACACCGTTAATAACCAATTAACGACTTCGATATTTTAACTTCATGTCATGTAAATAAATACATTGTTATGTGACACATTAACACGTGGAATGTCGCCTTCTGTTTAACCTTGAGACAAAGAAAGCTTCATGAAGTACAGACAGAAAGTTAGTATAAGTCAATGCTTTCAGAGTTTACTTACAACTAAAACATTTTCCCTCTGAAATATTTATCTCATATATATTTTAAATGTTCAATCATTAAAGATGTTTTTAACAGACAAAAAAACCACATAATTCTCTTAGTTATTTGTTATTCGATGAAGGTTTAGCAGCTGCACAAGCGCGAGATCAATTAATGTTATCGAACAAGTTATTTCACGAAGTGAATTGTTCCAAGTTGATGTCGAGGTGATCCGTTGATGATTTATGTCTTTGTAAAGTTTGACAGACACTTTCTACTTAAGATATAATGGTACATACATACACAAACAATGGTCGCGCTCATTTGTTTAATGGCAGACCTTTCAATGTAACTTTTTTTATATTTAACCTACACTTAGAGACTGTATTAGTAACCATTTATAGATGAACTACAACAATAACACACTAGTGTTGTATATAAGTGTAGCATCAGCCTTTGCTTACCCACTGCTGGACATAGGCCTTGCTGAATGCCTTCCTCAGCATGAGATAAGCGTTTATTTCAAATTAAAAAAAAAACATCCAGTCTTTCGTAATCCGACTGAATTTCAGCGATTTATTTCATTTTGCATTGTAACAATAATTATATCTCACACGTGTACAAAATTGGTAAAATTCTGTCCGTACATTTCAGATTGTCAAACCTAAATAAGTAACATGCCGGAAATGTTAACGTAAGAGGGGAAGTTATTAACTTCGTGATGTTAAAACATACAAAAATATTTCTTTTGTAACGATAAACAAATGAAAGTTTAAAAAAAATATAAAGTAAAAAAGGAAAATAACCACAAATATAAATAAAATGCAAATATATTAAATATCAGTATAAAACCTCTGTGGAACATTACTAATTAATAGTAAAATTGTGTGTCGACAAGTCTAAACCGACTGGAACATACATCGGACTTAAAAAAAAAAAAATTAAATTCGACCTGATTGCAAGACCCTTGCGACGTTTTCATAATCTATTACGTGGTCACGCTAAGTGCTTCTATAATTTTATTAAATGAATAATTCAGTATTAATACTATGAAAGCTTCTTCCATAATTACTTTATTTTGCTGCCCCTTTCCTTCATTTTGTTATTGAACACTAACATACCTGAGTACGTGATGTAAGCAATGAGCATATTCATAGCGTAATACAGGAGTGTCCTTTTCCCTCGTATTTACTAAAGCTTTACACTACAGCTCCAACGAAGTAACATATTAACAACATAGCATTGAAACATTTATCACATGCAATCGTTTAAATAAATAAAAAAAAGAAACAATGTTTAGTAATTTAGCCGCTGGTCACACCCTGTCATACTAATGGTGTTTGCGGAGTCATTACAACAACAGAACGAGTGGTTCCGTCGATAATGATGGTGCATTAGTTTTATGAATGGAAAAATTATTTTATAATAAATTGCCATTAAAAGAATTAATACGTTCATCACATCACTAATAGCTGTCTGTAAGTCATATAACAATACTAGTATTCTATATTTTTAAAAGTTATTGAGTCTGTGCTTAGTCAATGGTGGATGAGGTTACTTTTGACAGATAATGACAAGATCATTTATGTTCATTATTTCGAGTTATTTATATAAATTATAGTAAAATATAATACGACATTTAATCTATCGTCATAGTACAAGCGATGGATTATATTATTATATTATATATCCCAGAGAAACATAGACTATTCTTGTAGTTTCACACAAAAAAAAGTCACACAGATTGTAATGTATCACATATCTTGACAATAAAATTCTGATGACATAAAAAATGATACGGAAGCGGGTAAAAATCCACACGCTATAAAAAAAAAACCATTATATATTTTATGTACAATTTATTGCGGTGACTTATAAAAAGTAAATAACTGTGTAATGTGATTTGGACACACACCTCTCAGTTTATAGTAAACATTACTGATTTAATAAAAATACATGTTTATTATTAATCCATAACAGTACCATCGTTTGATCATTAGAGACCAGTGTCGATCATCATCAAGCCTTGTCTATCCACTGCTCGACTTTCCCAATGCCTTCCACTATACGCGGTCCTCCGCCTTCATCCAACTTCCTGACTGCCGCACCTACTTCACCATAAATTATATTTATCACTATGCTGATATGACAATGTTTCGAACTAATACAATTTAGAAAAGACGCTTCGAGAAATATTTCACCAGAATCGGTAGGAACTAAACGTCTTCGACATATATGTTCCATTCCTTCATCATCATCATCATCATGACCATTTGTCTGCCTATTGTTGGACATAGGCCTTTTCCGATACCTTCCACAGTACGCGGTTCTCCGCGTTCCGATCCCTTCGGCTATCATCATATATTTCCCACAGAACCCAATATGTGTGTTCACACGTGAACACATGCACAATAATAAAACCATTCACATATGAATGATTCATTTAATACAATATCCTTGTCTCTCCGGGTTTTCCGCATAAAAAATAGCAATTACTTTACTGTGATCGTGTTAAAACAACATAACATAGTGCCCATAACTTTTCGCTCGTTATTCAAAAAGGGTAAACAGCACACTGACTTTGTACAGAAAAATAATTTGAGAAAATATGTAACATAAAAATCAATTTAAGAAAAGAAAAAAAAATGTAACAGAATTGTAAATTGTTTTAGTTTAGGAGACGATGATCTGAAATGAACAGAACCGAAACAGAGTTGTTTTCGTTGCTAATAAATTAATTAAGTCTTAGGTTGTAATGATACTTAATAGTACTGAGGGGACACTATTAACTTTCAATTTACAGGTCTTAAACCCTGCGAAAAAACACAACGCAGTCGTAAAACAATATGGCTTGTATTGTCTACTAATTTCCATTTTATCGTAATAGAAATTCTAGTAGCGAACATTTTCATATAAAATCAATATTTACGTTACCTTTCTACTCAGTATCAAAAGAATCTCTCATCTGTCAGTATTTTGAGAGTCATCATTATCAGGCCTTATTTGCCCACTGCTGGACATAGGGCCATCCCCACTGCCTAAAGATGCATTAAAAATACTGTGGCAGGCATTAGGAAAGACCTCTTATTTTAAGGCTTTTATTTAAAAGGATTAAAATAAATAAATGGTTTTCTCAGATTAACAGACCTTTTACAAGAAACTGTTAATAGTTAAATTATTGTTCTAATATGCGACCGCAGTTCAAGCTCAGTTGACACGAGTCGCTTAGAAAATAGGAAAATGCTCGTATTGTTTCAATATAGCCCCGCGGTATGCTGTAACAGACGTAATGTTACCCAGTCGCGGCAACTGTTAGGTTTTGCAATTACTCTACGCAGTAAAGTCACCGCATAAATGGAAATAAAACAGCTGCACTGCAGTATTGCAACGAGCAGTCGCGGGCCTTTAGGAATTTTCAGTGCCTTGTGATGTTATGTAACACTACTGTAACAAATTGACTTTCCTTACCTATCCGGATTGGCTTGATATTCCGAACTTAAAGCGATCTAATAAGTAAACAAGGAAAGAATACTAAGCTAAGAAAAGATATACAAACCAAATAGGAACACAGAGTTGTCGATTATAAGAAGAAGACAGAAATGTGCAATGTAAAAAAGAGTACAGAGTAGATGTCAAGAGTAGAACATAAGATGAAAAGCCTATTCAGATTTTAGTGTTAAGATATAGTAGCAAGTTCTACAAAGACTATTTCGATTAAACGACAGTATTTGGAAGTAGTTTAAATAAGTACCTGCTCGTCTAGACTTACCGGACCAATATCTCGACTTATGTGTACGGCAAAGTGATTAAGGCTTGTAGTTTTGGCAGCGGTTCAACATTGGTCTCTCGTCTCTTAGCAATTTGTTCCAACCCTATGTTAATCACAAACAACAAATCAGATGCAGTTTCACAAAATAACGTATTTGCCTTTCATCAAATAAATTTTACCAATTCTTCATTTACTGTCTTTCTATGTCTGCGTATTAACATAATTTATGATAGGAGTGATAAAAAAAGTAATAAATACGGCACATAAATTATACTAATGGCAGTGACTCCATAAACACTTAACACGACAAGGTGTGTCATAGGATTGTTACTTTTACGACTTCGTCTGAATATCGATCGTAAAAATATGTAGGATTCCTTTTTAATGGGCCGAAATTAATTTTTATTTACATCTCATTTTGCATTCTTACCTGTTTTTCATACGTCGACTTTAATTTGACGCTGAGCAGAATTTCCAAATCGATATTCGATTCTTTAAATATTAAACTACTTAGAACTATTACTTTCTATTCAATAATATTCACCCTTTTCTCCAAATACTTCTTCATTGCCGGATGTTGGCCCAACTTAACCAAGACGTGACCCAAGTGTGGTCTTTAGTGCTGGTAATACTGGCTCACTCTCTAATCTTTCATAAAACAAATCTCCTTTTTGATGCGTGGATTATCGTCGCGGTTCCTCTTATTGTAACCGTCAGTTCCTATCATACTCTGATAAGAAAAAATGTCTCTGGAGAGACTCAAACTTTTATTAATTAAGCGTCATTCGTTCACTAAACGTGTCGTATAAATAAGCTGCGATCGGTCGTGGTACGACAAACTTTACCGTGGACAAACCTAACGTAGTAATTACACGTGGAAATTGAACGGATCTTTCCATTCTGCAAACTAGCAAATACAGTAATGCTAACATCGCGCTCCGGGGCACGTTCCTAACCCGATTGTAAAAGTTCCGTTATTAATAATCTCATCTAATGCCAGCTAGGATTTCGGATACGACTTATTTTCAATCGAATCTTCACTTGTATCTTCTCTCTATCATTACTTTTATCAATACATCTAGAATATATAAGTTTTTTTTTCAATTTAAACTTATTCATAATCTATTCATAGAGCAGCGGAATATAATTTCGTCGACACCATCATAGTTGCAGAATAAAGGAGTAACCGATGCAGTTTTAATCTCCACTACTAGTACAGATAGTGTATAAAACGTTTGTAACCGTTATTTAAGACAAATTATGTCACATTCAACTAATAATGCTATTTTGTCGTCTTCGAAACAAGTATAGGCTTAAAGCTATAACCAAAAGGACCAGTAAAGCAGAATTGTCGTCATTACAAGTGGAGCCCCTAAGTGTAAATTTAATTTTAGATATCTACACCAAGAGATACTTTAAGTAACTCTTAGCTTAGCAGTTTTTGTATTAAATTGATATTTTATTCTAAGAGCCAATATCAACCCCGGCACGTCGATGACGGAGGCAGTCGAGTGGTACACGAACGCGAATGCCGCTCTGCTCAACCATCTCACCAAAGAGATCAAAGACACCGACAGCAGTACTATATGGAGGTATGCTTTCATATTATACAAAGCAAATAAACTATATAACTATAATATTTAAATCTTTACTAGACATGGTATACTGTTATTGTTAATATTTTTATCCACGGCATCATCCACAGCAACAGTAAGCTTCAGTAGAGTTATTTAATGGATACTTAAGTATGGTGTAGTGACCGTCGTGTTAATAATGGCCAATTTTTAATTTCGTGTCCAGTATCACGATAAGTTCAGTCCGTCTCCCAACTTGTTTTGGTTAACTCTTACCAAGCGGTCTATCTTGTTGCCTATTTTATACAAAGAAAAGTATTATTAAAAATATTGAAAGGAATGTTTAATGAATATAATATTTGCAGTGTATTTAGGTTAACTAATATCGACGTATAGGAACATATTAGATGATGTCAAGTTATGGAGATGCGACGTGTTTTGTTCATATCTAGGAATTAGGTCGACGGTTATCGGTTTATTAATTCACTAAGTATTTTTCAATAAAAATGCATATCTTGAAAATTTCCTTCAGCTGATAATAAATGTTGGAATAGAAAATAAGTGTTGAAACTTTCAAGAGAAGATTTACAGTATAGCAGTGTCTGTGAAAGCCCACTTTAAGAAACCTAGTACTGTTGTATTTAATAATAGTGAAGTAAAATACATATTCGCTTAACTTTTATTCACAAAATTAAATCTGAATTCAAGATTCTATGATATTTTTAAAATAATATAAGAAATAGGAAATATTTGTATTTATATTTTTGTATGAAAGTAATAAACTCAAATTACTAGACTACTTTTAAAAACTTTTTTATCATTACAAAACCAACCAAATTAGTTATTGGGAAATCACTAGATAAACTGTTAGATTATTTTAAAATTGAATTTAAAAAAAATACAAACATGGACGTCGAGGATCACCTTTGTGATCCAACGGCTCGTTTCATTTCGTGTCCCCTTCTATGAAAAAAAAGCACATTGGAAATGAATTATCAAATCATGAAGACATGTATATTATAGTAGCCATAACTGAATGCAAGCTGCCGCTACAGTGCGGCAATTCGGACCAGGGTAACCTCTCCCTTGCAGGATTCAACTATATAGCAACGTATGTTAGAACGAAACGACTCGACGAAAAGATGTTCAAGATACTGTGCTGTACTGTAATATTGTTTCTAAAATATGTCATCACCAGCTCACTTCACCGCAGCACTGTTGGCTCTTTTATAAAATGTATGTCCGTTTTTATTCCGTAATATAAAAAAAAGTTGTAGTTTATGTATTTTTCCAGACTATGTTCCACATCTTTGTTAAATTTCATCCAGATCCTCCACAATTCGGGAGATACATTCTATTCTTTTTAGATTTGACCCGACAATTTATTTTAGTAAATCTTACCTCAGAACGCTGTTTATTTTAACACGTTCGCTGAGAAACGAGGTCTAAATCATCCTCAATGCAACTTCCCTGTAGTGCGACAGAAAAACGTGTACTTCTCTGTGGTGCGAAGGACATAACTATGTTAAAGGAGCTGTGGTCCAATGGACTGCGTGTCTAACGTCTAGTCACGTTGCGGGTCGATAACACCTAGAACGGAAAGTACGCAAAAATTGTTGCCACAGCGAACGTGTTAAGCAAATATTTGTTTCAGAATATGTTTTTAATGATATGAATAAATGGAAATATTAATATTCTGATCGTTTGTTGCAGGTATTTAGTAGGCTTCAAAAACTTGCTTCGCAGTATAGAGTGCAAGGGGATTGCCTCAGTTCTCGGTATAAACTACTTTGCACGAGGCTATTTGCAACCGCGATCTCATGAAAGGCGAGCACTTTTATCCTTTTCATCATCATCAGCTCACTATACGTCCCCACCGAGGGGCTCGGAGCCTACCCCATTATTTAGGGTGACTAGGACTAGAGTAGACATTAGTCAACCACGCTGGCATAGTGCGTGTTGGTTGACTTCACACATATCTTTGAATTTCTTCGCCGATATGTGCAGGTTGCATCACGATATTTTCCTTCACCGTAAGAGCGTCGGATAATTTACATATGCAATTCGAAAATGGAAAAACACATTGGTACATGGGATCGAACCTGGACAACATCGAGTAGGGTCCGGTCAGGCCAAGCGCTTAACAACTGCGCTACCGACGCTCTTTCATTCTCATTCAGAGTCGTTTTTATTCCCTAAATTAATTATTAATGTTAATTAAATAAAACCTATAGTTAACATACGTAATACTAAACATTTGAGTGTTTCAAAATTCTTTTTAAAGGAAAAAAATCAATTCATTAACATTTTTAAAATTACATCCACTATCGTATTTTTTTTGTATAACTCGTTTGGCATGATTAAAAAATATCACAGAACAAACTTTACCCTTTACATACTATTACATACTGGTAAACCATTGAAATGTTTGTATGAATAACAGTTACACTACGTTCCTATCCCGGGGGCCTCAACTGATTGCAGGTCACACGTCGTGAGCGCTCCTCACATGCCTTGGATAAAATACGAGCGTACGAGAATGTTTGCAATATGTTAAATCTCAAGATATATGTATGTTAAGTATTGTTAAAATGGAACATTATTTATATTACTTATATTTGCGTGTAGATGGGCATTACGTCAGCAGTAGGTTTTACTTTTTTACAAATATTGGCAATGTACACATTGTCTATGTTTGAAAACTGACAAAAACGAATTATAACTGCTGCTCATGAATCATTAATATAGAAAAAAAAAATAAAGTCGAAAAATTCACCAATTTTTACGTCAGCATTGGAGAGGGGGGGAGGTTCAGAACTTTGCTTAATGTTGTTGACAAGGGGGAGGGGGTTAATAATTGTAATTAATCTGCTTACGTAATACTTGAACGACCCCTTATGACAAGATTGAGAAGAAAGTGAAACTATCATTCCTTCATTTATTTTTCGGGAGTTGGCATCGACTAGATTCGAGCCCTTTGGGAACTCTTCAGATTGAGTGGGCTTGTTACTATTTCGCGGTCGTGGTGCGTCATAGTACGGGTTCGAAACTAGTCGGTGCCGACACGGAATTAATGATTGTTAGGCATTTTATTTTTAGTTAATGATAATATTTTACTATAGTTTAAATAGTTTGATAGATAAATTTGTCGACAACCCGTTGTGCGGATTCTGCATTGGTTTAGAATTACATATATAAAAATGTTTTCCACTATGATATAGTACAATTGTTAGTAATAATAAAAGTAACTAAATAATATTTCTTTCCCGTTTTGTAAAGAGGTACATTATCGGTAATTTATTCATGAAAAAAGTTTCACTTCTCAGCCAAAGCTCTTATCGCTAAATGGAAATATAAAACTTAAATAAAGAAAATAAAGAAAGTAATTAAGTTAAAAGAAAGGCTTCCTATGAAAGTAATAAATGGGTTAATTCCTTTTAAATATATGAAATACTTTTCTTACAACTTCAACATCATGAACCTGCCCTTTTCCCTACGGAGGGTCGACACAGTATGTACTCTTCCATACATCTCTGTCAGCTCATATCTGAACTCACACACTTCTTACGCATATCTTCTTTCGCACAATCCATCCACACCTTCTCCGATCGTCCTCCTCCTTTACAGCCAACCACATTGAATCTCATCATCTTCTTTATGTGGTCATCATCCCTTCGCTTAACATGTCCATACCACGCTAACATAAATGTAGAAAATGAAAACCGTAATTAATTTAAATAATAATAATAATAATCGTTTATTTCGCAACACACTGGTTGTACATATTAAAATTAAATAACAAAATACGATTTTTCTACAATATTATTTTTTTTACATCCATCATAATCAGCTCACTATACGTCTCCACCGAGGGGCTTAGAGCCTACCCTATTGTTAGGGGTGACTAGTCTATAGTCAACCACGCTGGCCCAGTGCGGGTTGGTTGACTTCACACAAATCATTGAATTTCTTCGCCGATATGCGCAGGTTGAATCACGATGTTTTCCTTCACCGTAAGAGCGTTGGATAATGTACATATGCAATTCGAAAATTGAAAAACACATTGGTACATGGCGGGGATCAAGCCTGGGCAATATCGAGTACTGTCCGGTCCGGTCAAGCGCTTAACAACTGCGCAACCGACGCTCTTACATTTTTACATTATTTAAACGAAAATACAATAAATGTCATTTGGCTAAAGAAAGGGTTCCTATGAAGGTAATAAATGGGTTAAATTCTCTTGAATATATATGCTACAAGTAAAAATATATTTTAAATTATAGACGCATAGTTTACGTGATAAAACCACCCACGATAACACCGAAATAAGACGGTGAATCAACAAATGTAAGTGTATTCAAGCAGTTTTACGAGCCATTAGATTAAGAAGAAAAAATATATATTGCCTATAACTATCCTACATAAATGGACTATTCAACACAATTAAAATTATTCAATTCCATTCAGTAGATCCCGAGACTAGCATCTTCAAACTCTGTATTAGTATATATTATAATGGGTCCGTTGGGTCCGAAACTAATCGGTACCGACACCGATTTACACGTGAGTTAAACCGTTTTTGTAAGTTATACAGTTAAATATCTCACGAAAGTTTATTAATTTAATTAGTATAGATTATTAATTCTTCAACAAAACATAACTGAATTTATTACGAGAGTATAAAGGATGTTTTTTTGCTTTCAAAATGACTTGTATTTTAATCAAAGGATGTTCATTTTATCTTAAACAATTACATCATTAGGTTACAGCAAAAAAAGTTGGTTGATATTAATGTCGCCACGTAAAAAGAACGCTGGAAGAAAGCGCTACCGATATCCTTAGCTAATTATATTGGTTAATGGTTGGTATATTGAAAAACATAGCTTTAAATTAAGTACAAACACAGTACAGTAAAATTAAAGCAAAAGAATTAAGTAATGAAACATCTACCATTAAGTCGTCGTGTGTTTCGTCGTGATCAACAATTTTGCGCGATAGTATTTTGCGCCGGCTAAGGGTGCACTGGATGCAGGCGGCGCAGGACAGGTTATCGTGGCAATCGACGGGGGAGAACTACGTCCAGCAGTGGACTACATTAGGCTGATAATGATGATGATGATGAAGCGTATTTTGACAGCGCGGAACGCAAAGATGAACCGACGAGCCAATAGCGAGACATCATTCTTGCGGCGCGTCACCCGCTCGCCGCGCGATCTACCTCATACCACTAAATCGACCGTTAAATTTACTGCGCAGCTTAACGTCGGCGTTCTTTTTCTGTGGCTAGAGTTATACAGTGTACGTTTTTATTAAAGTAAATCTTAGCAAAAAGCTTTCTAAAGAACTTGTCAGACCATTACTGAGATTAGATTAGTTTTTTTTCTGTTTATTAAACTTAAGATTTTAAATTGTCATTCCTAGTATTCATTCATTGTTTAAAATTAATGTTTTTGTTTTATTTTATTTTTAAATAAAAAAAATATCTCACTATAATTCTTCTTCACATTAACTTTATTCAAACACGTTCATCATCATCAGCTCCCTATACGTCTCCGAGGGGCTCGGAGCCTGCCCTATTATTAGGGGTGACTAGACCATAGTCAACGCTGGCCCAGTGCGGGTTGGTTGACACATATCTTTGAATTGTGCAGGCATCACGATGTTTTCCTTCACCGTAAGAACGTCGAATATTGTACATATGAAATTTAAAAATTAAAAAAAACATTGGTACACGGCGGGGATGGAACCTGGACAATGTCGAGTACGGTCCGGTCAAGTGCTTAATAACTGCGCCACCGACGCATCAAACAACACGTTCACCGTTCCCGCAATTACCTTAAAATGATTATTTTTTATACAAAAAGTTTTTATGTGTATGAACATTACTAACCGAATTCAATATGGGTTGTAATCGACCAAAGTCCAAATCAAAGTAGTCATAACACCAGTAAAGAGATTTTTTTTTAAATATGAAAAACTATTTTTTTTTATTATAATCGCACACGACTTCTCTGTGGTCATCAGAATATCCCACTAAAGTTTTATCAACAGTTTTCCAGTGGTTTACTAAAACGGGACAAAATTTGATTTTCAAAAAAAGAATTCGGATTTTCCATTTTGCAATAAATATTCTGTGTCGATATAAAAACTTTTCGAAATAGAAATCCACTTTACTGGCCATTCAATTATAAAAGCATATAAGCCATCAAAAAATATTTCACTTTAAAAAAAAAACACCCTTCTAAACCATATTCGTCACCTGTCACGATGCCAATTTTTTTTTTAATTCGCAGTTCGATTGAAGTTATAGTGAGCCTAGCTTATCTGGCCGGTAGGAGGCGCTGCTGTCGCGGTTCTGTCAGAATAAATGTAAAACATTCATCAGATTTGAAGATTACATATTAGAAAAAACTGACAAGTAATTGACAGTACAATAAAATAAACTTTTTGAATATTAAAAAAAGAGGGCGCTAGTGAGCCGTTATAATTTAATTTATGCCCACTGGGTCAGATAAATTTGTCGTTCTATAAAAATAGTCACATTCAAAATTGCATCACGTGTATTGTATATTGTTTTGTGACGGGAAATGGACGTTTTTTTTTAGAAATCAAATCGCTCCGTAAAATAACACGTTTTCGTTTCGAATCCGATTTAACGAGCATTAATCGAGGCGTTATGAATATTTTATAACTATTGATATTGTAGAAAGATTTTATATTGAAAAAAAAATGAATGTTATTCTCAATGCCTTCTGTGATCGGAGAATTTCATTGCAGTAAATCTTTTATAGTACACTAGATGTCGCTGGCGACTCTATGCGTAAATAAAACGTATATAGTGGTCTATGTGTCCTTCCAGACTGTTCTACAAAATTTCATCCACATCCATGAAGTCGTTCCGGAGATACCTACAAACAAACATCCATCCAAAATTTACCATATGTATAGACAATAGCCGAATTCAATGGAATTGAAAAATTATATATACACATGTCACTGACTGAACTAATTACATTATGTAAAGTATCAGTGTTCATGTTAATGACACAAACATGCCTATTTTTAATACGGTTTTTTTATGGAAACTAAACTAACGTTTAACCTGGATGCCACCGGATGCCAAGTGATATGGTCGAAATATGGTACGTGCTAGTTTAGTAAGTGCCTACACTCTCCTCTTGAAGGCCCCCACATCGAACTTGGTAACACTAACCGCAAATTATTCCACTCCTTTGCTGTGTAATATTGTGTATTAAGTTTGTTAATAAGGGCTTATAAAGGTATAATTTGCAAGAACCTCTTCGCGAGTAAAGGCCTCCTCCAACGCCAGCCAGTATTCTCTTGATTAGGCTATATATATATCCGGTGGCCCTCCTATCTTCTTTAAGGTATAATTTAGCAAGTTCTAATTTCTCATGTCTATTCAATCGAAAATAATTGAAATTAAGATCATGTCAGCTTAATTCTTTGAATCAATTCTAATATGGTTTTGTTTTGATTAACTAAGGAAAGAAGATATTTGTGTTTGAGTTAAGCGACCTACTTTAGTTTTATAAAAATAGTAAGGCATAACAAACTAGATATAGATTTGTTATTTTAATACTAAGTTAAATTGGTATAAGTAACCTAATTAAGACTGTGACTCATTAGATGTTGGCTTCATTGCGTAATTTAAATTTAAATATCAGAAACTCTTAACCGATTTCGTCATAGATTTACTTAAGAATTATTACATCAAAAATATATATAATATTTAATTAAACTAAATTTAATTCAGCATAAAACGCGCCAATAGACTAATAGTTAACGACTATCGATGTAGCGGTCTTGAGTTTGAATCTCACCAATCGACTGTTAACAATAACCTAGCACAAACTTTTTCAAGCTTACAGCAGGTTACAAGAAATAATAGTAAATTAACAATAATCTACTAATATGTTTGGAACAAGAAAATTACATAAATGTATGTACATGGTCACTTGCAAGTATTATTCTAATAAACCTTAGTACTACTGTACTAAAACAATATCTACTCAACTCATACTAATAGTAAAAAAAGAGCTGTACAAAATATCGTAAATACGCAACTTCCGCTAAAAAAAAACAAAAAACTACGGCTGAAAGACTGCTGTAGTCCGCACCCTTGACTATATAAAGCTATTGACGCTTCAAATTCGATTAGATTAGATCATTCAAGTTACACTTTTATGAAATCATTTTGTGTATACCATTAACGTATAGAAGTTGTATGGAGAAAGCTGAACACCGGCGCAGGGACGGTGCAGGCCGTACTGGCTCCTTTTGCCATGCATTTAATCTTTTTTTTTATTGTTGTAATATGATTTTTACATGTTTTTTTTTGTGGCAATAAATGACCTTCTTTCTTCTCTCTTAATTGTTCAAATTTCAAGTCTCTTGTCTTTTTATTTAACGATTTTATTGTTTATGAATGTAAGCTAATTTCACTGTAGGTGTACATTAAATAAATAGATAAATCATCAGTGGAAAAAGACAAGGAAAATACCAGAACGTATATTCTAATGATTATTCAGAAGTGTGTACTTGAGATATGACTTTATCTGAACAAATTATATCAGCATTTCTTATTGTCATGTGGTTTTATCGTCAAGTCGAAAGTGGTCGAAGTTTTGTCACTTGACTGATTATGACTTGGCATAATCGATAACATCCTTCTGGACATCCTAAAATAGTAATACCTTTTATTTATCATGAGACTAGTTGAGTTTAGAGCCATTCAAGTATTACGCAAGCAATTTAAGGAGGTGGGGGGGGGAGTCTTTGCTTCGCTCATTTTGAAAGACATAGGCGTCTAAATTGTGATTGCGCCAACAGTAATTTCTAGTTTTTTATACATTAGCAACATATGCATTTTCTATGCTTGAAAATTAAAGACGACGAATTATAACTGCAGCTCATGAATCGTTGATAAAAAAATGTTAGTAGAAAAATTAATATACCACACATTTACTGTAATTATCTGAGGGGTCGTCATAGTTTTGCTTACTTTTGCTGACAAGGAAGAGGGGAGTGAATAATTGTATTAAATCTGCTTACGTAGTACTTGAACGGCCCCTTTGAGGGTTCAAGAACTTAACCCGTACAGGGACGTTGCAGTCCCGGCCGACACCGAGCTACCCCTTTTTGTTACACTTTTCCTTCATTGTTGCTGTTGTAAATCTGTGTAATGTGTTTTCTTCTCACTATACTGCAATAAATGGGATTTCTTTCATTCTATTCTACCTTGGAACCAACTTAATACACAACTACCCTGTCTCGGTTTTCCATTGTTCGAAATCATTTTCTAAAATACTTGTTATAATGATTTAAACATATTCTACTACTAAGCTAAAGCCCAGAGACTTCGCTGGATCTCATCACACCACCTGATCACAATGGGAGAGGATCGCTGTGTCAAAAGAGCACCGAGTCGGCCGGCCCAGATACCGCTGGCGAGACGCCGCAGAGCTGGATCTGCGCGAGCTTCAAGCGAGCGACTGGCAAGAGACACCGTAGGAAAGGCGACGTTGGCGATCTCCCGTGTCGCTGGCAACTACCCACTTTGGGTCGCTGCGCCAGCGGAGTAAGTAAGTAAGGGATGTAGCATTTTAGTGGCGAAAACAATTATTGAAATACGTCTAGTACCTTGGGTTTTTGACTTTTTTAAATATCTTAGAGGTTTAAGGTCGTCTGTTCTACGGAGTGGCCTATCTCCGAAACTCTGTACTCAAACTTACGTTTCTACAGAACGCGATGTTGGTCGACTGTTGTGCGACTCATCAGTTATTCCTAGCTATTAAAATATTTGTTAGACTGAATACAAGAATACAAATTTATCCAACTTTCAATCTTCATTAGAATTGAAATTCATATAGTTCCAAATTTATCCTAAAACAAACATTTCCCGTTTTATGTTATTACGGAAATACAAAAGTAAACTATGGAAAATTCATATTTAAATGATGTATTATTATTTTAGTTAATGTAACCACTTTGTGACTAGTTTGTTTTTGTTAAAGAATATATTAATTAAGAATGTAATAAGAAATTACTTTACATGTTTTTAACCTCAACTTAAGGAAAATTCAAATAAAATATAAACTGTTTAATAATATATTGAATGAAAGACGTAATTAATAAATCGCTAATAGCCTAATGGTTATGAATACAGACTACCGATTTAACGTAAATTCGGATTACCGTTTGATTATTGTCGTGAACCATATTCTAATCCAATTTTATAAACTTCACTGCAATGGTTACAAACAATATTAGTGAACTAATAAGATAAAACGTCGAACGTCGATTATGAAAACATCGTGATGCAACCGGCAAAGAAATTCAAAGATATGTGTGAAGTCAACCAACGCGCACTGAGCCAGCGTGGTTGACTATGGCCTAGTCACCCTTAATAATAGGGTAAGTTCCGAGCCCGTCGGTGGGGAAATATAGTGAGCTGATGATGATGATGAATAAGATGGTCTATTAATATTAATATTAAATTAAAGAAAAATTTCGTCTTTCATAAATTAATCTTTTATTATAATATACTTATTGGTTTTCTATGACTTTATTCGAATTCGTTTACTTTTTCCTAAATTAAATATTTAAAAACCATTGCTAAAATATAACTATAGATGTAATTAAGAACACTTCTCTTCGCCAATTAATCGAAATTCAAACATAATCCTGAAACAAAGGTCATTAAAATTTCTCCACACTTTAACTGTATCAAAACTTCACCTTCATCCAATCTCACTATAAAAAGAAATAAAGTCGCGTCATGTATAAATAAATAACAAAATAGGTCCAACGTCATTATCAGTTCTTGTATGCCCACTGCTGCACTGCCTGACAATGCCTAAGAACAAAAAAATATCTTCTCCAAATAGGTTCCTTGTTCCAAAATATATGAGAACATAATAACAAATTTGATGTTCATTTCTTTATAGTTTTTCAATGCAATATGACTCTGTATTTCAAAGCGAACAAACATATATTTTAGCTTAGATAAATACCTATATATTATAGTATAAAAAGTATAGCTATATGTTTAGAAAAAGATACAAATTTGATAAGAGATTACCTATCTCAAATTTCCTTGAGAACGTACTGTAGAGATATTATGACGTTTATGTACAATGTAAACAAAGGCTGTCTCTTTCATATTCTTCGTGAAAATAGAGACGCAGTGTAAGCCCACGGTTAAGGACGTTCGTAATCTCTGTTGTCAATGGAACACTAGATTGAAATGACCTTTTCATTAACAATTTAGATGGATGTTAGAAGGTAACAAAACGGATAAACAAATCTGGATAAAATTTGACACAGGGTTTGAATATTGTCTGTAGTCACACGTACATAAACCAAGACGATTTTTTTATTGCATGGATAGTCTCGAGCAAAATTTATTTATTAAAAAAAAACAGTTCATCAATTTAAAATATAAATATAAAATCTAAATTATTTTGAACAAAAGTTTATGAACAATTATTACAAACATACTTCAAAAGTTTAAAAATGAACTGTGTTTCAAAATAAAAGGTTCTTTGAAATCTGTGGTTATGTATTATAAATCTATATTATTTAAATTATATAAAAACATACCTTTTTCTGTCGACTATTCTACAATCTGATATCTTAGAGGATATTTCCACGTCGCTGCTGATATGTGAAATATAGAGAGATGTAACAGCTACACGTCCAAACAGTTCAAATTTAACGGCACGCTATCGAGAAACGAAGCTTTTTCTTAAATACTTTCATCTTTCTCTTCACGAACGGATCCACTGTGATTGTTTTTAAACGTCAATAGTTCATTAAAAACTCTTTGGTAAACGTATTATCACTATCTGTCAATACTGGCTGGATGCACGCCGACCGTGAAAAAAGCCATTTGACTTATGACCAGGTTAAGAAACTTTCGCGGCAAAATTTAAAAATAGAACGGTTGTACGTCAGTCGGCAAAAATGGCGTCGCGCGGTCTCGATGGTTATTTCGCTTGTATTGTTATTTCTATTGGAAAATTAGTCTTTAATGGGCGGAATGATGCGTAAAAGACTGTTAAGTCTTGCCCACGCCTTCTCCGCGACACGACTGAACTAACGCAATCCTTTCGTCGTCAAATATTCAGCTTAATAATTTAAGACCAGTATATAACAGGGCTCTGTATATGGTTGATCTTCGGTGTCACATAGTGAATACGTTTGTGATGCGGAACTGCGTGGAGTTGATACAGCGCTGCGTATTTCTAACAGTAAGTTTAAGATTAATTTTCTTACAAAACATTGAATAGATAAGGTTAGCGTTTGCAAGAGTATTATCGTTTAACATACTTGTTTACTAAATCATCATCATCATTATCAACAGCCTTTGTCTGCCCACTGTTGGACATAGGCCTTTCCCAATACTTGTTTACTTAGAAAGCAAATATTATTTTTAATTTCCAAACCGTAAAGTCGCTGGTAAATTAATGTGAATACGAAATTCTATAATCTTAAAACACGTTATACGGTATCGAACCTATACGCGTAGATAACGGTCCAGGTTGCTACTACGCGACAAAAACTTTCCCCAAAAACAAATATAAAATAAATAATTAAAATAAAAACGTCATGTTGTATCAACTCTGTATGATGTATTCATATAACACTTATATGTTCGTCTCACAGTAATTTTATTGTACACTCAGTGCCGCCTACGTCTTCATCTTTGTTCTCTAACCATTACAGTAGAGTTTCGTGCAGTAGCTAGATGCTGCCGTACAATTATGAATAACGCCAATTTACAATTTAACCATATGAAATTTTAAATCAAAAAATTACATACTTAATTCTATCAATAAAATGAACTTTGTCAATTTACCCGCCTTACTCTTAACCGTCATTTTATTGTATAGACTATTTAAATAAAAGATTAGCGTGGTATGGACATATTATGCGAAGGGATGAATGTCATATAACAAGAAGAATGAAAATTAGATATGAAGGTGGAGGGATATGTGGGTCGAGG
>JAODUI010000005.1:1018963-1035251 GCA_027563995.1 Papilio gigon | reverse complement strand
CCTACCAAAACCCATCATGTCAAATGGTCCTAAGTTATCGATGGTTTTTAGAGGACATCATTCTTCAAGAAATAGCAAGGGATATAAAATATCCTACACATTTCTTACAGGTACAGGATTGACCATTTAGTTACATATGTCGTTTTGTACAACCATATGAATTAAATATGAATAAATTTAAACATTTTTTTACCAAGATTACGCGCTGAAGTCTGGAAAGCAGCTTCTAGATTTCCCCTGCGCCTTCGTATTTAATAGCAGTGTCCGAGGCAGAGGAGTTATCACGTCACCCAATTACCCCGGCATCTATCCTCGAGATACTGAATGTAATTACTTCTTCTACGGCAATCGAGACGAAAGGGTTCGTCTGCATTTCACACATTTCGATATTGAAGGGGTTATTCCGTAAGTTTTGTTTTTATATTTCGTATACTAAATAATTCGATTGCGATGTAAAAACATGATTTGATAATTATTTATTGTATGTAACTTTGTACACGACATTTTACAATCCGTCCAATTATCAACAAACTTCGCCAATGTTCGGTGTCATTGGCATTAGAATCGGCAAGTAAAAATTCTCCTGTTCAAATTAAACGAGCTGTAATAATATTTCTACAGGTGTAAATCGATATCAGCAAGTGATTATATACAATTTTCAAGTCAGATGGTCGATCTCGAATGCCCAAGGTACTGCGGCCAATTAAATGAGCTCCATTTTACTTCGAAGAATAATTTTCTTAAACTAACTTTCAAATCAAACGACCGTCTTGATGCTACCGGATTCAGAGCGGACTATATTTTCTTGAGAGATTCAGAAATGCATAGTATGACAATGCCAGAGTTTGCGGATAACGGTAAGTTGCCTATGACAAGCTCAACGAATTACTATATTTATTGTAACTATTAAATGAATAAGAAATCAGTTGAATCGTCAAACCTTTAAAGACAAACATAACCTATAAATTTTAATACACATTAAAATGCATAACACTTTTTTTTTCACAGATGCTTCGTCATTAATTCCGATGTTGGTATGGCAGATGACTTTGCTGAAATTAATTGACATTGTTAAGATTGTGACGACGGTCTGATTCAGAAGATTTTGAGTAAATGAAATAAATTCATTTGTACAAACTTTTATCGTATTTCATTATATACTTAAATCTTCCTACTCTCTCTCCTGGTGCCTCCCCAATAATGGAGGTAGGCCGTCAGCTCACCGAACTTTTACTCGATCCTGAACTTCCTTAAGGTTAGCAAAACCATCATTGTTCAGAAGGTACCAAGTTGGTTGTTAAGTTTTTTGTAAAATGAATCGTTGAAAAAAATACTAAATCAAGTCAATATCTCATGTCATCTGTTTCTTCTACACCATTACCTGCACCGGTGACCCAAAATGATTATGCGATTTACAGACCCATTTACCTGTGGGTAAAAAATTGCGAGCTTACCCTACTAAATTCATATAAGGAAACTTTGTAATATAAGTATTTTATTATGAAAGAAATTGTAGAATGTTTACATTGAAAATATTGGAGACTCACATCTTTGCAATTAGATTAAAAAAATTATTAGTATACTGTCCAATACAAAATAATTCATTAGTACTAATACATCGCTGACTTGGCATTAGTGTATTAGAAACAAATAACATTGCCTATTAACCATACAGCTTTTAGAGCAAAAACTAAAGTGACAAGACGTCGTTACAGCATAATTAAATTTCATTGCTATTGTGTAAATTTTGAATGTCAAACAATTTGGTTCTCGCGTCTTAATGAAATTGTGTATAATTAAGGAAGTTTAACGAGATATAACAGATTGAATACAGTAAGCTATCATAAAGTGCTTCGTCGAAACTGTTAAAGTTCTCCGAACGGGGATGAATAGTTTCGAACTACAAAGTCAGATTGCAGCTTTCAAATAATTAAGACAGATTTCCACTACCTTAATGCATGCATGCATTTACATTCAATTTAGATAATAGTGTATTGATGGCTTTTAGACATATTGAATTTAATGCTATGATGTAATAATAGATGACTTTATTGTAATTTAAAATTTTTAACATTTGTAAATAAGTCAGGGGTTTTTAAATATTGTAGAGTTTTTAAAGTAGAATTAAAGTCCACGGATGTCGACGACCACCTCGGTGATCACTCCGATCGTTTGACCATTCTCTTATAAAAAAAAACAATGTCTTAATTGTAGATTTCAAACGAATTTCAATATATGCATGTTTGAAATGTCGAAGTTCTTTTTCTTTTCTATTTTAATAGTATGACCTTAAATAATACGATTTCCAATATAGAACTCTTGTAGTGAAATGCAATTTTCCTGTTCCCTAAAAGAGGTCACTAACTCTACTCTACTCTCTTTAGGTCACACTCTACCTTGTTTGAAATCTAGATGTATATTGAAAATATTAATTTAAGAAGTAAAGAAAAACTTTTATGTAATTAAAAAGAAAAATAACATTTACAAATCAAGAGTTTAAGAATGAATACCTCACGATCTCGCTTAAACAAATTAGTTCCGGAACACTCGGAACACAGTTTCACGTGAGAAAACGGACGAAAGCGTTTTATTAAAAAACTTTCCTTATATTCGGCTTTCGCTTCAGATACACTGTAAGCTCGCTGTAAGGGTTTATTTTTACATTCTTTTAATGCTGTTTTACGTTGGTTTATTAACGAAGGTTGTTATTTATGAGTTCCAGTCTACATATCCTTTTATACGGGGAGGTTAGCTTTTATGCTTTAAGCGCTTTTCGCTGGATAAATAAAGAGTAATAGTAACATTGTATATAATACATAGTTCAATTTCTGTATACATTCTAATATAAATAATTGAATTGACATTATCAACTTGTTATCAACATTGAACGGACACTTGTTAAGTAATCTTAAGAGAATAAAAGTATACGTGACTAAACTTAAAACGGATTGAGTACGTTTGTTTGTTAAGAGATTTCTTCGTCTGGAAAGTTTTAGAATAAAATGTAGTTGTTATCTACGTGTAAGAGATGTCAGTATCTTTATAGTAAAGTCGAACTATTTATAAAAAGAAGATCGATCGTAAAATATTACAAGTTAACATTCGACAATAAAAATGATGCAGGTCCTTTTGTAACTTACCACGTTCTTTTACTTTCCGTCCTTGCGGTACGAGGTCTTATCGGCCCGCTCCGTGACTAGACGATATGCGACACGCAGTCCATTAGAACCCACCTCCTATAACAAAGTTATGCCCTTCGCATCACAGAGATGTACACGTTTTTTCTTACCGCACCACAGGGAAGTTGCATTAGGGATGATCTAGACCTCGTTTCGCAGCGAACGTGTTAAGAAAATGTTAATAGATAATATAGCACTTAGAAAACAGTTATTTTTAAGCTTTAGCAGTTTTTTTGTTAATTTGCTAATATTTCATTTCAGATATTCCAGGTAAGCTTTAAAAAGCTTGTGTTAGTATATGGTTCACGACAATAGTCGAATAGAGGGATTCGAATGCAGGATCACTAGATCAGTGTTCCGTACTCATTCAGCTATTGGCGGTTCAATTTTGTAATTTGAAAAATTTGTAAATGGAAATTGAAATATTCAAATTCTAAGTATTTCAAGTTGCAGTAAAAAGTATAAAGGACAGCAGTCCACTTCAGGCCTATCAAAGAGGCTAATTCATTTTACTTTAAATTGTATTATACGAGATTGCTAAATCCTTGAAGAAAGTCGAAGATGAAATCCGTATCTCTTTTATTCCATTGGTATACTTTCAATTTCCGTTACATGTTTCCTTCGCTTACTGTGAACCGATGTCAGACATTCTTTGTGCTTTATGTACGTGTCGTCTTTACAAATTTAATTATTATTCTTTGGTTTATAGCTAGTTAAATATTACTTGAACCTTGTACTAGCACACACGTAGTAAGAATAAACAATTTTATACCCTATACAATATTATTTCGATCTCATTAAACGCCAATAGCCTAATGTTTATGACCACGTGACACGGAGTTCCGATCACGTGGTCCAGAGTTCGAATCCCACCATATTGTCGTGGATCATATCCTAGCACAAGTCTAGAGTTTAGTTGGAGTGGTAAAAATGTTAGTAAAAACAATTTGCTAGTATTTAAATAAAAAGCAAATAAAATGTTATTACATTAAAAAAAAATAGTAAAGACTTAAATTTTCCCTAACTATTTTTTTACTCAATAATAATTGAAGTTAATTTGTTAACTTAAATGTTTTTAAATTTAAATAAAAATTATCTGAACACAGAACATCTATCTGATAAATAAAATACTAAATTGTTAAGTAAATACGAATGTTGAAAAACGTTACGTGAATTACGTGACAACAAAAGTTCATCCGACGCCGTTTTTCAATGGCTTTTGAACATTGATTGAGATGAGTTCCATTAGTAAATTGGATGCCCAATAAACCTGGAGGTTGTGCAGAAAGAACGTATCTTAAATCTTTAATTTAACATTATTACATAACAATACACAAATATATACATAGCTATATATAATAAAAATTATATGTATTATTTATTATATATAACTTAGTATTATTATATCTATATAATATATATTAACCACGTCCACGACAATAAAGTAATATTCTATACTTGTTATATGACGATATCCTAATACAAGCTTTTTTAAGCTTACCACCAGAAATATTAGTATATTGACAAAAATCTGTTAATATTTTAGAAAAAAAATTATAGTTGATAAAATGTTCGTTCAAAAATTATTTTGTTAGTACATTATTGGTTTATTATTAAAATGTAATACGTATTAAATAATTAGATAAATTTACATGTCATTATACCGTTAAGTAGATGTCTATTAAAATTAACGTTCAGACTATGTTAGCTTAAAGTAATTCAATATTGAAAATTTGGTATACTCTACGTAACGTATTAAATAAAGTGAAAATAATTTAAACGTTATAAAGTATATAGTTGATTATTTTATAATATAGGATATTGTATTGTATCATGTGATTTTTTTTTTTTTTTTTAATTTATGAAGCTTAAAGCGTAAAGCTCTTCTTCACGTACTAAGGACTTGTAATACTAGTAAGTACAGTAGAGTAACTCGTTCTCGTTTGTGGTCGAACTACACAGACCTATAGTAAAGATAAATGGTGCTTTCATCAGAGATTTATGTATATTGAATTATATTTTAAGACATTCCTTTTACTACATTTAATATTGTGGACTTTGATTTATTTATTGGTGAAAGTAAAGAAACCATTAAAAGTATAATGTAAAAAACAATTGAACGATTAATCCTTTCTTCTTTCCTTCAAGTACAACTTGACGATCAAAGTATTGTATAAAATGTTACATCAACCTCATCTTTACTACTTATAAAACAGCTTAACTCACCCCTGAAGATGCTCGAAACCAGTCGGTACTGACACCGATTTACACGTGAGTTAAGCCGTTTTATAAGTAGTATAATGAAATGTCTCACGAAAGTTTTAATAGTTTAACCCGTAAGGAGTATATTAAAATTTAAATTTTAATATGAAACATTTGACCTGTTTATTTTTTGTAGTAATTTGATTCTAAATCCTTTCAACGTTCATCTTGAAATAAATTAACAAGTTCTAATGTTAGAAAAGTAGTTTAGTTTCGAATAGAAGTCCTTCAGAAAGATCAACAAAACTCTCATCGTTCAAGTGTTCAAATTAATGCGTTTGTTTTGAACGAGAGTATTTGCGCTCCAAGTTCAGCGTCTTGCTACTCATATATCAAACAAATGATCGCCTCTGCTAACAACGTTATAGAAAGAAAAATTAAACGAACGAAAACCCTACGAGCTAAAGTTAGTAAACATCGATGATCTCTAAAAGTGTTACTGTACGAAATTACAACATTAATTGCCAAGGCTACGAGCTGCTGGAATTGAGATCGTTACGACAAATGTGTCATGAGATAAAAATGCATTTAACTGTTTGAAATGTGTTTTATTCAGTTAACAATTATTGATCGTCGTTGTAAACACAACTGTATAATTTATTGTCAAGGAATCAACAAATAGTGGATAATAAATACCAGGAGGGCAGCGTGAGCGATGCGATTGAGTACTTCGATCAGACGGCCACTCTGCTGGACAAGCTGCGAGCCGTGCAGAAACAGTTGCGCCAATATATCAGGTAATATACTCCGCTCTCAATACTTTACTATCTCATTCTCTCACTTTATACCACAAATATAACAGCGACCTAGTCACTGTATTCGCTATAGATTCAATGCATTTGTTTATACATTTAAATAAAAAGAGATTTATCGACGGTCAACTGTGAACTGTGGGCGACCTCCAGAGGACCGCATGCTGAAGGCATTGGGGAATGCCTATTCCTAGAATGACCAGACAAAGACTGACGATGATGATGAGACTGTGTACTTGTCACTTAGTCTTCATTCAATTTTGAAAGCCATTATGATTAAACTTTCCTGCATCTTTATATATTTTCATAAGTTTTATTTGAAGTGCAATTCTTTTGTTTTTAATAATTTTTATATAAAGCCATAAAATTCTTCGTTAGATTCGCGAAAGAACCGTAAAGTAATGGATGAGTTTAAATCGTCACGTCTCTTTGTCCTTGCTTTAATTTCAGCATTCAGTAGATCGAAAGTAAATAGTTCGTATCTAATTCGATACGTGATCGCAGTATCAAAGCCGGCGCTCGGCTTTAGTGAATCCTGTCGACATATTGCAGCGGCTCTCTTATTACGTCACAAATAAAATCGTTAAGGAAAGCGAAGAGATTTAACGACTCCTTAAGCTGCTTTAACTTTATTACGTTAGTACGTACTCGTATATACCTCTGTAACTATGCTTCTATAATATCTGAAGCCAATCTTTGACACTTATTAAGTAAGATATACGACTAGATATTAGGACGCAGTTTGATTGCTGAAGTCCAAGAAAGTGGAACAGAATGTATTTAGTTACCTTGTAGCATTAGAACTCTTTGGGAAGTACTACAGAATTAGAATTTAATGACCACTATTTTGTTGAAGGCGTTGAAAAAGGCATATCCAGCATTGGGCTGATTATATAAACCAGTTTGCTTTTTTCCTGACAGAAAACCTGTTATGATTGTCGATTTCTTGATGATGAGAGTTTCTTATCGGTAATTTTCAGGGAAGGTGTTAATGAAAGTCTAACAGAAGCAAGGAGGAGTGAGGCGGTGTGCGCCGGTATACTAGTTCTCGTTTGTGTGGTATCACCGATTATCATTGCACTAGTAAGGAATGCAGTTAATACTATTCAGGTGACTACAACAAAATCAAATGAAAAGTAATGTAGAGAAATCTAATTAGAATTTTTTGCTTAATTACATTTTGAGCTGAATTAAAGCTGTATTTTTGTCACCTAAATGATTGCTAAAAAGCTATATTTAAAGCTGTATTTTTGGTACCTAAATCTTAGTATATAATCTTCTCGTAAACATTTCAGGTCTACGCCAGAAATCTGTCGGAAAAGGCCCGCGAGTTGGAGTACGAGAAAGAGCTAAGCGATTCATTATTATATCAGATGCTGCCGCCCAGTGTCGCCAAACAACTGAAGCAGACTCAGCAGGTGAGAACATATCTCTACCAACAGCAAAACAATTGTTAATAATTTCGACGACCATATTGTTTTCTTTAGTATGAAATGGATATTGACTATATTTTTATAACAATATTGTACGTGGATGTAATATTTTCCGTGTCCGTTAACTCTAGTATGATTAAATCATAATATTTTTTTATAAGTACGTAATTTCTTAATCTTCAGGTTCCTGCAGAATTCTTTGCATCTGTGACTGTATACTTCAGTGACATTGTCGGCTTCACCGCGATAGCTGCCGTGTCCACTCCATATCAGGTTCGTGTCTTATCAGCTTTATAAGTATCTACATTTAGAATTTTGTTCAATTTTAATCTCTGTTAATTTTATTAATTCTCCGTCATTCACTATGTGGTTTATTTAATTCTTTGTTTCTTGAATAACATCGCTTACAGGTTTATATTACAGTGTTTAATAATTTTCTTTTAACATAAGTCAGTGGGCAGACAAGGGCTGTTGATGATGATAAGTCAAAACGTATTTCCAGGTGATAAGCTTTCTCAACTCCGTGTACAAGTTATTTGACGAACGCATCGAGTGCTACGACGTGTACAAAATTGAAACAATCGGTGACTCCTACATGGTGGCATCAGGATTGCCCGTCAGAAATGGTATGCTTAATTTGGAAACTATAGAACGATAAATTAAATGCACTTTGTTAAAGTTACAGTCTCGATTTGGAATTTATTTGTAATTTATGGTAGAAGGCAATCAACCTTACGGCTTATATAATATGAATTTAAAAAATGTTTTATAAGCTTAAGCATGTTTTCGCGATTAAAAAGAGAGGGACAAGGATGACGGAAGATAGATTGATCTGGATGACGACGAAATTACTGTTATATTGTTATAGGAAATAAACATGCAACGGAGATCGCTAGCATGGCTTTGGAGTTGCTAGAGGCGACATCTACCTGTCGCCTGCCGCACCGGCCCGATCAGGTACCTACTTAGGTAATCATCGTCTCAGTGTTTTTGCCCTACATATTACAAGTGTTTCACTATCACAGCTTTGCATGACTCTTTTATGATTTTTATGCTTCAAGTCACAATTATTTTACATTGCTTTAAATATCAAATTTCTGTGATTTGTTTTAGATTGCGTATTTCCATTATTAAACTGCTCACTGATAGATGGCGCTGAATTCAAAATTTACGCACCAAAAAACTATTGACGCAAAAATTATAATGTATGCCTTTAAAGAACTGAGCTGCTTATGAAACAAAATAATAAAGTTTTACTTAAAGAAATGATAATTTTTGTTGTTTGTTTTGCAGACTCTTTGTATGAGGAGTGGCATTCACACGGGACCTTGCGTGGCCGGTATAGTTGGCAGCAAGATGCCAAGATATTGTTTGTTTGGTGATACAATTAACACGGCCAGCAGAATGGAGAGCACGGGCGAACGTATGTATGAAATCTAAATATAAACTACGTTTCACTGTGTTAAACTATTAAAACTTTCGTGAGACATTTTTTTAGTAGTTTTGTTTTAATTTGTTTTTATGGAACTTCACTTTTTTTAAATTTATTTTTAATGATCTTATAGCCATGAAAATTCAGATCTCGGAAGACGTGAAAAAAGCATTGGATAAAACTGGTCGGTTTATCACGGCACCTCGAGGACTAGTTGATGTTAAGGTAACTTTGCATATACATTAACTTAAGTTAGCCACAAAAAGTTAAAGCTGTCAAAAACAAACAATTAAAAAAAAACAAGTTCCGTCACTCTTGAGTCTTTTGTGAAATGTTTAATATGGGAAACATACATAAATTCCCAACTCCATATTACTTTTTGTTTCATAAATTTTGTTTTTAGGGTAAAGGAGAAATGATGACATACTGGTTAGAAGGCAGGACAGATCCCTCTCCCGTCAGACCCACTACATCCTCCCTGGACTGCACGCCCAGCTTCCTAGCCAGGATCCATTCTAAAGGAAGGACATCACCGAGATACCATCCGGATTCGACAAGAGAACAACATTGAAGATGAAATATTTACCGACAGACATACGCACTGTCGCGTTGATCGTGTCAGGAACTAGTTTTATTATAAGTCAATGTTTTAATATAGTCAAATAAAGCATGGAGTAACAGTTATTGAATGAACGAGTTACGTCATGGGAATATATTCGGAGAATGATGAATGAATCTATCGCATTTGTGATTCTTCTACTATTGCAGATGTCCATGGGCGTCGATGATCAGTCTTGAGTTCTGCCCGCTCGCTTGCCCCATTCTCTCATGTAAACTTTAGTCCTTTCTTTATTCAATCTCATCAAAAAATTCTGTAGTCACATAGACCAAGTACATATTGTTTTGCAAATTAGAGAAAAGCATTCTAGTTTATAAGATATTAGTAGACATTTGTTAATTTATAAAAGTTTTTTTTAAGAATAAAAAACTGGCTTAATTTTCTCACCGACCTTCTTTTTTGGCGCGCCTATCGAAACTCTTTGGACAGTATTCTTTTTTGCACTACAAGAAAAATAATAGTTGAGGATTAAAGAGAGATATTTCACTGTATTGTAAATTCGCACTTAATACAACTTAATATTTATTGTTAAGATTATAATTCTTAATCAATATTAATTATAGATACTTAATATAATGTTTAATAGAACCTTAGTCACCAACTTATTTTGTTTCTTAAAGTTTCATTCAACTCAAATGATGTAGTGTAATGATGTTTCAAACAGAAGGAGATTCTCAATACGTCTACATTTTTAAGTCTGTCCACAGAACGTCGCCTCTGTTGCTCCGATTATTATGTTTTTCTCGTAAAACTTAACGTGTCATCTAAAATTCACGGTCAGTTTTTTTATTTGCAGTATTCCATCGATAGTTAGGTATGATAAGATATTTTAAAATTTAACGTGTAAATGATATTTTTGGTATAAGTGTTTAATTTTTATAATGTCACTGTCTCTAGTCAAACGTAGTGCAATAAAAGTTGCATAGAAATTGTATTTTTATTCTAAAACCCTTATAATGTTATTAATTTCTATTGACAGACTTGTTTAAGAGATTTCCTTATTTTGCTTTGATATAATGCAGTTATCACAGTCGGCAACCACTTACCTGTACTTCTTGATAAAGTCTTTCACTTCCATTTAATTAAATTTAAATAACTGAATGAAAAAGAGATTCAATATTTGTTTAATAAAATCAAGTCTTATGATAATCGTATTTAGCATTATTTTTGTTTAATTACAATAATAGATTTAAAACTAATATAATTAAGATTTAATGAGCATTTCTAGGATATTCTGATCGTAGTCATGCAGTCGCATGCAACGGGGGCTCTCCTGCGGCAGACCTCCGATCTTGCCTCGCAGCCAGAAAGTCTCCATTGATCCTTTACCCTGAAGACAGTGCAAATGCAATTAACTACCCAATGTTACACTCAAGAGCAGAGCAGCGGACGGAGCAGTACTACCATTGTATCATCTTCCAATATAATTTGTTCCGGCGTGTATTTTAAACAGTAGTGATCTACTATATACACAGCTCTCGTGTGAAACATTATTGCGGCAAATCAACACGGACATACTTTGTGTCTTGAGGACGCAGGAAATAACATGGCCTCTACTATCACTAATAAAACATACAATAAATAACGAACTCTGTAAAGAGTTTTATAATAGAAAGTATGAAAAAAATATTTTACCGGTATATCAATGACTCCTCTGGATTCAATTTCATATTTCCCGATAGATTCCAAAGCTTTTTTCGTTGTTTGTGAAATGTGTATTTTCATTGCTGCAATAATAATTTTGGTATAAAATTATACTACTTATAAAACCGCTTACTTCACATGTAGATCGGCGTCAGTACCTACTATCGATCCATCTCGGGAAACCCAACCACCCCCATCCCCCCTTTGCCTCTCCCCCCAAGTGGAATGTCTCAGGAAAGTTTTATTAATTTAATATAAAATTGCACAAGCCAAATCGCAGGAATTGGTATTTGTACGAGACAAACAACTGAACTTTGATTTTGCCACGCTATATTTGGTTACTATGTTAAAAACGTTTTAGTTTTATTTGTACAACGTCGAAATTTGTTGGTAACTTCCATAAATTGCTACCCTTCGCTATCGGTTACTTGAACGTATGTAATCCATCACAAACGCCGCTGTGTTTGCTACATATATATTAATAAACCATTTATCAAACATGAATCACTATATAAACTGATTTCGTAAAATATCATGTATATTACACATCATAAATATCAAGAGGGTATTGATAATATTTCCGTTATAGATTAAATTGTAGACGAATTAACGTGACACAATTTATTACAAAAATGTAACGTCTATAGCCGGAAAAACACAAGTGCTGCGTAAGGGAGAATTCGGCAGATGAGCTGCAGAGTTTCATAGGGTCTAGATGACTTAAAAAATGGGCTGAACATGTCACATACCATAAGAAAATCAAGAAATATATTCATTCACATACATACCTTCACCAGTACTTTCCATTCTGCTAGCTGTATTGATGGTGTCTCCGAACAGGCAATACCTCGGCATAGTTGTGCCGACCACGCCGGCCACGCACGGACCGGTGTTGATTCCCGCTCTGATCCTCAACGACTCCTCTGGTCGATGCGGCACCCTCGCTCCTTCCAGACCACGCATCAATGATAGGGACATGTCCGCTATCTCTGATGCATGACGATTGCCTAAAACAAAACAAACACAGTAGTTCTTCCTCATGTTCTTCGTTACTAAAGGTCGTGCCACTTCTGAAGTGCATTCACTGATAAGTCAACGAGCTGCGTATACACCTGTCTGACCTCGACTTGTCTTTTAGTGCTCGAAATTTAGTTCCAGTTTTTCGTAGATTTGGTCAGACCAAAGAGAAGGTGATCGGCCTCGTAACATTTTACGCTAAATTTTCCCCACTATACCCAGTTTCCAGACGCCACACGACGACTATATACGGCCCAGGTTCAGCAACTTATATTTCTTACCATTCCTCTGAGGTAATCCGGATACAACCATATACGCGTCGCCAATGGTCTCCACTTTGTATACGTCGTACTGAATAATTTTCTCATCGAACAACCTGCCACATAGAATAAAAGATGCAAAACAATATTCTACCACTTTCCATTAATACATTATCTACAAATATTTCTGTCGTTCATAAAATCTCTATCAACTTAAAGAACTTGCACTATATGACATTACAACTATTTCCCAAAGCAGTACTCTTGTTAGTAGTTCTGTGGTTTGAGGTTTTATTAACTAATATTTTCTTTCTATAATATACTGATATAACAATGACGACCAACCTGTACAACATATTCAGCATATTGATAACTTCAATAGGTGTGCTGGTAGCAGATATATTGGTGAAGCCGACGATATCACTGAAGAAGATGGTCACCGCATCAAAGGACTCCGCGGGCACCGTCCTCTGAGCGCGGAGTCTCGTTATCACAGCCATAGGCAGCATTCGAGACAAGAGGACGTCGCTTTTTCTCTTCTCAGCAACCAACCGCTGATTGCTCAGTTCAATCGACTCTGTAAACGTCTGGAAAGATATATTACAAAATAATAAATGGATAATCCCTAAGTTACCATCCATAATCCAGACCAATATCTTGGTTAAAACATATCCTTAATAGTTAGTATATCACAAATCTGGTAGACAAGTAATAAAATAATCTTCACTAATACAGCCTCTCACTTGTGCATGGTTTACTTTGTCGTTCTTACTTAACATTTTGACATCTGACCCTAAAATGTCAACTTACTGGCTCTCAACCGAACTTATAACGGTTCGATAATTCTAGATAAAATTGTACCGTTCTTTGGCCTCCTTATCAAGTTATTAGTAAACTGTTTCCTTTTTTCCTCCTTTCTTCCTTGCTTTCCTTTTTTTTAATAAGAGGAGCGGTAATCGAGCGACGGGATTATCGATGGCCACGGACATTTGCAAAACTAGAAACACCAAAGATGCGTTGCCGGCCTTTGAGAGAGAGTTACGCTCGTTTCTAGAAGGGCCCTAAATCGTATTGGTTTGCAAATAATTAAAGAGTTCCTTCTACTAATATAGCCATATATCAGTAACAGTTTAGTATATTCGTTAATTTCTTATAATTTTGAAACGCAGTACGCCTTTCTCCTTATCTGAATATTGATACAAGTCAGACGTCACGGTATTATCTAAAGTAGACATAAGATTATTGGAGACGCCATATATCAAGGAGATATTGTCATCAAGAAATTCAAATAAGTTAAATCGCGAGCAAGACAACATAAGCTTTGTGACACGTGTATCTATAAACACAATAAAATGTAGAGTATGAAATCTTTTAGAAAATCATGGATCGCTCAAGAATCATCATCACTTGTCTGCCTACAGCTGGACAAAAGCCTTCCCCAACGCCTTCCACAACATAGGTCCTTACAATACAGATATCTAAATTCAAGTTTAGTTCTAATTTAATTAAAAATCAGCAGGTTTTTGATAGTAGGCGGGCGAGTATATTCTTAATTTATGTGATAGGTTTAGAAGACATTTGTTAATACAACATTCTCTAAATGTATCAAAATACGTTTGCCTTGGCCGCGTCGCACCGGCGTCCGCAAGTCCGTTCACTTCATTCAGCATTGATCTGTGTTATTCTTCCTGTCTATTACAAACAGGGTTACAGAATTGTCATATCCTAAATATTGGTTTGAATCATGTTCTAAATCTTTATAACAATTAGAAAGTCACTAATAACTCATTCATTAATACAACACATTCTTATAACGTCAAGGTCTTTAGCATGTCAATAAGTCTTCTATAGCTTTATTGAAACAGACGTTTGCTAACTAAACATTGTAGTGACGTAGGCAATGTTAACAGTTGTCAAAATATAATGGAATGATCTTTAATTTCTTTGTTAAAATATTTATATTAAATAATTACTAACATGGTATAATCTTAGAGATATAATAAATGCGAAAGTTAAATTAAATTAAGTTTAGATTAATGACGGATGACAGCTTGATTTTTTTTAATACTAGTAGATTTTTGTTAATATACTAACATTTCTTTTACTACTCAAACTATGCTCTAGGATCCACGACAATAGTCAAACGGGATTCGAACTCTCAACCACGCTGTCGGAAATCCGTACCCTCAACCATTAGGCTATTGGCGCTTGAATAATTAGAGCATAGGTTAGTAATTTTTATTTTAATTCCAGTTGTTTGGCGTCTACGGAGACAGCCTCATCAGGGTATTGGTTCCTTGAAACATAATTAACAGCCTTAAAATTACGTAAAAAAATCAAGTGAAAGAATATATTCTATTGTATGTTAAATCAGTAATTATATAGGTCTATCATATTATATATTTTCATGGCCATATTTGGTACATTATTCATTAATATTTCTAACAAAACTTGTTTAATTGAAGGTTATATAGATGAAATGGTGAGCAACATTTAAATACCTAAAGGCTACTTTATTAACAAAACCTAAACCTCTGAGTCATACGAGGCTATATATTGACTTACTCGCAATTTCTTCCAATCGAAGTACCAGAAAACGTTTCATAGCTGAAGGCAGTATTACTCCGTCTCTCGGACTGATCGGACGTTAACCACGATGGCGAATAGATTAGTTGTACACGTGTTCGCGGTCATCTTACTACTCGAACTTGTTAATTGTAAATCGACTTTCAACATTCAAAGTTTAAGAACTAATGCCTTAAAGGAGTTAAGTGAAGATATAAAGTGGTTGATACCAAGGAGAGTTAAACGCAGTGCTATAGTGTATAACAGATGTCCCATCGGCTATAAGAGATTACCGCCGCCGATATACTGTATGAGCTGTGATTTGTGAGTATTTGATTTACCGTATATGTCAACAGTGAAAATTCACGGTGACCAAGAACGTTGCATTTCGCATGGATTGAACCAACGACCTTCGAATGACAGTACACCAGATTAACAAACAATATACGATAAAACTTCCAACATTTAAACGCGTCGTGTAGTATTAACGTAAAATGAAAACAAATTAAATGAAATAAAAAGAAACCTTGACGAGACAGACAACGTTTTATAAGGACTTCCACATAGATACAAAGGATGCTGCAGGAAAAATAACAGTCGATTAAAAAAGTTAACATATGAAAAATACGTTTTCCCACATAAGTTTATTACAACAGCTACCCTTATTTTACAATGTCACTTCACTTTAACGAAAAACTTTCTCAATATAACTTAAGTTACATATCAATAAGGCCGTCATGTACGAAATTTGACGTGCCTCTACTGATGTTAAGCTTTCGGTCGGGATAAACATACTATTAGGGTTAAAGAATAAATTGCTATATAGACACGGCCGAGACGATTTCAAATTAATTGATCATTCAGAACGCGTCGGCCTACCTAAACTTGTATAAATTGAACTTCCCATGACCTAGGCAGTTACTTTATGTTATTCCTTGTCACATCGAGTTAGGGAAGGTCAGGATTCGAACTTGAATACTATGTTTAAATTGATACTTACATAAACTACTAATAAAAACGGCTTAACTCACGTATAGATCGGTGTAGGTACCGACTAGTTTCGGACTCGTCGGGAGTCCTTCACCGCGAGTACAGCCCTATAGTTCACTCACCCTGATGAAGGAC
>JAODUI010000005.1:1000735-1018863 GCA_027563995.1 Papilio gigon | reverse complement strand
TAACGCGTACATGCAGGAAAAGAATTCGTTAAGAAGTGACGTAGGCGATCAGTTGAGATCACTCGCGTGCAATCTAACTATTAATTTACATTACATTGTAACGATATAGCACTAAAAGAGAACACCTTATCTTGTAGGCAAGGTCTGATGCATAACAAGTTTTGTTTTACAACGCACTAGCTTTTGCCCGCGACTACGTCCTCCTTGAGTTAATAACAGAGTTGTTACTTGTTATTTCATTTTGTAATCAAATCTAGATTCGTTCAGCAGAACTGGAGTATTCTAACCATACATATATCATAAATTTCGCATTTATCATTTTATTAAAGTTTGAAGTGAGATATTCTACTGTTTTACATGACAATAAATTAAAAAAAAAAATTGTGTATCATTAGAAATGTTATTTAAACCTGTCGATAAAAACTGGTAGGTATGTAATTTCAATTCAAAGGCAAAGGCACCGTTCTATTTAGTTTTCAGTCAACAAATCTTTATTTTCAAGGTTAATTATTAATGCAAAGTCCAAAGAGTCTCGGACTGGTTTGAGTTGGCAAGAATTATGTGGTTTTTAACCTCGCAAATATACATTATATTTCATAATATCAGAGAATATGTATCGGTGTGTTATTTCTTTATCGGGGTACATACAATATCTTGAGCCTACGCTGTTGCATTATTGAAATAGCTAGTAAAACATTCAAAGCCCCAGGCCCGTCTTAACCCGGGAACGTAAACATATCGATCCCGGGAAGACGGCCACGTGGCGTATACCTGTGTTACTAGCATTGTAAAGGGAGCTTCCAGCGCGGGGGGTTTTAGTGGGTAATATCCCACCTAACCCTATTCGAGAGGGAGAGTATCTTTAATGTTTTACATCGATACCAAGAACACTTCCTCTGCTTAAGCGGACCAATAGCAACAGCCTATTCCTGGTAACATCTGAATTAAATATAATTTATCTTATATGGGAATCGAATCCGATATTCGATGTATTAAATCCCAGAAATTTCTCTTCTTACTTTAAAGTTACCGGGTGTAACGAATATAAAAATTATTCGGATAAACTAAAAAAATCTAATTAAAGACAATGTTTTGCGACAGCAAGTAAAGCGAAAATTACAATGTATGTACATTATTGAAATGGTACATTAGTTGCTTATTACTTTGGAATACAATGTTAATGAAACGTGACCATTGTAGTAATATAACTGGTAAATATTTCTAATGTATTTAATTTCATATGCATTTAAATTCAGCAAACAAAGTATTTCTATTTCGAAAAAAAGCACTCAATTCTTTTATGTAGGTATCTTACTACAATAGTATGAATAGAGTTCCTCTTTTGACTATTTACACCGAAACAAAACGATCAAAACTAACAGAAATCTGTAAAGGCGTTTTAGATATACGTAAAAAAATATATTCATATAACATTAGTATGATTAATGCAGTTGACTTGCTCATCAGCACTTGTCTGCCCACTACTGGACATAGGCTTTACCCAATGCATTATGTAGTATGCGGTCCTCCTTCCGCATCCAAAGCATTCCTGCCGTCTGCACCAAGTCGCCATCATCAGCTTCTGTATAATTCCAGGAGCCACAGCAGATGAAGCCCTGGCTCGGAGTATGGGACGCAACCAAGCCGCTTTCACAATGTCTGCAGTACGATCCTTTCGTAAAGAAGATTACGGGTATGTTTTTATTAAAGTACTTTTGCTTTAAAGAACTCATAGCGTTTTATTGGTGATGGATTTCTATTATGACTTAGGATCGATTACGTAACAAGGACTTTAAAATTTTGTTACGTAAGTCAAGTCAAGAAAATATTTTTTATTAATATTTTTTTTTATTCTATTGTGACTGTATCATGATTTGAGTTGTTCTGTGTATCTATAAAGAAGAATACATAACTACGTGGCACGATATATATTGTTGGAGAAGGCTTTTGTTCATCAGTGAGTAAATAAAGATTCAATACAATTTATTTACAGGTAGCGAAAATTGTCTTTACATGAACGTGCACACTCCTAAGCCGAATGCGGCCGCGCTGCTACCCGTGCTGGTGTTCATCCACGGCGGCGCTTTCATGTACGGCGCGGGCGGGCTGTACGACGCCTCGCACTTCATGGACAAGGAAATGGTCGTCGTTACCTTAAACTACAGATTGGGGCCATTAGGTCAGTATAGTTTGACAGAGTTATCTGGCCGGCGTATGACGCTGTCATGATCACCGGGTCAGATAAAATGATCACACCAAAAAAATCTGTTTTCTATTAAAATGTCACGTTAAATTTCAGGATTCCTGAGCACGGGTGACGATGTGATACCTGGCAATGCGGGCTTGAAGGACCAGTCGTTCGCGCTGCAGTGGGTAAAGACCAACATCATGATGTTCGGCGGCAACCCGGACAGTGTCACGTTAACTGGCTGCTCCGCCGGCGGCGCTAGTGTGCACTACCACTATCTCTCACCGATGTCTAGAGGTATTTATTGATAAAAAATGTTGCTTCTGCATCCATAGATTCTGTATGAGAAGAACAAAATACATTCTAAAACAAAACATTTAAAAGTTCCAACCTTCAGTAATTCATTCTCCAGTGAAAGGCTACATTATTCAAAACATATTATATAAAATATTATCTTATGCTTTATTATTCTCCACAATCTGCATGTCATTATTTTGTTAAAATTGATTCACAATATCGATGACCCTAAGAATAAGAAATGAAAAAAATAACCTTAAAAAACGGAGCATCGGAGTCGCGGTTCTGTTTAACACAAAAAAAAACAAACGAATTGATAACCTCTACCTGTCCTAAGTTGGTTAAAAAAAGTGAAAACAGTAATATAATTTTAGCATCCTAACTCGCGACAGTTAAAATATCTTCATATGAAACTTAATCTTAGTTATTTTAATATGATAAGCAAACATAGTAAAACAACATTACTGCAATTCAGTTGTTAAATTGTTCAAACGTCAACAAAACTAAGTCTAAAAGTAAACTAATGAAAAAAAAACACCGCCAATATAATTTGCTTGACATTTTAAATTTATTTTTAAATCATGAATAATGTTGATAAGATCGACAAATGCTAAAAGTAAACGCATAAAAAAAACTAGATTTGATTTACAAAGGCTTTTTATAATATATTCAGGTCCGGTAGTTTTCGTAGGTATATTTTATTGAAAGAAAACCTGTACAGATTGAGCGCCGTAACCCACCTTTGTCATTGCATTTTGTCCGCCATCTTGATTGTCTCGTACGTTACACTTGTAAATATTTTATAGTAAACAACTTCAGATAATGTTTTTCTTTGCGTTAAGATTAAGAGATAGTTATATTTATTTACTTTAATAATAAAAGAAGGTGACAACATCACCAGTACTTATCCCAGTCACGTAGGGCTGCGCATAAGTTTTTATAAAGTGCGATATTTTAGCTCAATTTTGTAGTTTGTCGCCCACCCTATTTTAGAACTTAGGTACATACAACGATATACAAATTTCGACTTTTCTCGATTTTTATAAAATGTTGCATATGTTTTCAACCATCAAAAGATCTATACGAGATCACCTCTGGTCTGAATAAATGCGTGATGAAATATTGTTCTTAAACAGTTATAATAACAGTGAAAGCTTACTGTAAAGTAGTGGTGAGCAGCTGCAGTAGGTGACACAATAAACAGGGCAAGTAAAATTGCGAAATTAGTATATATTGTCGTAAGCTATCAGAGTATGTGAACAAACAAACACAGTGCTTTGTTACTGCGTAACGGGTTGACCTTTCCCTGGAGGTTATAAAAATATATATAATTACTCACGCCTTGTTTGCACCTTTATAACATTTGTTAGCAGATAATTGCAGTAGTAAAAATATTTGTTCAAGAGATATGATTTTTAGTATGAGGCTTCTATTGCCCTGATAACAAAACTGCCTGTTTGCGGAGCGAGAGTGAAATCTGAACACCCTTGTATCAGTGTGTGTCCAGTTGAGGAAAACATACCTACTGCTATCAAACCAACTACAACAATAGTTCTTGTTTGCAGACACGTTTCACAGGGGCATAGCATTCAGCGGGGCCGCGTTCGCGTCTTGGACGCACGCGGTGAAGGCTGGGCAAAAGGCGCGCAGTCTCGCCGCAGCGGTGGGCTGCCCAACCACCAATACGCGGGAGATGGCCGACTGCTTGCGCTACCGTCCCGCTGAGGTTGTCGTCAACGGCCAAGTCGACATGTTTGTAAGTAATTATTATAGGCACCGTAGCATGTTTTACAAAAGCAAACAGAGTTTATACTACTTGCGAACAAATAACAAAATCATTAAACTGTGCCTTAAACATTATTGTCACGTCGTGAATATTTAATTCCAATAACAACTTTACCCAGATGAGAAGAGATGACCCACACTATCGTAGATTGTGAATATAACTGTACTTTCAAGAAATAGTTATCAAACCAGTATTCGGTTTAATTGTAGACTTAATCATTGATGTTACAGGAGTGGAAAGTAAACTTGTTCACGCCGTTCACGCCGACGCACGAAGCTCCGAGCTCAAAGTACCCGTTCCTGACGCAGTACCCGTACCACGTGGCCAGAGCTGGCGGCGTGCAGAAGGTGCCTCTCATCACCAGCGTCACCTCCGAGGAGGGCCTGTACCCTGCTGCAGGTATTATTTTGTCAAATGTGTTTTATCATGACTAAGTGACGATTACCTATGTAATTATTATATGACTAAAACTGGGTATTATTCCACAGTTTACCAAACCGATCCTACAATCCTAAGGGAGCTGGATTCCCGCTGGGAGCAACTGGCCAGCAACATCTTCGAGTACAACGATACACTGCCCCTGAGTCAGCGCAGCGCTGTCGCCGAAAAGATTAGGCAGCAGTACTTCGCTGGCAAGTCGGTCGGACAGGATACGTTCGACAATTTAGTACAGGTACAATAATTTAAGCTATTTTTTCCCTGGTTGATATTCGACCGTTAATTATACTTTATAGAAAAGACGGAACTTTAATAATGTCATCGCAAAGACGACTCGATACATGTGAAAATCCTTATGTTTTGTGTCAGCCGATCCTTGTGATTCCCAAGCACAATTCTTTCCTTTGCAGGCCTTGGGCGACCGTCTGTTCGCGGTTGATGTGGGCAGACTGGCGCAGACGCACGCCAGTACCGGACAGCCCACATATCTTTACCGCTATTCATTCCGGGCAGACTTGAGCTTATCCAACTTGATGGCGCAAAACGACAATAATTACGGTACTCATATTTATTTTACATTCAAATTCATTTGCAGATGTCTGATGAATTTTAATTACCGTGTTTTTTTTTTTTTATTTGGTTCAATGTTTTCTGGCCCAGGTGTAAGCCACGCAGATGATGTCTTGCTGGTTTTCAAGTTCTTAGGCAGCTCAGACTCGCCAGATGACTTGCAGATGCGGAATATACTTCTCGATATGATTTATAGCTACGCGACAACTGGGTACGCGTCTATTTATCTATAATAAGAATTTAAGTATACCTTGATAGAAAGCCTGATTAAAAAGTACAGGCAATAATAAACTAAGAAAACTTTGCTATTTTTTTCTGCATTTTTAATTAGTTTACTCAATTATTAAAACTGTGCTACTGCCTTTTCAGTGTACCAAGTATTTCCTCCGGACCGCAATGGCAGACTGTAGTACCTGGATCTCCCGAGCTGAATTATTTAGAGATCACATCTCCAACTGATATCACCATGAAAGCGAGTTCAGACTTCGGCAACCGCACCTTTTGGGACAACCTCGGATTCGTTGAGAACCAAAACTACAACATTTACATAAAAGATGAACTGTAATACATTTTTATATGATACTTAAAATTATTATATTATGTAATTGTAATTACGTATAAATTTAATATAGCTTTTTATATTATACTTATTGCTTAATTATTTTAAGTAAATATATTTTAAAATCTATTAAAACATACAAATATACGCTTTTATTATTTTAAAAATTAAGGTTTTTATTTGGTTGCGGTTTCCAACTTCTCTGCTTGAATATTTTACACAATTGAAACTTTTGGTACACGCAGGCTCTCAATTCTTTTCCACTGAGCTTTAAGGTGTTTGGTCACTTTTGTTTACTTCTGTGACACTGTTTCAAGACAACGTGCCCACATTTTTTATTGATTGACTTGATTTCACAAGGAAATACAGGTACGTTTCATTTCGTATAGAGATTATAAGCAGAAATTCACTATTTAGAGGTTATAATTTGAGTCATCGTATGATGTAAACAATAAATGTTGCTCAACAATAGACCTAATTTCATCACGAAACTGATTACGAATAAAGATTTCACAACCTATTCCTACACAATTTATACACATTGATAGATAGACTGCACTAAAACAGATATACATTGCATATCGCCAAAATTCGACTTTTGCCCCCTAAACTTTTTAAAATGTAATTTCATCTGTTTCTAAGAAAATGAGATAGATGACTCTGTTCAACAAGACAGGTATTGATGGTATTCAATGTTCATATATTTGTACATAAATATAAAATTTACATAATCTATTTTTGTTTGCATATTCTTGCCTATACTTGATGAGTCAGTACATATCTGAGTAATGATACTTCTGATGTCACTGGTGTTATCTTTCGCCAAAGTTTGTGTTTTTTAAATAGGTAATGAGCTAGTCAAGGTCTCCAAAAATAGTTCTTTGGCTGTGCTTCCTAGGTTGTAGGGCATAGTGCTGTTTTACTTTTATAAAGATGTTGATTAATATTTTTATTTAAACGTGTTTTATGTTACTGTGGAAGGCATTGTGAAAGGCTTAGTTCCAACAGTGGGCAGACAAGGGCTGTTGATGTTCCTAATTGAACATTTGATTATTTCCAACTATCATATTAATGTTAATCCAAACTTCAAAGAATAGATTGTTAATTTTTTCTTCAGACAGTCCCATTTTTATCTTATTGCACTCTTGTAATCTATAGGACTTTATAATCAGTTATGAGTAATAATTCTTGAATGCAAACATATTATTGCTTCAGTGAAATTAGTCAGTGAAATGATAAGACGATATTATAATGACAATTTGTTTCACACAGGGTCGACAGTAACAAGAAAATGCTTTCCTCCTAACACCACAAGATGGAGGATAATACTGTACCGAGTTGACTTTTATCTCAAAATTACTAGAAATGCTAATCATAATATAATTATGCAATGAAATGCCAAGCATTATTCAAGTGTTGAAATAAAACAAAATTTACAATATTAAATACAAATTTATTTTACAACTCCCAATATAAACAGTTTTCCTTTTCTTTCCCCTTCCCTCTCTCTAAACATAAAGCAATTAAGTAAAACAAATGCTGCTCTATAAAGTTTACATTATACCAGACAATAAACACAGCAATACTAAAATAGCAAAAGAAAGTCACAAACCCATCTCGACACAGCAATCTCTTAAAACAATATAACAACTTCACATTGTCTATGGCATAAGCCATATTGAATTTTAAACATGAACTGTCAATCAGCAGACATAAACAATATTAAAAAAGTGAATAAGATTACACAACTTTCAGAATACTTTAGTCACATAAATTTTAATAACTTTGACAAAAACACTAGTGGACTTTGTACCACTAAGATAATAAATTACATAGCATATATCTGGTAGAAAGAAATCATAAATAAAATGTATCTAATTAAGATACCCATTTAATGGAATAAAAACTAAATTTTTACAAAACTCAGAACAAAAAACACACACAGGCATACAAAACAATACATAACATCAGCCTTTTGTTATAGATAATAGGAAAAAGAAAAATAATTAACACCATGATAAAAGCATAAGGTATTAAGTTAATTTTTTTTTAATTTGTTCAACAAAGTCTATGGGTTAATGATTACAAGACAAAATAGTATCATGTTTAGTGCCACATTTTCAGATGAAAGTAAACTTGCTAGGCAAGTCAATGGCACAGAACATGTTAATTTTAATACAAGCAACTTAAGATTATTTATGTCTTTTAAGCAAATATCTGATGTTATTATTATTCTTGATTCTGACCACATATTTACTCATCTTTCTTGTCACCACTGGCAACAGTTATTTTCTTCTGCAGTATACTATGCTCCTCAGCAAGACGGTCATATTCTCTGTTCAAACTCTCGGCTTGAGATTTTACAGCTTCCTTATCCTTCTTCTCTCTAGAGAGGTCTTTCTCAAGTTGAGATATTTGAGACTTCAGATCCTCAATTTCCTTCTTATTCTTCTCGTCTCCCGACCCCTGTTGTTCAAGGAGGGACCTCGCGGCAACAGTAGCACTTTGTGCTTGACGGAAGTTAGCCTCGGACGTAGCCAGTACAGTCGCCAGTTCAGATATCAATTGGATAAGACGGCGAATCACAATAAGCAAGAACAGCGCAAATCCAGAAATATAAAAATTCCTCTGTGCTCGGAATAAACGCATGTTACCTTGCATTTCGGCATCCAGATGTTGATGTTCTGAAGATTCCAAGCTTGAATACTTTTGCATTTCGCGAATAGCATCAAGCAGACATAGTACTAAAACTCCAATTAAAATAAGGAAGTAAATTGAAGCTTGCCCGCTGATGTAAGCCAAAAATTTGGATTTGAAGAACTTCTGCCATTTCGATGGACTTGCAAGCGGTAATGTTAGCAAAAGTACAAATGCTATTTCAGCGTAGAGAAATGATGCAATTATTGTCCACTGTAGACTCATGTTGCCGTTTAAATTTTTGTTGCTTTAATTTGCACTTTACTTGTGTGCTCTGCACTAGAAAGAGGAGAACTTATTGAATTAAAATTGCGAAACTACCGACTCGAAAATATCTGTGACTCATTAAAGGACAAAGTCAAATATGACATATGACGTGTTCCTATCAAAATAAAGTCTGTTCAACAAAGCAACTTTTTAGATAACATGTTTCGCTTATTTTTATCGAAAGTTCAATTTTATGGTTAGTGTCATTACCGCATATTTTTTAGTAAATATGACTCGTTTTAAATTGATGTTAAAAATCTTTAACTTTTTTACGTGAAAAAGCAAATGTCAAGTTGACAATTTCACCAAACTTAAAACTTGACAATTGACGTCATTTATAGTAAAGTAGATATAAAAAGTATACCTAATTTTTATAAGTTTATTAGTTTGCTGCAGTAGAAAATTCAGTTAATCTAAAATGGCAGATCCTAAATACGAAAACCTGCCTGGCATAGTAAGTGTATTTGCGGGAATTTTATTCAAGAAAATCGATTTTGACTTTACTAACGGTGAGTAATTTCTTAGGCCTACGACCAACCCGATGTCTACGAAACTGGCGATCTCCCGGAATCTGATCAACCCGAACCATCCGAGGAAGAGGAGAATGAAAATATTGAACAACTGCATCTGTCTGTAAAAGATTCCTTCAACAAGTTTAAAGGAAAATTCCTTACAGGAAATGTTGATTTCTCGGATAGATTAAGCAGAAAGACTAGAATTGGTTATAGGTACGATTCTCTTAGTTTAAATCACTTTAAATTACTGTTTTTAATGACTGCACAATAGTTTAATGTAAAAAATGTACTAGGGCTGGTGAATGGGAATTGGCAGCAGAAGGTGAGCCTGAGACTGCACTAGAGCGATACAACAGGCTGCGCTGTGAGTTCTCGGAACTATTGGAACAGGTCACTGAACAAAGAGATAAAGCCACTGAGAGTGAAAAGGTTGTTGGCATATTTTCATAAGTCAAAGATGCATTTTACACGAAAAAGTACAACATAAAAATAATATAATTATCTACCATCATTATTATAGGATGAACATATTAAGCTGGCAGCTCATATTAATTCCACAAAGAAACTGCTGGAAGAGTTGAAGTTAGAAGAAGGAGAACAGATAGATCCTAAAGCTGAAAAATTGAAGTAATTAAAAATATTTGTTTTTGTTCTTCACATTAGCATAGATTTAAATTTCTAGCAATGGATTTAAGCTTGCTGTGGCTATTTTTCACAATAAAAATAAGTCCTTACAAATTTGATCATTATGGCCTTTGCCCACTGCTTTACATAGGTCAATAACTCTTGTAAAATAATAATACACATAAGTTGTTGTTATTGTTAATATTTGCAGGGAATATTTAGCAACAAATGCCAAGAAGAAGCCGGGTGAGGTTGTAACAGCACAACTTAAACTTAAGCCGGAGGTGAACCTTGCACAGACCACAAGGATAGCACAACTTGAATACAGGTAGGCATAATAAGACTCAAACTTAAGGCAATTCATATCAAACAATCAAATTTACATATTGTATACATTAATGAATCTAGAAGACACTAACAAATATTATCAGAGATGAAATTTTATTGTTGGTGGAATAACTTTAAGTATTTAATTAATTTAGACTACATAAACTGGAGCAAGCTGCCGGAGTGAGAGATGAAGAAGCTTTCAGAAAACTTCAAATAGCAACTGGAGAGGTACGGTATAATGCAAACAAATTCTATTGTAAATTAAATAGGGTAAGAATCACCATGTAACAGTCAGGAAGATGTTAATAACGTTACATGCCAATTGTATTATTATAAATAAGATAGTTCACTGTCATGTATGAAAATTATTTAGCATTAAAAATACTACTTATGAAAACGGCATAATTCACGTGTAAATCAGTGTCGGTACTGACTAGTGTCAAGCCCATCGGGGGCTCTTCAGGGCGAGTGGGATTGGTACTATAGCGCATTCGCGATTTACACGTGAGTTAAGCCATTTTTATAAGTAGTATAGTAAATTGTCATGAAAGTTTTAATAGTTTAAGTATCAAAAATGTGAGTATATATTATCAGGCAACGCTGTGTGGTGCGGCGGCGACCCTGGCAGCGCGCGCGGCGCTACTGCGGCCAGCAGAGCTGGCAGCCGCCGACGCGCGAATCGCTGCACTGCTCGCAAACCTAGACGCCCTACGCACCGCGCTCAAACCTGCCAACCCGGAATTGGAAGCAAAGGTACCTGGCACCCATGATATCCAATACATACTCAGACATGCAAATATATTGTTGTGACTAGATTGGACAAAAATAAAAAAGTATTAAAATTTTATTTTTTTCTTGATACATCATAGAAATAAATAACTGTGCAGGTGAATGATCTGCACAAGCTGCTGCAGCAGGTGGACGGCGTGTCGCACGCTGAGATACTGGAGCGAATCGAAGCACTTGAAGCTCTCCACAACCACGGTAAATACAAAAATCATGTGTAATTTAATGCTCTCCAGTCTGTTGAATGTTCTATAATTTTTTTTTTTCATTTATAGCAAAGAATTTCGGTAAATCGTTGGCGGAGTTAGAAACTCTCCAGAGCACCGTAGCGAGTGGCGTGCACAATAACAAGGAGCTGTTGCAAGGCGTGCAGGAAGTGTTTGCTCACAATGTTGATAACCTGCACAAGGAGATAAGGAAGCTTGATGAGAGGATCGCCAAGTTAGCTGCTGCCTGATGTGTGCTAACATGTGCTTGAATTTGTCATTTATAACTGAATTCTCTGTTCAGAACAAGTGGATCATTTAATTATATATAGGATTTTTTTGAATTACATACTAAAAAAAAAAATAGAACCAAACAAACACTATTTGTTTGTAGTGTTAAATTATAAAAACGTGCTTTTTCGGAAAATTCCAATAATAATATTGATTAATCAATATGCATTAGGCCAGCATAATTGACTAGAGCCTAATCACTGTAACATAGACTCAAGCTCTCAAAAGACCAGGAGAATGTATTAAAATAAATCGGAACCAATACACTTGTTCTCATATTAACTATTCATATCTCACTAGTGCTTACTTCATTTAGAGATTGTTATTAAATAAGGTCGGAATTTTCATTTGTAAAATTTCTTAGATGACATTAACATATTTATTATATTAGTTAAAATAAGTACTTGTAACTTCTCTCAATGATATAAGTCACTGCAGTATATTTTGCATAACACCGATTTTAAGTTATATAAACTAGGTATAAATGTAATATCTTCAAAATGTACAATATATATGATTTGATCAATAACTTTGATGAAAGAACTAAAATGTTTCATTTTAATTGATGAAATAAAATTAGTTCACATTCCAATGATGTTGAAAATTTTGTGAAATTTCATCATCATCAGCTCACTATGTCTCCACCGAGGGGCTCAGAGCCTATCATTAGGAGTGTATAGGTGGAATTTATTTCTCTAAAACTTGTAATTTTTATTTCTACTGTAATCACAATAAGAACGAGAATATAAACAATTATCCAGTTATGTAGATGCAGGCAGCTTTTAAAATAATTTATATTAAAATAAATCAAATTGGCTAATAAATTGTTTTTACATACATCCTAAGTTTAATCTGAAAAAAAAGATTATAGTTTTCTAGCTGACCACACCACTTTTTTTTAGAATTTGGTGAAAGGATATTTTTATGGGAACATTGCTTCCCTTATCAGGACTTTAGTAATGATGCTTTTAATAAGCATTACGATTAAACTCAAGTATTATTAAAATAAAACAAATCTTCCATTACGTAAGTAATGTATTTTTTTTATGTTAAAATGTATATCTTAGAACCTAAGCTTCTGGAAGAACCACTTGTTCTTTCCGCTCTTGTATCTCTCCTCGAAGCGCACACGGGTGTTGAAACGGAGCTTCTTACGTTTGGCGGGGTCCTTGAGGTCCTTTGTACTTAACTTCTCAAAACTGAAGTCTACGGAGTAACGTGTAGGCATCAGGTGATTGTAGTTTACATCCTGGAAAGGATTTGAAACGATTTCATGGATTTTTCTCAAAACTTTTTTCATGAGTAAAACATAATTAGATTAAAAACTACACTATATTCTTAACACTTCACTTCATTTTTATTGATGAAACTGTTGCAAGCACAAAAATAAAGATTTTATGAAGTAGTGAAACAGTATGGGTTTTAAATGTTTGCTATAGGTTGGTTTCTTATGTTTATTTCTGCGTTTTTAGTAACAAAAATCACAAATAACTACTTATTAATCTGTGCATCTGTGTATGTAAGAAAATATTCAAGATTTTACATATATAGAATACTATTTATAAAGTTTGTGATTTGCGTTCTTGTACTAAAGATTCAGCTTGATTATTACTCTAATAACCTATAAATGAACAGAATACTTTATTCTTCAGTGTATACAATGCATATAAAGTTTGCATACAAGCATATATCAAGAACAATTTTAATAAATCGTCTTCCTACCTGTAATTACAAATATTTTAATAATCTTACCTTGACAAAAGGCTTTATCTTGGAGCGCTTGTGAATTTTGTTTTTGCCCATCCTCTTGTGAACTTTACGTGGGTATCTGTCAATGCCGGCTACGAAAGCGTGACCGTACGGCTTTTCCGACGTGCCCTCGTCGTAGTTCTTCACTACGATGGCTTTGCGGCCCGCGTACCGGCCGCTGAGGACCAGCACCACTTTACCTGGCTTCATTATCTTACCCATCTTGGATGGATCTGAAAGACACGAGAACTAACCCTTAAACTCCAATGTCATAAATAAATACGAACTATGAAGTATCGATCCACTGAATATTGAAATAATATCACTTCAAACTAGGCTATATACTTTGTCAAGTTATAGTTTAGTCTTAAAACATTACTATTACTTCAACCATAAACACAATTCGCACTGTATTTATTTTATGAAAAATTAAGTTAAGATATGTTGTAAATATATCATGGGTTCATTAAATTTTATTAAAATTGTCACTATAAATAGGTATTTATTGATAAATAATAATTGCTCACAATGATTTCTTTGGATTATTTCAGAAAAATTACAGAACTCACATTCCCATATACCTGTCGACAATAAAAAGACAGCATAGGCAACTGACAGGCACAGACAAGAAATGTCAATACTTTGCAGAGTAAAAATTTTGATCATCGAGTTCATATTGAATATCGATTTTCAATTGAAGAACATAATTAATTGTGTAAAAGCTCCCATTAGATAGTATTTTCCTATTTTATATGAAACTTTCTTCCTAGAAGACCAGAAGTATTGAAAAACTAATTAAGAATCGAAAAAATTAGTGAATGCCGACGATGCAAACGCCATCTGTCAAAAAAGTGGCCACATTTTGTTGTTTTGCCAAACTATACCTTGCGACCTCCAGATTTTGTATATTAAGTTACTATAAGAATGTAAAATGTACCACTTCCAAGAAAAAGCTTTTAATTTATGTACATATCACTTACCCTGTGTGCGTATTAAAAAAAACCAACACGGCTTGATAATTGAGTTTAATATCAATAAAATAAGAAAATTATTTACACAAATTTTATCAAAATACAAAAATAAAACACTGTCACGTACATGTAGGTAATAAAGATTTTCTGAAGAAATACTATAAATATATACATTGTCTTAGGTAACTATGCGATGCAGTACGTTTCAATTTATGAACTGATATTCCACCTCGTTCACACACTTTGAGCTATGAATAACGTGAAACTAAAGCTATATCTTTTAACACTTACCATGGACAACTTATCTTACTGCAATAAACGAATTAAACGAAAATAACACTTCATTTATATATTACATCTATTTATATTACAGGAAGAAAGATTCCATCATATTGCAAATAAAAAGCTAAAACATGAGTTTGCACTGCCCAAACTGATGTTAATTTATAAAGTCATTGAAGACAAATGCAGCATGTTTCGGCAATGAAAACACACTAAATTAGAAATATTACATTTGTATGTGTTTCTGACATGACACTTAGGGTGAAGTTATTGATGCTTATCAATACTTTTTTTTTACATAAATCACTGACCTCTATAAATGGACAGTCTGAAAACCGTGGTATTTTGGTACCGATTAGAGTTGCGTCATTCTGGCGCTAGCAGTAGCGGTTGGTAGTGATGAGGACTGAAAGTAATAAATATGGAGCAAGTTTCGGTAACATCAAGGGATGCGTTTTAGGCGCGACGAAACAAAAGCTAATATTGTAAAATAACGACTTATCCATTTATAGAGATCAATGTTATACATTCTTTTAAAATTTTAACAAAATTTTTATATAAATGTCACCGAGTGATAATCAATTTTCAAATGAACGTGTCAGATATGGGACAAAACATAATTTATGTCATGGCCAGGTAATACAGAATTAAGTACGCATGAAATGTAACCGACTACTAAATAAAGTCTTGAAGTTCGGAATGTGTCAATAATTGCGGCAGAATCACTTCACGGAACAAAATAATGTTCAACGACATCTGTATAATCTCTTAGTAGGCCGTACACTAGCTGAACAGAGCATTTGGACGTTTATTAGCAACAGAATTGACACGCAAAGTATAAAGAAACAATGGATTTCGCCAATACAAAACTGCGTCCCTTTATAACCTATTTTAGGGCCTCGGTATGGGAAAGGACTAGGACATATCCAATTTCGGTACATCGTGTCCATCTATTTAAAGAAGGCAATATACTTGCATCTCTGCAAATGCCTACGGGCAGCCTTGGCTTAGCGATTTTATCGAAATCATGCAGCTTCTAGAGCGTTCGCAACCTTCTAGGATTTAAAAATAAAACAGCATATCATTGAAACGTATTAATCTGCATATGAAATTAGGCTCGTAGATACTATGCAAAATAATTATTAGAGGTTATGTTGGGTACTGCAACGAAGTAAACTATACTTTGGTTTATAAATAAACATTTGTACACATTATACAATAGGTGATAATTTCTGCTGTGTTGCCATTTTCCACAAATTGATCCAATGTAGACATTGCCTAGGCAATCTCTAAAGGGAAACGAAACGTGATCTGTCTACTGGCACCGAAAATAAATACAAGTAAAAACAACTTCAATATACAAATAGTAACATTCATAACAACTGCTAATACACAATCTATACAACTTTATATTAAATAATTCACATATTATTGCGAGATATTTACAATCTTAAACTTAACGATTAGGAGAAAAATAATGTAATATTCCTTCTAACAAAACATAGAACAGTAGTGAGAACAGGTCCGATTAGTGTTGCCGAACAAACCATTGTTATATACCTAGCTATATTATTTATCTATTCGTTATATAGAAAGTCAATACAAACTATCAAAATCTACAGTTAGTTGTATGTACAAATTTGTAGAGTTTTTGATATATTTTATTAAAATACTATAATGTACACAATCTCAGTTGTCTTTGCAGACTAAGTTAATTTCTTACAGTTTACATACAAATGGTGAGTCATCGCGAACTTGTCGGGTAATCTAAATCGGTTTTTTAAAAAAAACTAATAGTTGCTAAGTACATTTCTCACGGCCCATCGGATAACAAATTCGGAACGATGAGATCTTGGGCCAAAATTAATCGATTAATCGATTAATATTTTTTGCTAATCTTTCTATTTCTTATGCTACGATCGTTACAATGTCACTACTTGGCTCACCGGCCGATGTAAACAATAACTTATCAAAAATACCTTTTACAACCTCTAAATTTCAATGCGTACCATGCTGTCAAAATCAGAACCTACTGAAAAACCAAAGTCAAATTTTGCTTAATAACATTAACACGTTCGATGCCATTGACACGACTTGTGAGATGATTTTAAAACGAAAAAATCATAATGGCATAGACCGTGTTATAGTCATAGACAAGCTCGTAAAGTCCTAATTTGCGTAATAACAAAATCATCTGGCTGTAACAAAACATGTCAAAGTAATGTCATATTTAATCTGTCAACATTAATATTATAAATGCTATGTGGTGAATATGGACTTAAATGCTGTATCAGTTGGTATCTTCAAGGGGGGTTTATGGGATACTATACACAATTTAGGAACTAAAATGCAACCAATTTTAATCTACCCTCGATCTACTGAATATTTGGCACTTTTACATTGGTGACATGTTTTTCTACTTCTTAAATTCTTTTCGTATAGGAATGTTAGAATGTCTAGTGTGCATAGATCATACCGGTACCATACTGTAATGAGACAATGCAGTGATATATTTTCAATATAGATGTATATTATGATGTAACAAGTAGAAAAAACACTCCAAAGCAACCACTAAATGTCTGCATGTGCAGTCAAAACCCAGCTAAAAGAAAATTGAGGCATCACCAGTCAATCCCACGGCGACGTGGTCCGTCACACTCTACACCGGTTATACACAACTCATCCAACATCGATGAGGCGCTATCATATACTTACACTATACTCGTTAGTTGACACATCGTGTCTTTAGTCCGAGCTTATAAGCATTTTATAATATTAAATACATATGCAGAGAAGTCAAACAAATCCTATACTAGAAGGAAACAAAATGCTTATGCTCGCACACTCGATCGTCAGTTCGAATTCACGACAAATTGCGGTGACAATATTTACAGTCGACGTCCACAAAGTGAAATATCAACGAATACGGATTACTCACAAATATACATACATATAAAAGTTTTAATTACTCGTATTGAACACTATTAACACATTATGGATGCCATCACTCGCGCGTTCGTATCGTTTATAGTTTCGAGTCCAGCGGCGGCGACGTGGGTTGTGCGTTGAGTGCGCCGCCCTCAGACGGAGATTTCGTAGTTGCAGTCGTAGACGGAGGCACGGTCGGGAGGTTCCGCGGGCGGCGCGCGCTCCAGCTGGTCCTGCACCTCAAGCGCGCGCACGAACGACAGAGGGCGCGCGGGCCGCGGGGGGTGCGGGTGCACGGGCGGGGCGGGCGTCCGCCGCCTGGCCAACGGCGAGGGGTGCGGCGGGTGCGCGGGGTGCGCGGGGTGCGTGGCGAGCGCGGGGTGCGCGGGATGCGCGGGGTGCGGCGGGCGCTCGGCCCACGTGTAGCCTCGCTGCGGCGAGGCGACGAGCCAAAATGTTACTAATTAAAAAGTATTTGCCAACAGCACGAAAATATTAGTAAAATATTGAATATTTAATAAAACAAGTGACTGTGCGTGAAATTAAAAAAAATGTCGTGTTGTGCTGTTTTAGATTGTCTTACTTTGCTTCCAAATTTGAATCCGTTCTGTAATTCTGGAGTTACGTAATAACAAAAATCCATA
>JAODUI010000005.1:982912-998107 GCA_027563995.1 Papilio gigon | reverse complement strand
AATGCTTTATATTTGCTGTGTTAACCTTTAAACTTTCTGCAAAATATTTATAACATCCAAGATTATATAGTAAATAATATACAACAAGCATACAGTGCAGGCATGAAAAAAAATAGTGGAATTTTGTTATTCGCATTTAACAGTAATTTTTCGTTCGTAAACGTGAATTCTAATTTTCAACGTTTTGGACAATGCTTAACAAAATTCTACTTGAAGCGGGAAAAATATATATATATAGCTGAGACACGCACAAACAAACATATCAAATAAATTTACCGTCGACACGTCGGCTGTATGCATTAGGTCCACCTGCCGCGAGCCGCGCCGCGTGCGGGCAGCGGTTAACGATCACTTTATAATACCATCGCACCTACCACCACTGACCACTAATATAAGTACTGCTTACTCAACGCTTTTAAACGACCAATACATCATCAAATTGCCATTTTCCCTAAGGAGGGTCGGCACAGTATGCACTATTTTTTCAAACATCTTTGTCAGCCGCCACTGAACTCACACCTCCTACGCACTTCCTCTTTCACGCAATCCATCCACATCGCCTTCAGTCATCCTTTACCTTACAATCAATACAATATTAAAAAGCAGAGATTTGTGAATATAGAAAATTAACTTGCTCTCGAAAGTGACAAAAAATAGACCGGTCTATAAACTAACAATTAATTTACTATTTTTTTATTCATTGAAATATAAACGCAAGGTGACATTTTCTGATTGCTATAAAAGTTAATTTTGAACTTATAACATTTTTGAACTCTTGAACTAATCAAATATTTGTGTACAGTTTTTCTTAGATATACCTCATGATATTTATAGTCGTAAATAATTCAATTAATCAGCAAAAGTAAATGCAATACTTATATTTATGGTTCAAATACTTAACTGCATCCGAAGTCGGTACTAAGTAATACTGAGTTAATACGAATGAACAATATTCATGGTAATTTAGGAGAATGACAAAAAAGCTATGGTATTTCTCTATGGTATAATATTTAAATGTATAAAATATCCTACATGATATGACAACAAATGGTAGATCACGGTATAAGTGTAGACCGACATTGAACGCAGTTCATATATATTTATATATTTAGCGTTTGCAGATTATTGATGTATTGAGATGTCTAAAAATTATTACGAACGTATACAACAAATTTAATCAAAGATATTTTTTTTTTATCAAGTTGAAATACTAATTTTCATTCAAACATCTCAAAGTAATACATTGTTCACACTTGATCCTTCGAGCCGTATATTCAAAACGATATCTATAAATATTAGTCTCTTTTTTATACATGTGTTAATTTGATAGTGTGATGGTGTGATAAAGCAAATTATTGTCACTATGGAAAGTGTGAACAACCCATAAACAAAACCCATAGACATTTTGTTATAAATGTAAAATAAAAAAATGTGTACAGATTCTGTATTAAGCAATATACAACAATGTAGTTAATATGACAGTCACTTTAATGTTCCCAAATAAATATAAATAACCGCTAGACATATATGACACGGCAAACCATTATACATGCAAATCAAAATAACTAACATATATTAACATATAACAAAAACCATAAAAGCAATGCATTGTGGTGGGAAGGAATCGTTATGTTGGCAATTAGTTGATGCGGGAGTAGGCCACGATGGATATATATAAATACCTATGTAATTAAGAAATATATAATTCTTCTCGATATGTACGCCAATATTTCCCATGTTCATATTTCAGCTAGTAACATAAGCATATAGTGTACACTTTTGATTACATGAATGATGGGGTTTATCACTTTATCTATGTGTGATTCAACTTTAAATGGTAATGTGCGTTGAACGAATGCTGAATTAAAAATGTTAAATAAATACAGACCAATAAAAAAATATTTTAAGCCACAAATAAAATACCTAACGTATTTATCTGGTGTCGGCAATAGTTAGTCAGTGGCTAACCGGCACCGATGAATTTTAGCCGTTTTATATTTTGGTTACAATGTTAACTGTTGTAGTCAAATGATGGTAAATGTTTTAAATGCCTATACTTAAGGACTCGCAACTTATTCCACTCCTAAGCTTAATGAACGACGATTCAAGTCGTTTTGTTCGAACGCGCAAAAAAAACAATAATTCAGCGTACGTTCAACAGCGCATGTAATGAGACCTGTGTGGTATGAGGTTCTAGTACAGTAGGGGTGTACCTCCGCACGGGGCTGCTGACGGCAAGCGGTGTGGGCACGCCGAGCGCCTTGATGCGCTGCTGCATGGTGGGCGAGGGCCGCGCGCCGTTCACGCCTGTCTCGTACCGCAGCGGCTCCATCACCACCCGGTAGCCGGACGTCGTGGTGCCGTGGCTGCAAATGGTATCAAAGGTTATTGCCGCATTTAGTCATAAAGGGAAATTCTTAGTATGAATTTCTCATACGAAACCTATACCAAAAGGAGGACCACTTAAAAACTGAATGCGGCAAAATGATTTTCTTTTTACACCAAGATTGAATGCCGTAGAAACAAATCATTGATCCATCATCAGGAATACGGCGGCGTTCGAAGTTGTGCCTAGATTCTCTTATATAAAAGGCTTAACGATGTTGGCAGGTTGCCTATCTGGCATGCTCGAGACTTTATAAAAATTATTCAGCTATATGACAATGATAAAATATAATATGTATGTGTACCCGGTGTTCCTGGGCAGCGGGCTGAGGCGAGGGTAGTGGTGCGGGCGCGGTTGGCGCTCCGGCGGAGGGAACAAGTTGGCGGCCGAGCCGCGGCGTTGCAGCGGCGGCGGCGTGGGCTCGCAGTCCGCGCTCTGCGACGCACCAGGCCCCTCCAGCTCGCCCTCGTGCTCGTGCTCCTCGCGCCCCGGGGACAGCTTCGCAACACCATACAACATTACGCGCTCCGCACACCAACACCGCAAACAATCATCAAAAACACAGCAATGGATGTTATACAAGACGTCACAAGAACATAGCGTGTTTTGTGCTTTGATAATCACGACCAAAAACAAAGAATGCTTTTGAAGTGTTGAATAAGCGTGACACTTCGCTCTGGTTTTACTCGACGATTTAATTGTCTTTTGCTTTTATCAAAGTCTAAGCATCCGATGGCGTTATGTTCGATGAACGCTAGAAATAAAACTATTTCATAATATATTTAAATAGATATAAATACGCGAGTCGAAGTATTTGAGTCGCAGTTATAAAATACTATTGTATTATTATATTTGGGTAAATTAATAAAATACAATTAATAAAACTGTAGAAGCAAAGAAAGCTGGAAGTGAATTGTGTTACTTAAGTAATTTACTATAATGAAATATTAGACAAGAAACAATACATACAAAAGTAACGAAATACGAGAAAAGCCGAAATCGATGCTATCTGTATTCATTACACCAAATTGCACAAACAAGATCTGTATCAAGTTAATATTAATATTAAACTTAAATAATTATTTAATATTTTTAGAACATAACGAGTACTGGCAGGGCAAAAATATTTCGCAATAAAACTATTGTACCGTGTATTTAATTTGGCACATCGACAAGCATGACGTATCGTCCAATTCGATGGAAATAAAAAAAATATATATTTACAAGTACTGGCTGATATTGTTATTTTTGTTCATGGATTTCTTTTTAAATTGATTATACAAATATGTCTGTTATACCATGTAATAAGTCTTGCATTTTATTCGACTATACTATACCTTTATGACTTAGTATAAAAAGTTAATGTAACAAAGAGGTTTATTTTTTATTTTTATTTAAATTAAATTCTTTTCCAATTCGTGTAGAGTATTTCCTGCCAGTATTTTTTTTAATTCGAACAATATGAATTTTTATTTTTTTAATTTACATAAATTTATTTCTAATAGTATTCCCACCACCTATGTTAATACATAACATTAATTTCACATTAAACATAACATTAGAGAGCCAGACATATTCATGTCTTCAATTCACATTTATATACAAATATTTTATGTGCTCGTGCCAAAATATAACTTGTGTCGTGAATTGAAGGTATGTTATTGTTTGCTCTACAAGCATGACAACTAGATGGTTCCTCTACTGTTAAGGACTTATGACTTCAAGCAATTTTGAACTCTAATGAAGCTTTCAATGTTTTTGAAATTATACTAATGAAGATGGCAACAAAGTAAGAAACATGACACCGAATTTATGTAGTCATTAACGATATTAAGATAATTGCTATAAAAAAAAAACCTTACTATATCTTAGTAAGTAGGTTCGACTAAATTTAGTTAAATAGCCAAAGCTGACGAAGTGGTTACTGACAGAAAGTAAATAACCATTAATGGTTATTTAAAAAAAACATTCAATAAAAACTATGAAATTCATATGTGATTGAATTTGGTTAAATTTTGACAACATTAAAATGCAGAGAAACTGTTTGTAAAAAAAATATTAACGAAGGCAAGGTCTTTGCGCTGAGCGAATCATTTTTAATTAGATATTGGACATTATTACATCCCAAAATATACTTATTAGATATTCTGATATTAACGTTCTTACTTAGAAAGGTAATCTTTACTAGTCTAGCGTAATGGTCCTTCGAGCAGGATCCGCTCAGCGCAAGCGTGGTGCGCGATAGCAAGCGTCTGGCTCTCACCTTGTTGTAGTGCGCGTGCGCGCCGATCGCCCGGTGCGCACTGCCGTTGTCCGCCGTGTACGTCTTTACCTGGTGCGTGTCGGTCGCTATCGTCGAGATAGCAGACGCCGACTGGCCCACGATGCCCGGCTCGCGACGCTTCTTGCCGCCCTTGTAGATGTATTTCGATGGGCGGACCAGACTGGAATTATTGCAAGTAACAGTTGAATAACTAGTTTCATTAGTTCTAAGAGTATGTAACCTTTACATCCTCAAGAGGTTATCAAAAATACACAATTAATTTATCTACACAGTGTAATATACACGCCTCGACATTGTCATAATACGTAATTAGTTGTTGTTCATAAATCATTTCACAAGGCTTACAATGACCTTGCATTACCGACCTCACAGAAAACAAGGTTAAATAGTTTTACCCAAATGTAATTGTAGATTCTCTTGCAACGTGTTAAAGTTGAAAATGTATAATACCTAGGATATTGTGGTCCGAACTGCGTATAACAGCAGTTGTACCAGCAGCCCTTGGAGAAGGGGTTATACCCGCCGGTGAACTTGCCCGTCACCTGCTCGTTGGTGGTGCGCCCGCGCGACACCAGCACCATGTGGAACCCGGTCAGACCGAAGATGGGAATAGCTAATAGAACTATTATACCCATTATCACCATACTGATTATTGCTGTTAAGTTATCATTTCGACAAAATGTAATCTCAACTTAAGTAACATTTATCTTATTCTTTGTAAATAAAGTCACTAATATTGCCAGTAATATTTACTGTTTTATTCATTAAAAAGGATACGAGACGATAGGCTCAACCTGCGTGAGGTTCTTGTTATACATAACGAAGTACAGGCTGAAGCCGAATATACTGAGCATGTGTATCGAGAGGGAGATTAGAAAGAAGAAGAAGAATCGATAGTTCCGCCGCCCGATGCAGTTGTTCACCCACGGACAGTGGTGGTCGAACGTCTGGAACAAGTAATTTATTGATTCATTACCACATTCTCTGTCCCCTACTAGCTTGGCTAGTTATATGTCCTACAATCGTAGCATGCAACGTGTTAAGCTCGTAATTGGCATGCTCATTATTTATTAAGGTACGTTTCCACTAAAATTATTATCTAAAGATATTGCTTACAACTTTTAATCTATTCTACAGTAGGTTAAACTGATAAAATAGTCTATGTTCTTTTCTCTGCTTGCCATAGAAGTTTTTTTTATAAACTGACGCTTTACAATTCGATCTGATGTCCAGTTGTAACGGTAGTCGAAAGATGGTATGTGCTAGATTAGCAGATGTCTATACACCCCAAGACTAAATAATTCAATAGTAAGATATATTGTACTGTTTATACCTCTATGCAGTGGTTGCAGACGGAGCAGTGCGAGCAGCGCGGCGGCCGGTAGAACTTGCAGGTGACGCACCACTTCATGCGCACGGTGATGCCGTTGATCTCCACGCTGCGGTACAGCGGCGCGCGGAAGTCATCCTCGCGGTCCTCGTCAGGTGGAGCTGCGGCAATACAATACTAATGTTCACTATTTATTTCTCAACTGTACTTTAATATTGAAAAGTACTAAAAAAAAAACATTTAAATCTTTTTTGAATTTATCGACGATACCAAACTGATAAAAAAGGATATAATAATCGTTGTCGAGTGTGTACAATAAAATGAAACACTTTGATTTAACTTCCCGACTGTACAACGCGATGCAAAAAAGGCGAGCGGAAGACATAAACGGGGTTGATTGGTTCAGTAACCACACACTATAAGTCAACACGTGTCAATTCCACCATGAAATACCAAATACAATATTAATTCGACCAAACGATCAAACACATATGAACTAAAGTCCGTACTCATTAATAACGGTTTATAAAAGTAATTAATACATATTTGCGTGATATTAAAAATCGTCATGATTCCAGTTTTGAACTATGGACATTCTAGTTCACAAGTCGATAGCCTTGTCACTTAACTATAGTCAGCATTTCAATGTAATAGCATTAATATTTAAGTTGATTAAGCAAAGGACGTTAAATGTCAACTTAATGAACAAGGGTACTTAAAATCAATAAAGTACGTTAATTGTAAAACGTATAATTAATAAAGAGCGTCGGTGGCGCAGTTATTGATCGCTTGACCAGACCGAACTGGACATGTCGAGTTCGGTTGTTCGAACCTTGGATATCATCCTCCTTGGGAACCTGGATCACATCTACCAATACGTTTTTCGAATTTGAAGCAATAGAATCTATCAAACAACTGTCACTTCATGAATAAATTTACTATCCAATTTTTCAACATTTCACAACATGCACAGGCATAGCTAAACATAGTAACGCGAGGTGTTGCAATATCAGTCTATTATCATTTAGTAAATATATATATATCAAGCTATTATCTTGTATATTTTCAGTAATACTTGATAGGGATTAATAAGAATATATTTATCTACAAATTTGTACATACATACATACATTTCATATTATGTATTGGCACAGGTTTCTAACATAAAAAAGCGTCAATAGTCTAATGGTTAAGAGAACGGTTTTTCGATCACATGGTCGAGAGTTCGAATCTCACCATTCGACTATTATCGTGGACCACATCATAGCACAAGCCTAAAGCTTATATGGAGTGGTAAAAGAAATATTTGTAAGTTAACAAAAATCAGCTGACTTATTTAAAAAAAAACACGAGACCGGTCTATTTGATTTACATATACTCAAATACTGAATATAATATTGTTTTAAGAATGATATCTATGTATAGGAGAGTACAAACTGTGCTGACCCTCTATAGCAAGAAGGGCAGGTTGATATATGAATTGATACAAAAAGTGTATAACTTATTATTTTTCATTAAGAATCTGTTATACAAACCAGTTAGATTAATTAATAACTAACTGCACTACTGAAATGTTAATTTCTCAAACAATTTTACAAAATTAATTGCAATTAAAAGATTCCAAACATATCAATTATCTAATGGCAGTTATTGTCAGTGTTAAAAGAATTTAGTAGAGAACAATATAAATTTTCTGTAACAAGTAACTGTTCAAAAACAATTTAACACATTTTCATACATTGTGACTGCCAGATGTCAGTTCGATTAAATGTATTAAGGCACTTTATTCTCCAAAATGTAAATTAATAATAACAATGAATTAGCAATTCCAAAAGAATTTCTAAACTTAAATGAATTTTACTTACATTTTATACTAACGTCTTAATACTTGTTTGGATCTCTCGTAGCTTAATTCACATATGTTAAAACGTTATTTTAAGTAGTATAGTGTAATGTCTCACAGAAGTTTTAAAAATTTGATTTAATGAATTTCGTATAATAGGTGACAACTAGTATGAAAAAGGTTGTGAATTACACTCCATGTATCCACAAACAAATTTGTTATGTTTGATACAAGTTATTTATTTAAAACCACTTTTTAAAGAATACTAATGCCAAATGTCATAGAATACTAATGTGTTTGGTATTAATTCTTAGTAGTTATTGTGTGTTTTTCCTGTGATGCATACAACGACTACAATTAAATGGCTTCACAACTTAAAAACCATAAGTCATTTATACATTTATGATTCATTGTAGACACAAACCATAGACATGATAATTAAAGATATCTTCTTTAGACATTAAGCCTATGCTATATTTATTTTTCTTGTCTACGCCAGTTAAGTATCACTTTATTTTATAAAACAAAAAATCGTAAACAATTGTAACACCACTTTTTTTTTAAAAAGAACAAACCTTTTGGTATCACCCCCGGGTCCATGAAAGTGGCCAGTGTAAAATTGGCCAAAACAAAAAAGGTTATAACACCTTGGTATGCAGGTACCCATGGGTGTCGGTGGAGATAATACTGGCACCTGTAAAACAAATTTAAAACAAAACATCATTTTTATAACTGGTAAAACATTTCTTATTATTATTATGATTTACAAGTTCTTATAGATTTTTATTATTAAGGTTCTATGACTAAGTCTGAGATAACTTTACTGAATATACAAATTTTTACAATATTGATCTAGGTCAGTAACATAGTTAAAAATCGATGTCATGTAATGACTACATTAATTTTTAGTCTTTTTATAAATTCAAGGAAACAATTTGCTAATGAATGTTACTGCTTCACCTTCTTGTTGTAATGTTCAGTATTCATTATTTGGTACACAATATATTGAAATATTCCTTACTAACAAAAATCACATTTAAATTTGTTCTTGTACATTCCTAAGCCGACAATTTGCTTTGTTTACACCAATTTGGTCACCAGTGCCACAAATACGGCTACACCAACGAATTGTATTGAACGAGAATTTTAAGCAGCTTAAGTAAATAAATGTCTTCCTTTGGAATGAATAGTAATGGCAGCACGGAGGGCGCTACAAAGGTACACAACAAGGGAGAAAATCTATATGCTAAAGCAAATAGGGCAAAGGTAAAAATAAGATATTAATAGAAACAATTCTATAATCTTATGTGAAAGTTGCCAACCCTATGTGTAAATTCGTATTCAATCGACATGTTGTATACTTACGGAAAATAAAAAAACAGAGAAGTCGTTCCCAAAAGCAGTGTCCAGGCGAATGTCGCGGGGATGTATCTGGTCTTGAGGTCGCATTTGGGCATATTGTGTCAATTTTAATTCTCTAAAAGCAAATTATCACGATTTTATTCACCACAGACCAACATGGCCGCGCCTATTAGTATGACAGACAGAAACTGTGTGGCAACAATAGTGACTTTGACAGATTTTAATTACCTTTTTAATTTTTTTTCCTATTTACAGGTAACATTGCAGTACATTATTAAGCAAAAATAATATAGTGTTACTCCCAAATCCTATATTATGCTACTCCAGGATATAACCAAATGTTTCTGAACACGGCATATGCTTGTCACATTGCAGTATTGGGTTCAGCTCGCCTCCTGAAATAAGGTTATCTCAACCAAAAACGTTTCCCTCTGTAGTGATAATGCGGATTTTTACGTGCCATTTTACCGACACATTGCAGGACAGTGCCCTTGCCAAAGTCTGCCTTCCATTATATTAGAATAATTTTTTTAGAAAAAAAAATAATTATATTTATATACGAAATCTGTATGCTTTTTAATAGCAACACTGATTTCAGCTGAAAGCTGGAATTTGCTGAAGTGACAAGTTGCCTATAACTTCAGTTTTAGCCTGTCACACAAATCCAGCCGGTACGAGACAGAATGAATAGAGGTATTTTTCTCTGCCTACGTAATATCTATTTATTTCTTTTTGTATATCGGAAATTGGTGTACTTTTTAACTGCAAAGAATCTTATCGCCGTTAAAAAAAAATATCTTGAGTTAAGTTAAATTAACATGTATCAAGTTACTAAAAGTTTCATATCTGTAGTGCTTCATTAAAAAAATGAAATTCAATAATACAAGCTTCTTTTTGATTTAATAAATAAATGGTTAATTCGACCGTCCTCAGGATTTATTTTGTTCAATTGAGATAGTTAAATTTCAACAAAAGTGAATTTGAAATAGTCAATAACTTTAAGTTTGTCATAAAAATTTAAGGACAAAAAAGTAGGAAAACATTCATAACATCTTATGTTATGCCTATAATTTTGTACTATCCGATAAACACTTTCGCATTCTTTTGTATAAGCAAACAACAAAATCAGACTTGCGGTTTATACTTGATTGTAAATAACATATTACAAAGGTAGTTAATAGGTTAAATAAAAAAACTTTTTTAGTATAGTTAATACTTAAGTGATATTACTGATTTCCATATTTGAAAAATGTTTTTTGAATTTACGCTTAGTTAATTTAAGTGTAGAATTAGACATTTTAAATAAACCTCCATTGGTTGTAGCTTCAAATGTCAATTTTGTTCGACTGTCATTGGTTCAATTTTGCGTTGCAGTCTCGCGGATAAAAATGGCCGCACTGTTGTCTTCATGCTTGTATTTGATGATATGACACTAAATTATCGTAAGCTTTCTGTTGCAATCAGCAAAAACTAAGAAGATACTCTGGCTTGTATCTTGTATTAAGTTATAAAAAGAAGTCAAAATGTCTGAAAGTACTAGCCCTAGTGTGTTAAGTTATCTAAGACAGTATAGGTTTCAAAGGAAACCTAACGCTCCAGGGTCTAGCGGTACAGTGACTATTGCAGCATCATCATCAAATTCTCGTGAGTAGTTTTATTTTGTTCATCATAATAACATTAGTTGCGGAATCATACTGTTACTTCGTTGTCAAGTGTATTGACCACGTTTTTAGCTGTGTAGTACGGTTCAAGGTTTTAATTTTTTCTAACATGTGATAATAAATAATTAAATATAACTTTAAAATATTGCTTTTTTAACGCAAACTTAACCGCATTATTGACAATCCATGTAATAAATTCAATACTTTTTATTTTGATCGTATCAACGTAAACCACGTGAAATTCGGAAGAAACTTGCACAACTACGTGTTTTATGAGTTATGCGATTCTTCAATCGAAAATTGAATTAAAACATGTTACAGCACACTATTAAAAAGTAATAACGTTATAAAATATACATTTTATTTCTATAACTACCAATAATAGTAGTTATTTCTAGTCTTCTTAATTAGAACAAGATTCTATAAAACCAATACATTTAAATGAAAAGTTTAAACTTGTTTATGTTTGTGTCATGCAACAGCATTGTTCACATAATTATGAAACAATTTCCTCATCATAATTCCATTTGCTAGCAACAAGAAGATTAAACATATTGTCTGTATTATTGATGTTAGATGAAATTATGTTCCCAATTTTTTATCTATATCTTTCTAATGTAGTCATTTCTCTCCTGTTATGTCTACTAACAAATTGCCATTATAAAATTTTGATCTATTAAACAATGATAATATTTTTTATAAGTAGTTAGTGAGCAGCTAGTCAATAAATGGTTCTGCAGCCTTTTCATTCTTTACATATGAAATATATATCAATTAAGTTTGTAGGATTTAAAGCCGTCATTGAACATAAGAGACTAAAAAAACATTTGAAGTTTTGTGATTAAACAATTTAATATTAAGTATATTTTTTTCCAGAATCACTTATAAGAATGCCAGCTCCTGTGGCCAATAGGAATGGACCAATTGTTTACAAACGAATAAGGATATTGGACTCAGATTCTGATGATGCTGCATCACCGGCTAAGAAGCCAGCAACCAGCCAAGTGGAGCTCACTACAGCTGTCAAAGAGAGAAGATTTCGGAATATGCTGGAAATGTTTCCAGAAATAAGTCCTATGGTAAGATAATTGTTTTTATTCTGGAAACCAACCCAACCTCTTAACCATAGTCAAACTGGAGTTTGAGCTAAAACTCGTAATATTCAATACAAAACTTAACAAACATTACCATATTATTCACTTCACTTTATCTCACAATTTTAACAAAATAGTTTAAATTGATTTTTGTTTCTCAGTTTATAAAGAATACATTAGTGAAACAAGGCTGGAATGAGGAACGTACAAGAGATGAGCTATTAAAGTATGATCCGGAAACTGATGACAAGGGCTCATCCTCCCACTTTATTAGTCCACGCCCCAGTTTCTCCGGAAATATGTCACGGGGTAATGGCAATATGGGCATTGTGAGAGTGACCAGCGGACCCGTTACTGTAGTTAAGAAAGCACTAGCTTCTAAGGGTGGGAGAGCCAGGCGGGGCAGCAGTGGCAGTGAGGATGAAGATTATGGAGTGAAGAAAGGGAAAGATGACAAAGTATACGACAGGTAAAGGATATAATTCATACCTTTTATGACATATTATGGCTGCCTGGATATTACTGCTTCACAGTGATCTAGGCAAAAGTTACACTAGCTTAAAGTGGCTTTTGTTTAACACTGTAACACATTCAGCGCCACTAATTCTGTGGTGAGATTACTTTCGTACGAAAAGCATGGAATGTACATGATAGTAGAATCTTTTCTGAATTACTTGCTGGCTGCAATGAGTCAGTTGATACAAAGTTAAATAAAGCTATGGTTACCAGTCTGTGTTATTCCACATTATGTTCTATGTCTATAACAAATTTCGTCAAGATTCATGAAGGCATTCTTAACAGACCTTTTAACAAAACATTGACATAAAACCTTTTTCAGTGATGACTCAGACAATGAAGTGACAGATGACTTAGTGGGTGATAAACGTAAAGTGTTTGAATTTCTAAATACAAGTAACATGAATGAGCTGTCCTTGTTGAGCGGCTGTTCTCAGAAGAAAGCTGAAGCTATTATAGGATTAAGGCCATTCAAAGGCTGGTTAGATATGGTAAGATTTTACTATATGTATTAAATATATTACTGCAACACTGACAAACTTCAATTGGGTACTAACGAAACTCCTCAGTGTAGATTTAGTGATTGCATGAGGGTTTATTTTGATAAATTCAACTATTTAGGATTTCTAGATCAAAAAATATCTAAAACCATTTCAGGTAGAAAAATTCAATAGTAACAAATTACTGAGTACGGAGTTGTTAAATTCTACTCAAGAGTTATTAAGCACTAGAAATAATATCCAACGTCTAATGAAGAAGTGCGTGGGCTTGGCGCAGCAGCTGGAGGCCGCTGTGGCTGCCGGGGCCGGCAGGCTTAAACAGCCTGCTATTCTAGACTCTAGGTATGACCTCAGCTGTTTGTAACAAACTATGTAATTTAAAAATAAATGCAATAAAATGTTTGTACATTTTTGCCTTTGCAAGAACCAAGTAAAGTGAACTTTTGTTATTTATTTTCTATTTTAAGAAGTTCAAATTGATTTTTGGTAGATTTAAAAAAAAATCTCAGTCTCATATTTGAAAAAATGCAATATTCATAGAAAAATGTTTTAAATATTCATAAGTATTTCTAGCAAAAAGTCACTAGTAAGTTAACATTCAGTAAGTACACATAAAAGAATGTTGTTATCCTTCCAGTTTGAAACTGGCTCCGTACCAGTTGGTAGGATTGAACTGGCTAGCAGTGCTGCACAAGCAAGGTGTCTCCGGTATATTGGCGGACGAGATGGGTCTAGGCAAGACTGTTCAAGTGATAGCCTTCCTTGCACACCTCAAGGAGACCGGCCAGGCGCGGGGTACGCACTTGATCGTGGTCCCAGCGTCTACATTGGGTAAGATATATTTAAGCCGTCAAATTACAGTTCCATACCAATTTATTTGTAACTATTATGTATAGAAGAAAAGCGTATGTGTTTGTCCCCTATTTATTACTGTTACTTTGGTAGAATGTTGTTAATGTACTCGAAATGATTTGTTTTGGAACGTTGCGCCAGAGGAGTAAATGAAGTATGACAGGTATATTATTAGTCAGTGTTGATCACAATGTAACTTTTAATTGGTAGACAACTGGAGCGGCGAGCTGGCGCGCTGGTGCCCGTCGCTGCGCGTCAGCAAGTACTACGGGAACCCCGAGGAGCGCCGGCAGCTGCGCGTCGAGTACGCGCGCGGCCTTGACAACATCGATGTAGTGCTGACCACGTATGTTATACTTATAAAAAATTATATCATAAGTGATTGAATTTTTTTATACCGGTTTGGTTCTTGGTATATTCAAAACTGTAGCGTCTTTGTCTTTCTCATCATTCCCTGATGAGATGAGATGATAATTGCTCTTTACTGTAAATTATTAATTGAATCAAATATTATTTCCAGTACCACATTTCACAGTTGTGCTTCAATATTTTGTTTTTTATTTAATTGATACTGAACAATGTTACAAATTTCTAGATACACGATGGTGAGCAGTTGTCCCGAAGAGCGCAAGATGTTCAGAATAACGTCCATGCACTATGTCATATACGATGAAGCTCATATGTTAAAGAATATGTCTACACAGAGATATGATAATTTATTAAGAATTAAGGTGAGATGAGAACACATAAGCCTTTATCTTCCAACTTAAAGTATGTACGATGTTACGACAGTGATGTACCACGTTAAATGTAACGTGTGTTCAAATTACAGTCCAAACATCGTCTGCTGCTGACGGGCACGCCGCTGCAGAATAATCTATTGGAGCTTATGTCTCTGCTGTGTTTCGTCATGCCGCACATGTTCTCCGGCAAGACCGACGACCTCAAGAGCTTGTTCCAGAAGAATGCGGCAAGTTTGCTTTTAACAAATATATGCCAACCAATCTGTTCTTGAATATAAATAACAATGTGCTTTTGTATGTATGTTACAACAGTGGTATACGTCTATTCAAATGTTATGAGTGTCAAGGCCATCTCAATCTATCATTGTATAATTTATCTGTAAAAAATTGTTGAAATATCTGTAGGAATTGTACGAAACTTCTAAATGTATTTTTTTCACGTTGATAAAATGGAGTAACATAATATTTTTTAATTTATTTTATCAATGTAAAGTTATATAACTTATAAAACGGCTTAACTCACGTGCAACTCGGTGTCAGTACCGACCGCGATAGTACCGTTCCCACTCACCCTGAAGATGAGCCCCCGATGGGCTCGAAACTAGTCGGTACTGACACCGAGTT
>JAODUI010000005.1:957935-971719 GCA_027563995.1 Papilio gigon | reverse complement strand
GAGCCCCCGATGGGCTCGAAACTAGTCGGTACTGACACCGAGTTACACGTGAGTTATGCCGTTTTATAAGTAGTATAATGAAATGGCTCACGAAAGTTTTAAAAGTTTAAATGGTAACTACAACCTAAGATATTGGGTATGGAAATATTCCTAACCTGCTAATTCCATGATATTGTTTGAAATTATTTTAAAGGAATTAACTAGTTTTTTTTTTACATAAATAAAATACATCGTAAATGAAATGATCTCGTACTTAACAACGTCTTGGTAACCAATCTATCATTACTTATAAAAAGCCAATAAAGGAGTAACGGAAACTTGAAAATAAGTTATTGAAAATCAGTGATCTCATTTCGTGCGGTAACCGACTGCTTGCACTGGGCGGCTCTAGCGTGCATGGCCAGTGCCGTTATACTAAAGTAGACAAAGCAACATTGATATACTTTAACAGCACTGCAATATGACAATCGATTCTACTTTTACTACTTGATTCAAAGTTTTTCATAACTCTGTCCAACTGATCAAACATTCTGTTCTTACCACAGACTGATCGTACTAATTAATATCACCATATTTTAAACTCATAGAATTACATGACCTAAGTCAATTCGACTATAAATATGTAAGGACAAATTCACTTCTTTACATCTTAGATCCGTCAGTACTTCACGGCAGTATGCATCCTTCCTTGAATTGATGTCAGAAAACAGGTCTCACAAAACCTATTAAGCTTTACTTCCTTTGATGTTATATAACCTGTATAGGTTTTGTACTTGTTAAATTTAATAGTTTACATTCGTAGTTTGTTTGATAGTGTATTAATATAAAAATGGTATGTCCGCAGTGAATCAAATACGAGCAAAGTGAACGAGTACCGAGTGCAGACCACGACGACGGCCGGCGCACAACGAGCGAGCGGTGAGTCACCAAGTTACCTCCGCCACAGATACAAGACGCGCCTTTCTATACGTCACCGAACATTTGCGAACTTGATTCAATTACAATCAGACTAGACATAGTTGAAATTGTCAACATAATGTTTACCGGACGTATCATTGACTTGACTTATGACTTCACCAACCTACAATGTTCGGTTCCAATTTTAGAACGCAAGTTAATCAAAACAATATGTCAACCACAATTGACTGAAAAAAGTCAAAGTTTGCTATCAATCGAATCACTTCAAACATGCTTCATGTGAAGCGGACATTGTCTGCCAACTTTATAACCTAGATACAATGCATTTGTTATAACAAATTCTTGAACTCCGCACCTAGTTATGTTATTAATAGATGCACGCCGTGACACTGAGTGCACACCCGATCTTATCTAGGGCTGCCACTATTCGGATTAGATTCAAATCCTCCACATTTTCATTTAGCATACTACAGATATGGGTTTAATATAAACGGGCACCTTCCATTTATTATTTTTTTCATCAACCACAAAAGAGTTCTAAAGTCACTTCTTTCACTGCCAGTGTTAAGAACTGTTTCTTAAAAATTGGCAACCCTAAGCATACCTCGTAAAGGCGTGCCTTAGAATTAATTGTACCGCTATCTGTGGACTTAACAAGAACGTAAGTGCCAGTAATATGGCCTCTAAGAACTTTCGTATTTAAATCTCGGAAATTCATTCGAAACATAGTTAAGTAGTTTTTATTTGTTGTTGTTAACATTTTAACTGTCGGTTAAATTGCAAAGTTCTGTTTTGTCTACAAACAAACTGATAGTTTTAACTGTACATTTCGACTGTTCAGATAAAACTCAAGTACGTTGGTACTTACTTAATTTTACCTCCCAATGAACAGTCGAACAGTATAGGGATTTACGTAAGACATTGCACTCACCATGCAAACTTTCTGTTTATTATGTACAAAGTACATAAATTTAAACCTGCACGGACGACTTCACTTGTTTCATTTTTTTATTCCAATGCATTGATATCGCGGACCGGTTTTAGCGTAATTCTGTGTTCGCGCAAACGCGTGGCCTTGGACGCCTGAAAAACTGTTCACATACTCGATAGAGAAATTTTCCAATGCAAATTATAAATTAATACAATGATCGTTTTTACTTAAAAGATACGTCTAACTTCAAATATGATTTTCCCGCGCATGTAATATAATTTATCTTATTTAGTGTTTTTGTTACAGATTAGAGTTCCTAGAACTCACCGAAAACGAATCGAGTTTGGCGCAGAAGAAGCCGCCGCTTCATTGCCCCTCGAAGTATTGTTAATGATCGCTCTGTGACTGTCAGGCACCAAGCAGACCTGCACCGCTCTTTATAAGTCGTATTAAGAAACGAAAAAAAATAACTCGAAAAAAGTCGTCCAGAAATCCCTCTATCAGTGGCCACGGCAGATGGGGTTTCTTCGTTTTAAGATTTATATATGCATATATAAATTGGAGTATTGATCTCTAATATAACGTCACAATACATATAATTGTGATTAACTTTTTTATATTAATATTAAAGCTTTGGACGTATAGCGCACGCATTAGAACGTGTATATTGCCCGCTTTATCACATTTTACACTAATTTTGTAAATATGAAATAAAATATTTAACAAAAACATATTGACATTGTTTAAACGTAACTGTTATACTAGTCATTCATCTAGTGTGTATTTATTTTATTAATAATCTTATAATTCATAGAATAAAAATATATAGTTTTAAAAATCGCTTTGTAGAAAAGTGTATCGTTGTAAATTACTAAAAAAAAGTTAAGCCGAGCGTGTATCAACCAAAGAAAAAGTGAAAGCGTTTACGAACGCATCGCCTATACGTCAGCTGTCATAAAAGGCGCGAACTGTTAGAAAAGGCGGGAACTGTCAGACTTAAAAAGTTAGAGCGACTATAGTGTCGGTGACAATGCAAGCCCAGATGGGTGAGCTGCAACGCAGCTACAGGATGCAGGACTTCACGTCGCCCGGGGTCATCATGCGGGAACGCAGCTTCATACGCCCGCAGTCACATCACAATATGCATCACAACCAGGTAATTGTCCTTACTTATTATTTTAACAAGATAATCAAATCAAGACAAAAACTTGATTCTAAGATTAAGGTTAGATCGCATATTAAGATGCCTTTTGATATTGCGTTAAGTATGTGGGCGTTATGCGCAATATAACACCGCCTACAACATCTAACAAAACTTGATTACCTTAATGTTGTCCTTAATAAGCATTATAAAATTACAATTTATTTTTTTTACATCAGGCAACACACGGATGATAGTAAATCATGCTCAACCATTTCGTTTGATTAGAAATTTCTAGACAAATAACAGATTATAATTTCATTTGTAGATATAAGGAATAATTGTATTAATGTTACAGCACACGACGTTAATGATGATAAGTTGACAAGATATTCCACTAAGCAATAAGTTGCATAATGAACTGTGGGCGTTCTGTACTACGTTTGTTTTATTGCTATTATAAACGTCATAACGTTTGGTTAAAAATGTAAAACAGCGGTCTGTTATATGCAATAGAGTTTGATGTTTATTTGTTTTTGATTTATAAATACATATAAATACCATCATACTATCTTTGCTACTGGTAGAGTTAGAACGGTTACCACTATTAGTGCCATGAGCGAGATTTCTAAAGCGCCTTTTTTAACCATTCCTTGGGGATTAACATGGTTACGCAAGATGACGACCTCCGGCGCCATTTACGTCCAGTTTCAGGGGCGGTCGTCTAAACGTACCCTGTCTTAACTCCGGCACTACCAAGTGCAGACTAGATTTAAAACGTGGTATTTATTACGTATTATTTATTTATTAATTATTTATGAACAACAGTGGACGTAAGCTGGTCAAGATGGGAGATTTTCCGCTGACAAAACACACTCGAATATATTTATCAGTATCGAGAAGAACGAAACAGATAACAGATGTTAATGCGAGTGCTTCGAAAATGAAAAGCCATTTAGTTCGCAAATCATGGAGCAAACCAACGCCGTATAACGTCGGTTCACGAATGAAAATAAATAGCATTTATCTATGTAATGAAATTAAATATGATACCAAGTTATGAGTAAGATTTCATCCTTCAGCATTATATTAGGCGATGAGTCCGACAACAGTCATCTCGTGTAGCGTCCGTCCGCTAAAATAAACTGTGATAATTCCACAAATTGAATCATTCTTTTACAACCTATACACGATACACTCTGCAAAAAATTGACTTGTAAACTATGGGTATCAAACATCTCTATATAGTTACCACATCAAACCCGTCTAATTCTTAGTAAACATTAGATAAGATCATCATCAAATGTACGCCGTCCACAATATTTTCCATAGTCATAAATATACTATAGATATTTTCCATAAGAAATACAATCCTTTGAAATCAATTAGACCGTCTTTATCAAAGGCCCTCGTTCGTTCCTCTGGTATTGCGGATGTCCACGGACGTCGATGATCCCGACGCTAGATTGCCCCCTTTAATAAAAAAACTATTAGTACACATTATCATCATAGTAATTCGGGTTGAAGCTGGCAATTTTTCTGTCGATCATAAATCATTTTATCACGTCCCTGTAGTTACTCCTGTCTATGTGGAGTAGGTATATAATTTCGTCATCCAAATTCAGTCTACACAACGTCACTTAAGACATTAACTTAATTAAATTAATATACAGACTTCAAACGATACCTTATTGAAATGTTTGTAAAACAAATACTTTTATTCAAACGATAGGAAGTATGGCAATAACAACTTTAGTTCACTTCCATTAATATAAACTTACAATTGTCTTGTTACAGTTTCCGAACAATGGGAAACGTCGCAGCATGATCCTGACCAATGCCAAGGGAAAGCCTACTCTAGAAATATACCGACCTCCCGGTTAGTTGCACTTGTTAACTAACATTACTAGCAAACAATACATTAATATCCTATATCCTAATTTTCCTCACATTATACATTAATTGTTAACAAAATTTCGTAAAATAAAAAGTGATGTGTCAAACATAACCTAAATTTAATTGACAATGTATTTTAGTTATCTCTGGTTATGTCAAAATAGACGTTTGACATGTGGAAAACATGGAGTAAAAAGGATTTTATGTGGTTGGAATTCTCTAACTACTGTTTTTGTACCAGCGCCCGAACACCCCACTAAATTATATGGTCATGATTTGTATTCTAATAATTATAAATACGTTATAAGTTTTTTTTTGTCGTATAATTACAACTATTTAAAATTTCACAAAATAAGCGCTTTTTTAAGTAGATCAATGGCAGTTTTATAAATTATAATTTTTTTTTCATTTCACGGCGAATCTGCGATACGAACACGTCCGTGGGTTGTATTTGCTGGCAACCAGCGCCGAATAAAATTGGCGCCAAAATTAAAAATAAACAAAACATCAAATTTGGAACGCGCCGCCGACAGTCCGATGTTTGTGTCAGAGCAGCGCGAATGTGGACGCTTCTGTTTGTGTTGATGTGTACGGGAAATAAGAAATGTCGAGGTGTATAGTGAAACAGTCGCTGGCGCAACCGCTGGCGCAGCCTCTGGCGGAGGTGCCCGCGCCCGCTGCTTCGCCGCCCGCCTGCCCCGTCTCAGTGCCGGCCGCAGCCCCTGTCCCCGCGGATCTTTCTCATGTCGTCACTGAAAGTTCAGGTTTAGCTGGTGTTCTTTGTCTCTGGTTTATGCAGTCTCATTCTACAATGTTAATATATTAGCGTCATTACATGTATAATGAAAATTCTTCAAAATTGTACGAGTTAAACAATAGCATCGTTTACATGCATGTTTTAGGTTCCCCATCCGTGTTACATGCACCATAGGTTAGACGCGTTACACGAAGAATATGCAATTTGAAATCCATCACTGAAGTAGTATCTCTGATATTACAATAATAAGCTTGTTGTAATTATTTAACGATTTATAGCAGAAATTTAGAAATTGCATAGTAAAAACTAGTCCCATTAATTTAGCCGTTTGCGAAGCGTTGAAATTACAATTAATTGGCCCGTGCACTGAGTGGCTGTAAATCTTTATGAAAGTTTGTGCATTTGACCGAAACGCAGCATTACTGCGCTCTGCCGGCTTCTGGCGGGTCTTCACAGTTTGAAAGCAATTACTTTGTAAAACAATTTGTATTATGTTAATAATGATACACCTATTTAAACTATATTTTATCTATAAGATACAAAAAGTGATGAATTTAATAGTAAATGTTATTATTGAAATATTTATTAAGTTTGTACTGTATTTAGCAACTAAGAGATCTTAATCTACTTTATTCTATTCTAATCACTATTAATCTTTGACAAATTTATAAGACACAATTCATATCCCCGCACTCATTAGCTTTATACCTGTCTCACTCCTTTCATTGCTCATTCGGCCCACAACCCTCTGTCCTATCACCTCTTCTCTTGACGACCACCGTTGACCACCAGGCGTCCGCACAGACGGCGTGGCGGCGACTGTCGCGGGTGCGACGGCCGGTACCACGAGCACCGGGACGACGGCCACCGCAACGACGCCCACCAACAAGCTGAATGTCCACGCGAAAGAGTTCACTATGGCCAAGCCTGTTGACCTGCATAATAGGTGAGTCGATTTCCTCTAATATATAAATAGGACTTATGAATAGATTTCACTGGAGTTTGTCAGTCGGGAGCTAGAGAGCAACGAAGCAAAATAAAGGAGAGAAGGAAGGCAAAGCATGATTTCAGATGACTACGTCACTTCGCTATTTTGTAGAATTCAGATGACCGCTTGCTCTTGCCAATTAAAAAGTTATCAAATTCTGTTTTATCACAATCAATATCATGTAATCTTACAAAGTACACTAATCCAATATCCAATTTGCAGACTAACAACAAAATAACTTTATGGTAGTTATGTTTTAAAAGGCGTGATGGTCTCTGCAGTATTTTATCTCATTGATATCTCGTAAAGTTGATGTGTATTCTAGAAAAAGTTATCGTTATCTGTCTTTGCCTTTGGATTAAAGAGGAGGTGAGAATTGAACTAGAGCTTGCAGTGGTTACTGTAAACAGCCGCTGTACGCTTCAACCCGACTATTTCAAAAAACAAACACGGTGTAGGACGTATTGAAACTACGCAGATCTTCGTAGTTCGACAAAACTGTATAACAGAGTATGATTTCATTACGCAGTAAAATATATTTTAGTATAGTGTGTGAGCTCAATGGAGCAGGGGAAGCACGGATTGTGGCTTGTTTATTTTTAGACGCATTCATGAGTGCCGGCTACTTTTCTTTACCTCTCGCAGGTGATGAATGAATTGTTTTTCAGCCTAACAATAACCGTAATGAACAATGTTGCGATATTAATGACAGAAGTGCGCTCCACTCTCTAAAGTCTGCTTCACACCTCTTAATTTTAACTGAGCAGTCGATCTGTGAGTGTACATACATTGACTGGTCACGTCAAACTAAGGATGTGTAGCGGGCTGTTTGCGTTTTACATAAATGCAGAAGTGCGCTTGTAGTTAATACTAGTGTGAAAGATTTCAACATTTTCAAATATACAAATTGTACGTGAGCCTAGAAACTGAGTTTAAGACGTCTATTAAAAGAGTCGCACGAAGGCAGTATTTTTATTGTTCTTGTATGATGTATTCACTTCTGAAAATTTCGCTTCTGAAGAGAGATAAAGAGTGCAAAATAAACAACAGGTCTCGTGAATAACAACCAAAATTAACTTTTAGCGACGTACAGCGTTTCGTTTACGAGCGGTTTTCACGCCTGACCTTGGTATGCAGATTGTATGTTAGAGTCGGCGGCGCTGGGCCGCTGGCACGCCACCAATGCAGACAACGTTGAGTTGCCGACATATACCGAGACGTCATGTGTAGTGTAATTTGTAGGATTGTTATCATTTAGTCGCCGGGTGTGGTGACGCGAGCACGCCCCAACTCGCGCCGAAAGCGGCGTCGTATTCGCGGCACCGCTGCCATTGCTGCGCACGCGCAGTTCGCGCACACGCCTCGGTACTCGCGCTCCCGAAGCAACCCCGACCGATGTCAAGACGACCGCGATCGAACGAAGCGAAAGTTGTACCTTGTTCTGACGAGTGTGACTGCAACAACCCACATTTACAATACAATATTTTTTGTATAGGGAACTACGTTTAGCTTAATTACTTGGCGCGGAACCAAGTCTATTTATAAAATGTTGATGCTATGAGCTGAAATGGAACGTAAATACAAAGCAACAGATTGCCAAGTTTGTACAGGGATTTTCTAAACGTATGCTGCGATACAGTTTGATGCCGGCTGTACGGTAAACAGTGCTCTATCTAAATACAAAACAAACGTTGCAATGATTACGACGACGTTCGTGTGAAGACGCCGTGTTCTGTAGTTGACGAATGCAGTGCTTTGTTTGTAAGGATGGTTCGAGGAAGATTCTCCACTTCTGATGTGTGAGTAAATTTAATATGTTTAACTGGAGGATAACATTTTTAATCACATTATCTATAGGCGGACCATAGTTACATATTAAGCAGTTTCCGTTGCCATACATGGCAACAATATTTGATGGGTCACATCCTTTGCATAACAATGTGTTGTTTACCGACGAGGTAAACTATTTTAATGATGTACTCAGTTAAAAATTGCGGCTAAATTAGTGTGTAAGGCATATGTCCCAAACAGTGGGCAGACAAGAGCTGTGATGAAGTGTGTATGAATTATGAATAATTATAAATTCTGTTACTAACAATCTACGTATTAAAGAGATCATACTTTAGAACGCGTAGATTTGAAATCCGATGTCATAGAGCTAAAAATATGACGCAAAGTCTGAAATAATTTTAGGTCACTGTTTTATTTTGTAATTTAAAAGATCTTTAATAATTTCCAATTACTTTGACAGTGTGTAACTGAACCTTGGGTTGCAACACGTCAATATTAATCACATATCGAACGTGCGTTATTTATGTGTATTAATAATTTGACAACAGGTATATTACAGTATATTTTGATTTGATTGTAAGTAAAATCTAAATCGATACAACTGTCAGATGTTAACGTAATTAAAACTCCAAACAGGTACTAATTCGATAATCTTACGAATGTTAACTATTAATCAGTCTTGATACTCTAGTATTTTTATATTTACTAAATAATATCATACAGATAAACCGAAAAGCTTTGTACAAATTGTGAAGGTAAAAATGAAAGTACAATGTTGCAAGCTACAAAAAGTATTTAAGTTTCCGTCAAGTATTTTTTCTCTCTGCAAGCTGATATTAACATTAAGTAGCTCAACCGGCGTTCCTTGATCCTTTGCAGCACTTTACTCATCCACTAAATGACCCATTATGTTTCTGAAGGAAGTCTTCAATTTCTCTTGATATATACTAACCATCTTGGCGTGATACTCTGGAAATTTACTTTGAAGGACTTTATCTCCAATCCACATTGTTTGTATGAGACGTTGTTTGAAATTTGTATTGTTGTTTCTTCTTTTACTTCCACTTTTCTCTTCCCTTCTCTCCGTTCCTTTCTATCAGAAGTTGACTGCAGTTTTAATTATTCGTGGTCTCGACATTACTCTACGGATTAATAACGTTGTACCTATGTATGTTACTTTAGATGTTTCAGCCATGAAATTAGCTATCTTCCTTAATCCCAAAACATTTCGAAATTAATTGTTTGATTTGTGATCCAAAACCTCGTGGCAGTTTCCGCAGCGGTCGGCAGTGAGTCAGTGGTGTTTGGTCGCCGCGCCGCGTCAGTAACACGAACACTCTGTATTGAGTTTCACAAGCTACAGTCCTTGAGCAAATCTCCCCGCGACTCTACGAACTGCGCGTGATCCTATTTTGTTGCGATGATTAATAGACAGCATCATTTCCTTGCGTCGAATTAAAAAGTCTGTAAGAAATGGACATTTCAAACACATGTTCGTATCGTACCTTGGTAGAGTATAAATTTAGTGTAAGAATTTAACTTCTGTTTCTTACATGCGTGAGCGACAACGATATGAACATACACCATGTAAAACCAAGACGGCTTAACAGATCGGGATAAAATTGGCACAGAGATATTGATTTGGCATAGTGAAGCTATTGTGTAAACAAGCTGTGAGTAGTTTATATAATTTGAGCTGTGCGATAACTTGAGTACCATAAATTGAGTCATGAGCGTTAGCAATTATCATTTAAAACGAAGGTCGCTGGCGGTACGGTTTGAATTGATAATTTAAAGACCGTTGACTTCATTGACACCCGTCATGGAGTAATTAACAAAACGGCAAATTTTTGAAAAGTTATCATGGTTTGAATATATTCCACGTTTTGAAATTGATTTTTTTTAATAGTGTTTTTGTTTCGTTTCATTCAATTCAGTCTTCCTGAACGCATTAATATATTCGGGTCACGGTGAATATCCGAAAGTTGGGTCAAGGAAATAGGTTCGAAAATAAATTAGAAAGTATTTCTCATTATATTATCTGTTGTATATTAATCAAATTATTATCGAACTTATGACCTTTGGTGTACTCTACTGCTAAGGACAAAGGCAGGGACGGGCAGGACATGGCCACTTGTCCTCGTTCCTGGCCCACGTCACATAGCGACACTTTGACCCCATTTGCCAATAGCACCCCACACAACAATTATTACCTGCAAAGATATTATCGTTGTTAGAGTTATATTATATAATAATATAGTAATGTTTCCGATACGGGATGCATTTTATTAGAGTTTTCATGGATTTAACGACTGTTACGTATCGAATAATGAAGTAAAAGTTATAATTAAGTAAAACTCATAGTTTGACCTAATTAGAGAACTCTCCCAGAACCATGTTTACAGATTTTCATTTGGTATTCACAAACTCGTTGATTATAGTTACGTTATGGGTATGAAACCTTTTTCGTATGATTCTCAGTATGTCACAGTCCGTTTCGTAATTTCGCAACACGAACCTGATTAACGAGTATTATTTAAATGAAGGACCTGTATTATTTCAATTGCATGCGATACGCTACTTATGAATTGAATACAATCGGCCAATGCAAGTGTAATTCGTCATTGAAGTGACGCTTCCGATAGACGGAGCGATGGATTCGTTTGTAATTCCATTGCCGCATCAGGCGCGCTGCCCAAACGTGGACGAACAATACGCGAACGGCGTGAGACAATGTCTTTCAAACCTTTCTTGTGTGCGTTTAAGGGATAATGGAAGGATATTTTGGTGACGTCATTGTCGCCAGGCAAATTGAATAACCTTTATGGTGCTTGTTTTAATTTATGTGAAATTCACAATTGATTCGCACAGCATAAAGAAAACAGAGCTCTAGGTCTCTAGAGTCCAAATTATCGTTATATCGCTGATCATTGAAAGAATGTCATTTCAAGAAGAGTATGCAATGGTGGTTACTTAAATCAGCACAAATTATATGTCAGATAAAAAACATATTTATGTGCCAATGTTTTAATGGTCGCAGGTCAGCGATGAGCGTGGGATACGCGGGCGTGGGTCTGCAGCACTCGCGGTCCGCGGTGCTGCACGCACAGGTGCCGCCGCACTACCGGCCCGTGCTGCCGCCACACGCGCTCCTCAACACCACCTCCAGCGGCAACGTGCCGCACGCCACGGTCTGTGCCCACAGCCCTCACCACTGCACAACACTTATCTTTAGTCTAACTAAATACGAAACAATGCATTCATTATGTTCATCAATCGTGGGAATCCAAATTGTTTATCTTGTGTTTCCTCACTGCACTGGTACGTTTCATACCGAAATTTGATATTCACTTCGGCACTGCTATGAGAAAAAATCAACAACGGAGACATCTAATCTTTTATTTACAAATGCTTTGAATATTTTTGCCCACATAAACAATGTATTCAGTTTTGATATAACAATATTTTTAAAAACTCTTTAACGACTTGACATAAACAGTCGACCCTAGTCTAGTATGTACTTTGATTAAATGTTCGTAAGAAACTCGATTCTTACCACTATTACCCTCTTTGAATTTCCGATATTTCGGCACAGTTGCATGCGCTATGGTCCCGGGTTGATTGAAGTTCAACATTGCAACTGTGTCGAAATATCGCGACCCCAAAGAGGCTAATCGTGGTAAGAATGCCGTTTCTTACGAACATTACATTAGCAAAACCCACGAAAGTTAGTTATATTTTGCTAAATCTTGATATGTTCAGAATCTCATTTCCATCCGTTAAATTTGACATTTATCCATAAATTACATGTTCTGATATATGTGTGACGTGTCTATGTACGTCTGCAGGTGGGACCGCGCGTGCACTTCAAGTTGCAGCCGCAGCAGCTGGACAAGAAGAAGTCGCCGCCGTCGTCACTGAGCAACGGCAATGGCAAGAGCGTGCGGCCGCAGTCCTTCACGCCGGGCCTCAAGCGCTCCAAGTCGCTCACCTCGGCCGACACGTTGGCCAGCGGCATGGCGGCGCTCGGCCTCGCCGCCGACGCCGGGGACCTCGGCTCCTTCCCTCCCGACATACAAGAGTGCATCGATAAGGCGCTGGACGGTAACCGAACCAGATTACAATATACTGTCATAGTGCCTGCACATGTTATGTGCACTCATTCCGTTTAAATAATGTGGCCGCTATTATATAAGTCGGGAGCCAGTGTTCGTCATTTATGTCATGAGTATGTCGTCAGACCCCAACTCCGTGGCGGCGCGCACGCTGATGGAGGCGGTGGGGCACCTGGTGTCGCGCGCGGTGGAGTCCCCACGGTACGCGCTGCCGGCCGCGCGTCGCTGCATCGCCGTGGTGGAGCGCGAGCACGCCGAGACCTTCCTCGAGTCGCTGCTCAACACCTGCCAGCAGTGCTACCACGATCGCGACAAGGTGCCGCTTGCAGAAATACTGTCCATAGTATTGGACTAGCGCGCATGTCAAACTACACTAGATACCCCTAGTAGTAACAAGTTGATGTTATATGTACACGACTATCACATTGCAGCACGTGGAGCAAACAACGCGACACAGTACATACAATTAATTGTGTCAATAACGTGAGATTGTTGTGCGTGTGGCAGTTGCTGGGCGCGGTGGTGGGCGGCGGCCGGCCGCGCCTCATGGCCTTCCTGTCGTTCCTGCTGGAGATGTACTGCCAGCTGCGGCGGCGCGCCATCCACCGGCGCGGCGCCAGCGCGCAGCCCGGACAGGTGCTGCTCACGCTCATCTGCAAGTGCTGCGAGGACTGCATCCGGCAGCCCGTGCCCTCGCCCAGCGACGTTAGTAGCACTAGTATCCTCACCATTTATTATTATTACATACCAATTCTAACAATTTCTATTATTAATATTGACTACTGAATTTTAATGTCTTTTCATTGATTGGACGAAACTAACACCGTGTGTGAAAGTGGTTATTTAATCACAGTCATAACGAAATTTATAAGACCCGCGTGTAACAGAAGCAAACTGCGTGAAGGAATGAATGAAGTGAATGTTTAATTCCATTTCAAACGTGTGCACGTCGTGTTTCCAGACGGAGAACCTGTTCTTCGTGTTGACGTACATCGGGCGCGACCTGGAGTCGCAGCTGCCGGGCGACCTGGAGCGGCTGCTGACGGCGGTGCGCGACGCCTTCCTCAACACGGCCGCCGCGCCCTGCATCCGCCGCACGCTGCTGCAGCTCATCGAGCTGCACGCCTCCCGCTGGCAGCTGCCCGGCTGCGCCGTGCTCTACTACTACCACAATCTACCTCTATGCTTATAATATTCACGAAGTAAATATGTAAATGGGAATGGGACATAACAGTATGTGATGTTGG
>JAODUI010000005.1:921144-948834 GCA_027563995.1 Papilio gigon | reverse complement strand
GAGCCCCCGACGGGCTCGAAACTAGTCGGTACTGACACCGAGTTGCACGTGAGTTAAGCCGTTTTATAAGTAGTATAATAATCACTGTGTAAACAAAATTTCTTTTCGCTTTCTTTATTGGATTCTTCCACTTATCATCCTAATCATCGTCTGAGACTTGGCAGTAATCCATAGTTTTCAATACAACACTTCATCGTCTCGTTTATAAACTGCCAGTCGATTTTTGATACCTAAAAGTAAATTTTAACAATGTTCATTCTTTTTCAATATCTACAAAGTCGCGGTACCGTTGTTGCGATGTACATTTGTGTTGTCTGTCTTTATAAGTTCCGTATGCTATGTAACAAATATAGATTATAGATCGTGTTATCTCAGCCTTAAACTCACATGTAACGCTATTGTTGACAAAAAAAGCGTCCGTTACACGTTATTGAACGGTAATAGACATTACAAGATCTAGTTAGCGATAGTCACACAGCTGATTGGTTTAAGTGCGCTCTGAGCCAAAGTACCGGTCCGTTACTGCTTTACGCTTTTTGTATGGATAGTCACGTAAAAGTTTTTTTTAGTTTTACTAATAATCCGTTGAACTGATTACCATTGGGGAACTATCCTGGCCGAGGACCGATCATCATGACGATCTTAATGGAGATGATGTTAATGATTTCAATTAATTCAAAATAGCTGATTTAACTAGCCAGGTAAACATAACATTGTTTTTTTTTGTATTCAAAGATTTTTTTATTAAAACATATTTAGCAATCTCTTGAGTTTTTATGAATGCACTGGAATTGGTATAAGCGAATGGGTGTACAGAGTTTCTATGTAATGTTGTCCCATATATGTAAATACATGCTAACGCAATAGTTCTTCCGCGGTAACTATGTGCGTGCATTGAACATTAGAGTGGGCGATGTGTGCACGTTTCATTAATGATCGCCGTGATCGCCGCAAGGCTAATTGTAATTGGCCACTTCTATGCAAGAAAAATGCGTAATTAAAACTTATGTTTAAAATGATTTATTATTAAATGCTACCTCATGATATGAGTTGGTGGTTTGAATTTAAATTAAGCTTTAGTTTCTGATCGAAGTAAAAGATCTCGGAACGTTTAGCTAGAGTAAAACAATGCAAAATATAATCTAATCACTATCGTTGACAACTGAGGCAGTACAGCCGAGACTGGACCCGGCTCTTGCATTTTCTGTACGTCGGTTTACTATACCAGGATCATGATGCGCCCTCCCTCCAGGGTGTCGGAGAACTTAGTGCAGCTGGCAGGAAGTAATTGGATGCGGAAAGTGGACCGAATACTTGAAAGGGATTGGCGAAGACCTATGTCCAGCAGTGGGCAAACAAATGCTGACGATGGTGATGTTCTAATTTGTCTCGTTCGACGTCATCCGACTACGAATATCTTTACTAGTAGTAGAGGAAGATGCTACAAATGTGGCATTTAAATGGCGCCGAAGTTCCGTATTAATTCTCGAAGACAATTAATTAGCGGATTAGTTGAGACTGCGATCCCAGTTGCTGCCAGTGAGGATAAGTAATTCACTAGTCAGGCAGTGTTAACGGCCCGGCGGAAATAGCCGTGTTATCGAGAAAATTGTCGTTTGAAATTTTATATCTTCTAATTATAAATATTGGTAGCCATGGTTTTTTAGTGTTGCAATGTTACGTTTCGTTGAACCAGACTTACGCTTAAACAATAGTAGTATTTTGTTCCTTTGTAACAAATTTTAAAATACTTATTCGCTGAATTTAATTAAAGCCAAAAAGCACTCGTTTGTGGTTCATAAAATGCCAATAGAGACAGACTTCATAATACATTTAAACTAAGAACGGAAGATAGATTGATCTGGCGAACGAAGTTCCGGCATGGCCGACCCAACGCGGCCGGGATACGGAAAGCTAGAAAATCATACATGATCATTGAGTAAAGAAAATGTAAATTAAGCGACTCTTTGAGTATCATAGGATTCTGTGTGCGCCAGTCAGCTGCGAAGTTTTTCCCACAGCAATTAAGCAGAGAATCTGTTCGGAGTAGAACGGTAAGTAACACCGGCGGGAGTCAGCCGGCGTGACGGCCTGGGCCGCGCGAAGGCCGCGCTCTAGGCCAGTCTTAATATTCTACATAATTGCCCGCTTCTTTAGGAAACATTAATTTGTAAATTACGGAGACGTGCAAGGTTATTTTAATAGAGAAAGGAATTTGGTTATACTTCTCTAATTGTTTAAGTCGTAAAGGTTAAGTAAGACGTCTTAACAGTATTGTCATGCGAAGAAAGAGTATGTCGATTGGAATCACATTGACTTTGTCCCATGTAAAGAGTTAACGGTTTTGACTTACGTTAAATCCCCATCAGTCGACAATAACTTTGTAATTGCATTAAATTCACATTAGCAAGACGGCTTCCCGCGTACCATGCAAAATAATATTATTACAGGCCTCGATCAGTTCCCGCTAACATCTGCGATTGACGAGCTCTTGATGCGTCCACGCTGCCTGCGCCGAGCGGAAATGCATTTGCTTTTTCCTTTCATCTTGACCGACAATATGTCTTTGATGTTCATGCTGTGCAGGCAATTCGTGACGTATGCATGCAACAGTGGGCTTCTACATCTTGAAACAGTTGAATGATAAAATATATTAGCGTGCCTCTAATTAACAAAAACATAGAAACGACCATGTTTTTTATGAGTGAAATTTCACGGTTGCATTTTGATTTAGTTGTCTCGTAACCGAATCTCTATAAAGTTTGAAAATAAACGTTACGCGATATTATGCAGCGTAAATATAATAAATTAAATTGCTTTTGATGGTAATCGAGAAGCGTGACGGTGAGAAATATTGTCCGTGTTGATAAAAAAAAAGCGATGTGTTCCGCTTTGATGCTGAAATAACGAAGAGCGGCCGATTACGCGCATTGTGATTACGTAAACTGAGCCAAATAGAAATGTCTAATAAGAATATTATTACATAGATCGGGAGATAAATCGATTATTAAGTCGTTTTGTGGTTGTTTATTAGAGCTATTAATTTTATGGATTATAAAAAAATATGAGAAGGTGAACTGGTTTGAGCTTTAAACATCACTTTTACGTATCTTATGTATAAAGAAAGAGTTTGGTTTATACAAAACTAAGTAGTCTTAATTTCTTTTTAATTTTAAATGTATTGATTTTTTCTTTACATGTCACTTTGACGAATTTTTTTTGTAATGATCGAGGATAATTTTATTTGTTATCTTTTTATTATAGTAAATGTGTAAATATAGATTTTTTTTTTTACAAAAACGCATAAACTCGTTTATTTCTACGCCATATCCTGGTATATATATGTAACTCAAGCATTCAAACTAATTTGTATGAGCAGGTTACTATGTAGCTTAAGGTGTTATCATTCGAAATCAGCTCTTGTAATTGTACAATTTGTTAATTAATATTGTGTACAGATTATCTCGAACGTACATCACAAACGACGTAAGTGAACGGTGTAATGTGCAAATGTGTACACAGTTTTATACCGTACGATATGTTCTTCGTTTAAGACGGGTCGTTGACTTGTCCGCATGTTCGGATGTGATTAGATGGGACCCCGATGACCGGTTACGGCTGATTGAGGCCCCTTTGATTGGTTGTGTTTGTAACGGGTTCGATTTTCGGCTCATGATTGTTATTGTGTTTGTTAAAGTGATTTGTGACGTTTGGCGGCAAAGGTCTAATAGTCGTTTCATTTTGTTCAATTTAACTGAGTAGTATTTTTTGTATATTAACTTGAAAGAAAGATACTAAAAGAAAACGGATAGTTTTGTATAATGTACAACGTAATTAATTGATTTATTTTAAAACTGACTGATATTCCAAAGTTTTCTCCGTACACGTCAATCGCTAAATCTTGACGACAAGAGGTCCTCAGTAATTGGTATACAACGTCAAAAAGTCAAAGGCATTAGTCATTGTTAAAAGGTCGTTAGCTTATGCAATAATAGTACAGCATTTTCCCCGTGAAAGTTGAACCGACGTGGTTATGGGTAGTTAGGCGGCGCGCGGGGGCGGGGGTGGGGGCTGGAAGTAGTCACGACTTTTCATGCTTCGTGCATAATTGTGTCATTTTTTTGCACTAAATGTCACCTAAACTTTTTACCGAGTCATAAATGTCTTGTGTGGCATTATAGTATATCTTTTAACCACTATAGTTTACGAGCGGATGAATACCTACAGATAACAATACCGCATCGTTTTCGTGTGTATTTGAAACTGAAGTATTTTTTGTATCACCTTTTATCGTTTCACTGCATATCTATTTAGTAATGCAAACATTCGTAATAAGTTGCAATAGCAAGTAACGGGAGCAAATAGTAACAAAATCGAAGGAACGTCTTCAAACGTATCAAACAAAAATAGTCCATACATAATGACTTGTCTATTTTGATCCGGCCTAAGCTGCAGCGCGCACAATGAGCCGCTACACGACCACACGACCAGCTGACTGACGGCGTGACGTCACCCGCACATGTGCTGCCCAGACCCACATCATCTTAGGACTATAACACACATCGGTCACACTGATCATTGTAAATAAAATAAAATGTTCTGTAATGTTTGTGACATAGGCTCAAGTAAAGCAATCTGCAACAAAAAGTAAGGAAGCACTATGCAGAATTAACCAGGGATAAAAGGCCTTTACTAATAACGCTTCCCTCAAAGTAAATACACTGTTAATACATCTAATCGAGTCAATCAGTCGAATAATTGACATTGATAACGCAGCGAGTGTGTCGCCAGCTTTACCGCTGCTTCCTCCCATTCTTCCTTGGCGGCGCCCTGCGTGCAGCCAAACGCCAGAGCCCAAAGCATTCCCAGCGAACAAGCTCGTTATCATTTCAACATTCATAACGCGTTCGACTGCTTTTTTGTCTTGTATATATTCTCATCGCGTTGCAGATTGCGAACGGTTTTACTCCTTGTTTTATTTTGCAGAAAAGATTGTTATCTGTTACATAATATTGCTTATCCGATAAAACAATAAAAATCGCGAAGCTTTAACCATGTACGTATTATACAAGATTCGTATAAGAAATAAGGCAAATGTCTAGCCGTAACTGTTAAGTTTTAATTTTAATGGTTTAGGTTAAATTTTGGATTGACTCAACAAAAGTTATTGGTACTTTATGCTATTAACCCAATTAATTACTAAGGTTTATTCTGGATTATTTTAAAAAAAATAGTTGTACGAGAGTATTGTACAAGTATATAGCGTGAAAAGGACGAAAATGTGTTACTGAGCATTTGTTGAACACTTGCGCGGACAGCGGGCACGGATTCGTGTTCGACTTTCTTGCTTGTCCTCGAAAGTGGAGTACATACGTTGTTGGCATTTGCACTCGCTGCTCAAGTCGCTCTATATGGACATCGTGACCACTTCCACCTCTGACACTCCTTATATGAATCATTGCAAAAAACAGACGTCCTTCGTGCGCGTCGGTAAACACAACAAAACTTGATTCAAAAGTTTTTTATTGATCAATTTAAATACTTTGTTTGTGTACAATATATAGTGTGAGTTTTCATTACTGAAGGACAAGGAAACTTGTAGGTTTTTTTTTTTAAGTTACGTCTAGAACCAGGTTTGATCTATTACTAACATAAGTATGTGTATCGAAAAACATAAATACAAGAGCGTCGGTGGCGAAGTTTATAGGCGCTTGACCGGACCGGACCGTACTCGTCATCGTCCAGGTTCGAACACTGTCATTTACCAATGTGTTTATTTAGTATATTTTCATTTTCGAATTGCATATATACATTATCCGACGCTCTTACGGTGAAGGAAAACATCGTGATGCAACATACATATATCGGCAAAGAAATTCAAAGATATGTGGGAAGTCAACCAACAGGCGCTGGGCCAGCGTGGTTGACTATGGCCTAGTCACCCCTAATAGCTGCTGAGCTGATGATGTATCAAAAAGTTATTTTCGATCCATAATCGATTTCTTACTTTACACGAATTATTATAAGCGCCTAGTGTACGGTGACCCATTGTCATTATAATGCTGTACTCGACTCGCCATTGTTTAGCAGACCTGTGTTTATATATACAAGTCCGTATGGTCTGTCTTATGTGATAGGAATAGTGTATTAACGCACTTATGTTCCACTTAATGTCAGCTGAATAAAGATCATAACTAGTTTATTGGACTTTTTTCCGCATCTGTAATATTATAGAAAGCGTTAACTTTTTTAACTTTGTTACGTTGCATCTTAACAATAACGTCACAGATTTGAATGATTATTTTGTAGAAACATGTAGGGCATTTGAGTTAAGTGTTAAGCTATATATTATCACGCTATTAAACTTAGGGCGTGAGTAAATTGGGAAATACTGTTATACGAGAATTTCATGCATGATATCATTATTGTAGTACTTTCATGGCACGGTCAGAGGTCTATAGACTTTTATCCACTTATCGTAGCTCATTGGAGATAAGCTTCATTCATTGTAAGTGAAAGAGTTTTGTTAATTAGTTGTTTTTTTACGGTTATAATTGATCATTCTTCAATTGTTATTGCAAGGATATATTCGCGATAAAGTTAACAATCCATTGAAACGAATATTTGATATTGTTAGACCTATAATCTTCGTTAAAAACATTATGTTGTTTTTAAATTGAATGTGAGCAAGGGTCGACGTTGCCCGGTCATATTTCCTTATCAAGAGCTACAATCCCCGCGCACGCTTCCTTGCATTAAATTACCATAACTTAATACATGTTTGTTAATTCAAGCCCCTCATTACTTCCGCCTGGACCCTACGAAATTATCAAAAAGAGGGTAGACCTTTGAATCTACTTTTGAAAGGCTTGAAGTAAGGCCGCGCATTTATGGTTACTCTAATATTGCGGATGTCTGGACGTCGATGATCGCCATGTCCGTTTCCCTCCTTCTTTTTTTATGATAAAAACAGATACGAGTACTTGAGTAAAAAGTTGACGAACATATAAGCTAGATTGAATGTACGTAAATCTTCTTATGAATGGCCACACGATGTCATACAAAGGGAAGTAACCATAACACACAATGCTCGATTTTGGCTGCTTTGTTTGACAAAAAATTCTACATTGATACGTGCTTTTTTTTTGTTTTAACTCTCCATTATTCTGAAATGCTCGCAGTTGTGTTCGATCTTTGTAGTGATGAATAAAGGCCATTGTGTACGGGTGATTACAATGTTAACTTTCCAATTGCAACACGCTGGTATTGTGGACGGGCGTAGCGTGACGGTGGCCGCTGATGTGTCGCGTGGATCAGCCATCATGCGAGACAATAAGCTGTCGCGTCAGGCCAACTGCGGGATAGTTCACTCTAGTAGTCTAGAGTTATAGTTCATTACTGAGTTCGTATTTGCAAGTCATCTCAGTCCCTACTCCCGGAGATAGCAAGGTTCGCCATTGACGGATACGTCACGGGGAACAGCATCTTCATCATCAGTCCAGAGTAATCTACCCACTAGAATTACTAACAACTAGAAGATTGATTATTGATTTTTATTTCTCAGTTTATCGAGAAGTATGTAGTTGCGAGTATAGTATTATTTCTTTCATATAAAGGTAAAGTCATTGCGAGTTATCAATGAGAATTATCTATCATAATGTTATTCTAGGAAAGCGTAGTATTTGTATTGAACGTAAATAAATGTACATTTATGAATCATAATGATTAATGAAAGGAAATGTATGTTGTGTGTGTGAGTCTAATAGGAGTCAGCTGAAAACCAGCGTGGGGATCGTCCAGGCGGTCCCTGCAAATGCTGAGCTGGCTCCTTTTGCCACACATTCGTTTTATTTTGTTTGTTATTTTTTTTTTTATATTTCTTTGTATATTTGTGTGTCAATAAATCTGTTTCTTTCTTCCTTTCTTTCTTTCTTTGTTGTACGCGAATATGAATGTTGTGATATATTGATTTGATATCAGCCCTGATTGTACATTCGTTTCGTCACTAAAATCACTTTTGTTTGTCAGTGTATCTGTTCATTTGTTTTTTGGCATGCAAATGTCAATCACGCAGTAATGCTTCGCTAAACAGACGCATGCAACACATTGCCACTGATTGCTTCTAAGCAGGATGTGGTTACGCTAGCGGGCCCGTAATGCGACAAGGTTCTATGCATCGCACTGCAGATAGAACTCTCTCCAAGTTACGTTAAAGTAGATCAATCTGGATATCTAATTGGAGTTATTTGTGTGATGTAATAATGTGTATTAGAGTAATACGATGACTCATTGCAGGATACGTTAGAGGGATTTTACGAAACCAGAACAATTCATTAACAAAATGTAGCTCTATAAGGATACTGAAACATAAACAAGATGATAAGGTGCCGAAGACACTAAAATTAGGAGTAATGGAGCTGTAATAAATAATACTACTCCACTGGCGTAGAGACCCAAAGCGAGTTTTGGCCTCCGATAAAAGAGATCCCCAACATCGCCTATCCTGCGTCTCCTGCCACACACTTGAATGCAGCTCACGCAGGTCAAGTAAATAATGTTAATGACAAAAATGATCATTTCTAAACAGCGCTTTGATTCGTTAAATTATAACTAAAGTAGATTTAATACGAGAAATCTACACTAAGTAAATTCTAAAGTGACCACGAAACGACGCAGAGTACAACAGGTTTTTCCCTCTACTCTGATTAATCAGTCTTTGTATTTGTGTAGCAATGTGTGTTATACCAACTATAGACTAGCGTTTATTGTATGTGACCACGCAATCGATCTGTCTACGCTGGACGAGCGTTCCAGCGCCGGCTTGTGTTGCGTGGACAATGCGGTCTTCGATTGAATGCCTTCTTGACTCATAACCTCGATTCACCTCATAGTGAATCGGTTTATAGTACTATATCAAGAAGCGAGCGTATCTCTAATTCAATGGCTAGCAACGCATCAGCTCCTCTAGTGTTGCGGATGTCCATGGGCATCGACGATCACTTTTGTGACCCTGCCGCTCGTATCTGCAGTAGAATAGAGTATCTTAAAATACTCAATGGCGTGCGACGCCGATGACTTACTTGAAAGTATGTTTATAAGATTAATTTGTTCATGTTAGTAATTAATCTAAGTTAATGAAGATTATTTAGTAGCCCTCCCTAGACCTTTGTCCAAAATAGTTTGACAGTTTTATAGTTTTTATTGTGTTCCGTTCATCGGTTAGATTCCCGGAAGAGGGACGGAAGTGTGGGCCGTGCTGCGACTGCTCATGCTTCTTGCTTGTACAGCTGCCGCGGCGCTGCCGAGTTTACTGTGAACACAATAGGGGGAGCCACGAGACGTTTGACACAAGAACAGTTAATATAAGACCTTGGTTTAATTAGTTTTTGTTGAAAATTAACTGCGATTATGAGATGCGGTTGCTTTGCGATTTTAGGCGATACTAGGTGACAGTGTGTTCCTTTACTACCTCATACTTTAAAAAATAATTGATCAATGCAATCTACTTCATCACTACTGTTGCATTACTTACGATGACATGATTTGTAGTTATTAATATTAAACAGAAATAAATGTGTCACAAGGTTATATGATTCAAGCTGTCACAAGAAATAATAAACTGTCACCCGGATTGTTATTTATGTTGTGTGTGATAATGCTGTTCTATATACAATTTGCGTATGACTTGATATAATAAATATAGCATTTTTTAAAACAACTAATAAACAATGATTGAGTGCTTGTTTTTGTTTTTTTATAAGAGAAGGGGGCAAATAAGTTCGGGATCTAGAGGTGATCATTAGCAGTATGAAACGAATCATAGATTATAAAAAAAATATATATTATTTTATAACCACATGATGTTTACAAAATTTGAAATGCTGGGACACTCTGTTAAGTAAAGTTAACTTGTACTAGAGTGTCCCGTTCTTCCATATGTGATGTGTTGACGGCTTTTGTGAGAGTACAAATCTAATGTTTTTTTTCATACGTACTCTACGAAAGCATCAAGTTCTTCTTTTTTTAAAAAAAAAAAATAGTAGATTTTTGTTTTACTAACATTTCTTGTAACTTAAAAAAGCTTGTGTTAGGATATGGTTCACAATACTCGAATGGCGGGATTCGAAGTCATGATCGCTAGATCGATAGTCCTCATCCTTAAACATTAGGCTATTGGCAATTTAAATTATATTTTTACTTTCTTTATATGCTTTCGCTTATCACTCTGCCAGCAGTCCCACAGTGGCGCCTGGCGATGATATCTATAGGTGGTCCACTCTACACGCGCGAACACAACAGGATGTTTCCCTAAGTTCTTATCACATGTATCCAATGAACGCCACTATTAATAAACTCTCGGTGTCTGGTCTGAGTTTGTGCCACGGAGTTTTTTTTTATATTATTTTGCTAGAAACGTAAATGAGAACCTTAAAAAAATAGGCAGTGTTCAAAACATCATTACACAACTTGAAATTGAATCCATTTTATATATGGTAGTTATTGTTTAGAAAATACAGTCTATTTTTGTTCAGTTACAGCTTAGACTTGTCTATGGCCTAGATTGTCAATAACTCGGTGAAGGCACTTCAGGGAAACAAGCTTCAGTAAGGCATAGTGTGAAAAAGAGAGATAGCTTAGATTTTTCTAGAAGGGAATAACGAAAACACATCTTTCATGCGTTTGTTAAACTTAAAACTCGTATTGTAATAATTGGGTACAAATTCGTTTATTAGCATATTGTCAGCAAAGTTTTCTGCAAGTAAAGGGATTCCTAGGCGTGTTTCTTAGCATTACACTCGAGCACGCCTCCTCGCTTAGAACGGTGCTTAAACACAGCCTCCTGGACGAGATAATGTCACGCGCTGCTGACTACATCTGCTCATACTACCTTACGGAACATTGACTGTCTTGGGTCTCGAAGAAATTTATTGATTAATTGAATATTATTTGCTAAAGCTAGAAGAATAACAAATGACGACAACAAATATATTCTTTAAGATATCATGACACGATGTAACAACTATTTATCTCTATTTCTAGTTTAATTATTTTTCATGTTTCACATTATTATATTAGGCATCCTAACTTTACAATAACACTTCACTTTATCTAAAAAAAAACACGAAATAAGTGAAAATCGGCATTGCAAATGGCCGCTATGTATCGAGGTTTCGTTCCCTCGTTTCATTTTTTTATTATGGCATAATATTGATATTAGATTACAAGTTTTCTTTAATGAAATTATCAATTGAATTCTTATAAAAGAGAGTTTATTAGACGTGTAACTTGTTTGTTAACATTTCGTATTTAAAAAGTTATTTTTTTTCCGTTCACATGTAACTGAAATACCATCCTGCACATGTTGATAATGAGAAAAAAAAGTCAGTGCAGTCGTCCTTTAGAATCCCTGTTTGCACGCACTAATGACTTTCTTTTATTTAAATCCATGGACAGGGCTACAAATAAAGAAATTCCTACGTAGAACAGGACGTACTCTGTACCAATATATTACTAACATATTTTAATGAGATCGAATTACAATGATGCAGGACGAACTTACACACATGTTTTGATTATAAATTATTCCTTGCATTAATGAAATAACATGGATGGCAATAAAATGATAGGATAATGCCGATATCGTTTATGTCGTTCACATATAAATCACCTCTTTAAGTTCTTCAAAACAATTATAAGATGCATTTGCCCGCGACCCCAGCCGCGCGATAAAAAAAAGTATTTATTAGCCTATGTGATCTTCTAGACTATGTTTTACATACGTGTTCATTTTTATCGTGATGCGCCGGCTGTTCTATAGATACGTAGTATGAAACTGCTATCTAAGCTTTCGTTCTTATATTGTTATTTAGATGGGTTAGTTCATTTTATTGACGAAACAAAACACTGACTCGGAAATACGATCAAGGAAGGAAAGTGAGTGCGATTCAAATAAACTGAGTTTCATGTTAAGAATAAATTATTTTTATGACACTAAACAATATCGTTATAAACAACATTCTAGTACCAAGGTGCAGTCATTACCTTGTCTGTCTACGACCGTGAGATAATATACGAAAGATTATTTACATAGAATGGAATAACTAACCAATAACTATCATCGACGGTTTAACCGATAAATTGAATTTCGAAAACAGTACCTGTAAAAAGCTAAAATCAGGCCAAAGTATAAATAAACCTTGACACTTTGCAATTAAGTCCTTATAAGTGATGCTGTTATAGCGAGCTTATCGTTCTGGCGAGCTTTAATTGCACAAAGCTTTAATAAACCGACGTGTACGAGAGTCGGATAATTTTGGCATTTTATGTTCGCGACTGTACATCGATTTTGTTGTACAATGGTATAGAACAGTGCGATAGTCTTTGAAAGTGTAGTACTGCTACTGCTTGACTGTAAACTTATGTACTGTTAAAACTGTCAACTGTTCCGACGTGAATGTTGAAGTATGTTCTGCCCTCGTGGAAAACAGATATTGTGCGTTGTATTGGTAAGACATAGTCGAGCTTTATCGCGCTGACTGTACTTCAGGGCTCAGTGGCTTTTATTGTGTTTATGTTACAATTGTGTTCAAGTTTTATGTTTGCTATGAAATATTGCTAACTTAATTATAACGTATTTATATTCTATTATGATGCAAAAATATTCTAAATTGCATTCTCAGTCATATCAGTTTTTAAGCTTTTGATCAATAGCAACTTAATGAGCTGAGTTGAAGCGTATGTTCTCTCATTTGTACACCGTTATCACACATAAAAGATGCATTAAGTCGTATTGGATATGAAACTTAATTAAGTACAGATTAAATATATATATATCTCTAATGATGTTTGGGATCATATGGCGGCTTGAAACTGAAGACTTTGTAAGGTGGCCAGTTTATTTACGACGGAAATCGGATAGTTTTTCTGCTACTACAACTTTAAAAGATATTTAATTTAAAATTGGCTTCGTATATGAAGTATTTTCTTATATGGTTTGTATAAAACATCGTGCAGTCTTTACGTTTGGATTATGATAAAATAGTATTAGTGTTTGTAGTAAACGGCTTATTCTATGTAATTCTATGATGCAATCGTAATGCTAGCATAATCCGCGATACAATGTTCTGAATATAAATAGGCAGTGGTTTGGAAAAATTTATAACAAAACTTATATACTACAATCTTGTTAGTTCTTAGGTTGTCCTCGGTCGGTCCTAATCGATGGTGTCCGTATGTTTTGGCGACTCGATTAAAACCGCTTTGCCATTTGGGTCCGGCGGTGACCCAGTTGCTCGCAGAACGTGAATTTATTATGCCGATGGTTTTATTCCTTTGTTTGTTTAACCGTGGCGCCGCTCGCCGCCCGCCGCCGATGCACGTTTCATTTATTTATCGCTATTTCTACCTTTTATAGTTCATGTTGCGATCACGGAAACTGTTATTTTGATACATTTGTCATGAATATAAACGTCTACGATTATCGAGTTCTAAATCTGTGCGAATTATTGAACTTTATCGAAATGTCTCGTGGTCGTGACACTGTTACACTGTGTTCAGTAAAATTATCTATTCATTGTATGCAACTTTTTTAAACTCTGTCAGTCTGGTTTATGTGAAGTTAATGACAGATATTTCACTTCTTTGCAATGTCTTTCTAAACCAACAAATTCCATCTATTTTTAAATTTTATATCAGGCCTTAATAAAGCTATATTGTCCTCGAGTAAAAGCTCGGTGTATTCTCGTGTGTGAAGATGCTTTAAAAAGAAATGCTTTCCTCCGTTGTTCGCGACTCGGCTTCCTTACAGTTGGCGTTGTTTGTGTGTCAGTTTTTGTTTTCTTGAGTAGCATCCTCGTATCATGAATAGCCTTATACCATACATTTTAAGATAAAACAGAAATGGATTTAATATTTTGAAAATAAGAATGAAGAATTTTTTGTAGAATATAAATTGTTTTCGAAATTGTAAGTTGCCTACATTATGGATAATATGAGTATTCATAGAATAGCGTGCTCTAACAGTATTTCAGTTCGCTATCGGTGCCTCGGGGAGTCCCTCCCATAGCGGCGCGCCTCCGAGTTATTAATGATGCTTCAAGAGGGCCATGATGTGTGGCATCTGACTACGCTATGAGGACCCCATGTCACGCCCCATTGGCCCATAGTACGCCCTCCTTACTGCTAATTACAGTTTCACGTTGTGTTTATTATAAAATACTCGAAATGTTGGATTCGCCATACATACAGTTGGTCCTTCAAAGGAATTCGAAATAGTCTGATTATAGTCTCTATTACTAACTAGACAAGCCTAAATTATTTAGAGAACCGATTGATTTGATTACGCTACAAAATCACTGTTGTACTGTTTAATGATATGCAGATTTTTTATATTACTTAATAGCCACAATGACTGTTGATACAGGCGATTGTTCAATCTATTACATTCAGCCAGTGTTTAAAACAAACAAAAAGGCGAACGAGATGATGAGCTCGTTTTTTTAAACAGTTCCCTGGCGTCATAAAAAATAGAGAAGTGTAAAAGCGACCGGGCGGCGGCGGCGGCGCGGCGCGGTGCAGTCGCTCTGAAAGCTCGGTTTTCAGCTGCGCCCACTGCACGGGGCGATGACCTCGCCGCGACTCCACTATGTTGACGACGTTTTAAATAACAAGATATAGCGGGCAGCATTAGTACATATTTGTATGTTTAAGTTATAAGCGAGATGAACTCCCGCTCTTAACGCTTAAGTAATTATTAACTAAAGGAGACCCTTAGCATACAAAGTAAAAGAAATCAGCACTAATAAACGCCCACCAAAAACTTCTATGTCTCTGAGAGTAGAAGTAAATCATTTAAAACTAACTATTAATTCCTAATTAGTTGAAATAACGTTGATGTGTCAGTAGTAAACAAATACGTATTAATCTGATTAATGATAATAGAAATACCACATTGTAACTACTCAAAATAGATACTTTTTGTGTATCTATAGTGTAGATGCGAAATAAGTAAAGAGAGGGATAGCTTCTTGCTTGTCACTTGACACTTGGCGACTCGGACTGACTGTAGGAATCAATTGTTTTTGTGGTGCTTAAAAGTGAAAGCCATTTAGGTTTCGTGGGTGCAGATCAAACGAGAAACGTTAATTTCTTGTTGAAAACGGATTTATTGTGGTATCAATTTATGATTATCACCCTATAGCATGAAGAGTCATTGTTGATATGTAAATAGCTGACATTGGCTATTTAATAATGGTTCATATTGTACAATTTCCTTTTAATATTTCTGAGCCCAAGGTTTTTTTTAAGTTTTTTTAATAGTGTGAAGCAGCCGTCGCATCGACTCCATCAGTATGTGTTACCTGCCAGTAATCTTGTTTCCTGATAAACCTTAAAACTCAATTTTAAATCGTTCAGTACTTGTCGAATTAACATAAAAGTTACTTCGCTTTTATGCAACAAGTAGTATTTAATTATCGACCTTATTTCAAGGGGAATGTGTCCTAAAATCGTTTTTAGAAGTCGAGCAAGTCGCGTCTCTTGTAACTTTTTATCGAATGCAAGAGCATGGACAATCTACCAAGCACATTTATAAGCATGGATGTTAACTTGTCTCGTCTGTATTTAATTTAGTTGATTTTCTTTTCTGAACCCTGTCTCCGAATGACTTCAATTTATCAAGTTTTAATGCGTTGGGTGTGATATAATTAAGTTTGTATGTTCTATGTTATAATAATGAATTTTATCAAATAAAATATGGACCCTGAATAAGGTGACTATTGTTATCATACTGTTACAACAGTTAAAAGTCCACTAAAAGTTAGTTGACGTACTGTTTCTTTTCGAAATCTTTTTTGATGAAAATGTAGGTTGGAGTGTAATAAATAAAAAATTGTTATCGAAAATATCATACGAAAAATAACACAAAAAAACGAACACATGAAATGTGTGTTGTACTAAATCAATACAATAGTAAACAAATGAATAGTACAATGTTTATGTAAACACGTGTATGCCGGTCGGCGCGCGGCGGCCGAGTGGCGGCTAGTTCCGGTGCGTGTTGTCATTCCCGTACATACGTCACGTCCAGTGCGCGCGGGCGAGTGCGGGCGGTGTGCGAGCGTATTGTTTGCAACACCGTCGGATGCGGAATACGTGACTCAATATCTTCGATGCTTTCAAACCACGTTTCGATTGTTATTTGTTGTGTACTATTGATAGTAACTATTATTCTACAATACTGGAATAAACAAAATTCGATCCCCGGTAACACACAAAGAGAACGTTGTTTTCTTCTTTAGACAGAGAAATTGTTTCTTTGCAACCAATCTTAAATGTAGACTCGACTTTCCTTCCGATTTATCGTCCTAATAAATTTTGCAACTTATCTCATAAGTACACCACCAAAATAGTATGTTATAGTACATAAAATATAAATACAACATCGCCTTACCTAAAACACGTTGAACTGACTCGTCGTGAATACAATTTTCTGACATATCAAAGTTGCTGCTTAAGATTACAAAAAAGAATGAAGGATTCAAGGAATAAACAGAGTATTCAGAGTTTTAAGGCATATGCTAAAACGGAACGTTTTTAGGAGCCTCGGCAGGGCGTTATTTTTTTTCTTGTCTACCGTCATTCAGATACCCTGAGCTTTTCACTCTTAAGAGGATTTTTACTTAGTATTTTAAGAATAATGACAATAAAAGAACTCCGTTGGTTGTATTTTTTCACTAGATTACATCCTAAAGGAATATTTCTCATGATGAAGGGATGCTTAAAAATACATTAAACTCAGTTTTGAATTTCTGCAACACTACAACAACTTTAAAACAAAGTTTAAAGCAACAAAGTTGCTGGTTTCTATATATTTTGCATATCTGAATGCTTGCAAGCTTGAATACTTCGTGACGATAGTGACTTGAGCAAGTTTAATGGCTGTTACTTAACTAGCTATAATTACTTATAAATAATTCAACACAAACAACCACGTGCGTGGTAAACTGCGCGTTGCTGACACACCCAGCGCTTCGTTGACATTTTTATACTTATACGACTCTATGACCAATAATGACAATCTTGTTCGAGAGTTAGTAACAAATAACAACACAACTTCGGTTCCTCTGGTATTCAATAATCACAAAACTGTTCTTGTTTTTGATCCCTCATCTATTCTTTTTGTAGTAAGCTTTCACATTAGTAGGGAATATGGGATATTAAAAAAAAAATCGATATTGCATAATTCAAATAGGTTGTAGAGACGAATCTAATATTTAATTCACTTCCAGAGTTATATGAACACTATGGGATGCCCTTAATACACACAGTTAACACATAATTATTCTACGCTAAGGGAAATCGTTTCATAATTGAATTCAGAAACACGAGTAATAAAGTATGATTACTTATATAAGTTAAAAAATCTCGAGTCCAATACCTCCAGAATCTTTGCCAAGAATTCATTTGTTGCGTAATAAATTAAGAAAACTATTACAATAAACGAGTTAAATGGATGCGTCGCTGGCTGGCGTGTGTCGAGTCCAAAGAACGCAATTCTGGGACTCCAATACAGTTGTCATTTGGCGCGGTGGGTTTTTAGCTCAATTGTTTTATAACCTACTTCGTCCATACATACAATTGCAAACAGTCATTATACATTTCAGTTCATATGTATTGTACAATTGTTCAAAAATCCGCTATGTGGGCTGAATTTATGAGCTAATGATATTTTGGGGCCCACTTTTAACACAAATGACGTCATGCATTCAAATACATATCTAGCTGGTTAAATATTTTATGACATTCATATTGTGAACCACAAACCAATCTAAGGATCAAAATGTCCCTGGGCTGCCAGGCCGATCTATGTTTATATTTCGTCCCAAATGAAGTAATTAAAATAGTCTTTAAAATCGAATACAATGATCAATTATTTAATACGACTGTTAGAGGTACCAGCAGTACCATAGAACGCATAGTCGGTGCACAGTTGACAACACTTGAAAGATATGTCTTGCAGTCCGCAGCAATACTTATGCTGCTTAGTCCTTGATAGTTGAAGTCTTAATCGAATGGCCGTACATGTGCATTAATGCAAGCCTCAGCTTGTATCCAAGTTCTGATTTAGTCTTAATGACTGCCGTGCATGTGTGGGCGAGGTGCGCAGCGTCAATCGGCTCGTAATGTGTACCCGGGGCGGGCAGGTCGCCGTGCTGCGGACGACGAACCTCACCCACGACATTATGACACAAAGCTCATCTTTTAGGTGACAAGCACGAGCTTGATGTTTTAACAATTCTACAAGCAGACATCAGCTCTTAATGATAACAAACGATAATGTTTTCTAGCATAAAACGCGAATGAATTTGAAAAAGATAAAAATCCCTCGTAACATTACGATTTTGGCTTGATTTGCTAAAATGTGTGTAATTAAACTATTAAACTAGTACATTTTAATATAACAAAACAATTCCTCCACGTGGTAAACGGTTTAGAGTAGACAAAGCGTTTAATAAACAATCGATTGGGGCGTCGAACCCGCGACCCGCATGTCTCCAGCGCTTCCGCTGTTTGTGCCGTCTCAGCGGAGTCGCATTACTGACACTCACCAAATGGACAACTGTATATATTTGCTATTAATGTGTGGTGTTAAAATAACTGTGGGTTGCCACTGTCGACATACTTGTATGAAATAATATTGCTGTCCCTTTTATCGTCTTTACAAAAACAGGGACAACATATTTTAGCATCGGACATGACGGTGGTATTTCACGGTGATATCCATCAATCGACGAATTCGTCGTATCATCATATATTGAAAAATTAATTCACGTTAAAATGTTAGACTGAATTGTCTTCATTGTAGTGTGGTAATGATTTGTTTCCTTTTTATTATTGCTAACAAGTTTTCCAAAAGAGTGTGTTAGAACACTGAATAATGTGTCGTGAATATATAGTGATACTTCTTTGCGTACATTTGAGGCTACTTTGTACGAATCTGTCGTACTTTTACACATAAAGTGGTGATATATTGCGGTCATTTCTTATTCAACTCACAAGGCCGACAATTTGCATACACAGCGACACCCAAAAAAACCGCAGCGTGAAGTCACAACGGACGTCCTGCGCACGTATTGTTGTCTGATGGTGATTTGTGCAGGCCTTGGTGGCTTGTGCAATTGCAGTTTACCGCAAATATAAGTTATACTACTGCATTGAATAGTTAATTAGAGGTCGGAGTGGGTACTAAAGGAGAGCTGTGCGTGTGGCAGTTAAATTTACAGCAGTGTATTAACAATACGGTGTAGTTAGATAGAACAATGAATTGATAAAAGATGCGGGAATCCACTCAATGGATGTTGCTGTCTGTCTGGTTGCCGCATTGAAGTAACCAGTGAACAGACAACCTCTATGGTAGACTGACGTGACTAAATGAATTACAAACAAAATTCGCGTGCCTGCCGCGCGTTACACGATGCCAGATCTTTTTTTTTTTTAATTTGTCAGATTCAGGTTACAATGAGACGGCCATTTTATTAGTATGATATAAAGTTTATGCTTCAAACCTTTGCCATTTATGTTAAGGTGTGTCTCGAAATTATTACTACATTTACAACACGTTCATGCAATTTCGGAGTAACATGGACTATTCCACTGATACCTAATTTCACAGAAGTCACCTCTAGCTATAGCCGCTATAAAACAATCAGTTAAACATTTGCCTTGTCAATTCTGGAGAGCTCATTTGTATCATTTGCGTATTCATTGTCAATACAAAGTACATTAGTAATCATCTTCATACAATACGTCAGTATTGTATTGGTCTCAATGACCCGGTGTGCCGATGACCCGGTGTCGCCCACCGGCGTAGTCGTCCTGCTGGCTTAAGTGGTGGGTGCTTGATTCAACGAGGTTAGATAGCGGATTCACTATGCATGGCTTAAGACATTATTGTTATTAACAAACAATAGATTGATAAAAAAGAAAAATAAGGTTTTTGTACTTATCCATACCGAGTATTGTGATACTTTAAATATGGGACCTTTGTTCACCTGTACTTTGATCATCCTTCTTCATCAGAAGCATCGCATATTATTTTTGTGTAGTTCGCCAGGTGTCTACGAGGTGTAGGTGTTTGCTTGGGAACTGTATCATTAATAATACAATCGATTACCTATTAACTCACGTCTTCCAACACAACAATTAATTATCTACAAATTAGCAAATGATCAGTGACACAGACAATGGCTTGTAGTCTCGAAGCAAGCTGTATTAATATCACCAGATGAGTCAGCGTGCATGGCGCCGCTTGCCTGTCACGCTCCGCCAATAACTTGCACAATAATCTTGTCGGCTAATTGCCGCGCGGGATAATTGCTGTCTTTGCCTCTGTTGCCACTGAGAATGCAATCAACTGAAACACATTCGAGACAAGTCAAAAATAAAAATACTGCTCATTTAACGTTATTTATAATAATAGTTAAGTGCATTCTAAAGTTAACCAGGCTGATCTAAACTCTCTTGAGATCAATAACAATAAAGTGACGTTTGATTTATGGTTAGAGCGATGCATCGTTACGATCTTGCAGTGGTGTGACGTCACGTCAGTCACGCGAAGGCACAGATAAAAAAGAAGTTAAACAATTTCACCGAGTGGCCAGCACGCGATCGTTAAATGTTAATTACTGCGTGATGACATCGACCATCTTATACTGATTACATGTTTGTATTGGAACACCAAGTGGCTGTAACATTTGCATACAATAACTTTGAGGGTGCCGAACTCTGGGGTAGTGTTAGTGTGCCTTTACAATTATGGAATGGAAGGCGAAGATGACAGACTATTATGTAGAGTACAGTTATTAAAAACCATAGGACTGCGGATGACTCATTTATTCAAATTTAAAAAAAATCATTCAAGTTGTCAACAGCAAAAATTCTGTAAGCTATAATACATCCACGTTTTAACCTAAAGTGTGGTAAAGTGTAGACAACCTGAATTGTACCTGGCCAGTTGCGGTTGAACGATGATTGATGTAGGTGAAGGTCGAGGATCCAGTTGTTTTTATTATGACCAGCGGCGTGACTCAGACAGTAATTATGTAAAAAAAAATACGCTATAATCATCGCAGCGGGTTTTTATGGTTTTAATTTGTCACCGTGATGAGATTTCTTGAATTGTCCTTGGGCAGGGGGGGGGGAGGGGGGTCGTTGGGAAATAAATTTGGCAGGTAAACCGTAACAAGTTTTGCAACATTTACCATTTAGTGAGTTTCGTTTCTTGGTACAAATATTTTTTTTTGTGCTTTATTTCAACTTCTTACTTATGTTTTAAATGCGAAAATTTATTTCGAGAACAGCTAAAGAAACAGATTTCCTTCAAATTAGGGTAAAGATGTAAAACATCCACTGGAAGAAGACATAGGCTATTATTTTTTTTTTAATTCCGCGCGGACGGAGGTCATCAGTTTGATATCAGATTTATCCTGATTATAACATGGCCACCCCATCCTGTCCCTATCGTATGAGGGCCCGTTGACTCAGTCGAAGGTCGCAGTCTATTTCCGAACTCGGAGATTGTGTACATTCAACGCGCGTGACTCAGGGTTATTCTTAATGGCTTATGTTATCGAAATGTTGAGATAACTATTAAACTCAATGTAGACAAATACTATTGTAGTAATTACAATGTTGTATGTATCAATTATTCACAATATGATTTTCGAGATGTTCTCCTGTACAGTGCCATGGAAGTGTGTAACGAAGGATCGTTTAAAATATTTATAAACATTATCACACAGATTAAAACATTACGCTTTACAATTATTAGTTTTTAACAATTTAATAAAACTAATTGTACAAGCAGTTTTGATACCTTCAAGGAGGTTTTATACATAAGCACAGCAAGCCAGTTAATAAAAAAATGAAGGAAACCCATTTATAAAAAAGAACACATTTTATATGAATACTCACTTGTCTCTTTGCACGCCCCGTTTTTGTACAATGTTTTTATTTTAATATATTTTACTTTTAATCTCGCATTTCATTTTCAATAGTTTAATTCACAAGCCATACGACATACACTAATTGTTCTTGTTAAATGGACTGGGGTACTTATGTTGGCTTACTTGAAATACACCGTTCAGATATCAAAGTGTGAAAGTAAACACGATGTTAGCTTCCGCAGTGACGCAACAAACTTGATGTTAGCTTGGAAGCTAGCTGCCGGTAACCGTTAGTTCTTACGTTGCGTTAATAAATATTTAACTTGCCATCAACCGCTGTTCAAACCGCACCAAAATGATTTTTACGCTGTCGTTTGTGGAAAATAGTTTACAGCTTCTTTAGTCCTATATGCCGTTATAGTTTCAAGCCGGTTAATAATTCAATTTACGTAAAACGGAATATTTTTTACTGTAATTTTTATTTTGAGCTTTCAAGTACAATTACAGCTTGCCGTTACGATTAGCAGCGTATTTAAAAATCGTAATCTCTTGAATGGATAGCTTTTATTACAATTATAACAAACATGAAGTTGCAGTGTATGGAAAGAACCTTCAAAATACAGTTAATTAAATACAGTTAACGGGCCAAGTGGTGTTATCGGGCCGAGTTCACGGCCACCATTGATAAGCAAAATGATAGCGCAGTAAATGCGCTTTAAACGGACATATTTGTTAAAGCTTTTCGTTATAATATGAATATCGATTCACTTTAGTTTATATCAACCCTGACATCTACACTTATTTAGTTACTAGGGAGAGTGTTTCCCCACAGGTTTAAACAATTTAAGGCTATAATTTTATGAAAAACAATATTCAATACCAGTTTGGTAGTTTTTGAGTTTGTCTGGAACGTATTGTAACTTATCTTTAACAATCTCGGCTAGGTTTTTTCCACTGGTGAAAAACAACATGTCCCTTAGAAAAACAGTTACAATATATCGGTAACTGGAATCACACGGTTTTATGAAGACGTAAAACATAACAGATAAAACAGCCCGCGACAGTTTACAAAAGGTGTCATAAGTTGTGTCAACGTAGTGTTAGCAGCACGTGTCACACCGTGTCCATTGTGCGGTGTCGTGTGTCGGAGTCACCAGTACCTTGTTATCATTCCGAGCGCGTTCTCTTATGTCGTTGTTGACTTGTGATTAATTGCACTGTCGTGTACCGGCGTCGACGCAGTACTCAGTACATAAATTGTAACTCCATTTTGCAAAGTTTAGTGTTGCAGATATCTATGGGCGTCGGTAGATCCACTGCTCCTTTGACTCTATGTAAGACTTCATATAAGAATTCAACTGTTGTATCCTGCATGCGAACAATATTATATCAATTCTTGTTAAGAGAAGAAGAGATGGTACTGTTAATATATGTGTTACAACATGGTATATAAACAAGTGAAAAATGAAAATATATATGGTCTATGAAGCGAATTTAGGAATGACTGATAGAGATGTATCAATTAGTGTCTACCTTACAAGTATATTGGGGCGTGATGCGATGATTTTGTTTATAGTTATCCTTTTGACTTATATGAACGAATATTTGCTTTAATTTATTGGACTGATGTTACGTTATTAAATTGTCATTCGAGATGACATCCAAGTCGGTGTCGGATCGGAAGTGCGTCTGTTTTTGATACCCAAAATAGATATTGGAAGTTGTGTAACGAAAATAAATTCTGTTGACCAATGTTAAGGTCGATTTTCTAATACACATAATAACGATATACATAGTAAAGAGCCAAGGTAGTTAATTTTATGAAGCAAACTAAAATTTAACGATTTAATTAATGATACATAGACCTTATGTAATCATTACTTTAGTAGTAAAACTTCCCCTGAGACGGAATAATTTCAACAAACCCGTAACGTGGGGACTAGTTCGTCACCTATATTCATATGCGTATGAATATTCAATTTGGGTATCTATTACTGAAACATTTCAGAAAAATATTGTTTTCTCTGAATTTTGAATTGATTTGTAAATCATCCATTCTTACAATTAAATTTTGAGTACCTTACTGTATTTTTTTTCCCGTAAAGGCCGGCAATGTATCTGCTATTCCTCTGGTGTTGCCAATGTCCATGGACGTCCTCACTCGGGCTTCTTTTGCCCCCTTCTCTAATAAAAAAAGAAGTATCCCGATAACGTTAAGGTGTCGACATATTCAAATTTCACAAAACAAATCGGTTGTAATAAAATAACATGTAAATTGCACGCACAAATTGTAGTATCAATTCTTTTAACAAGCTGTATGGAATTCAAATCGGCCACCGTTAGCGCTGCAGTCGCTGTCACACAAGATATACTATCTGTATTCCTACCGAGCTCTGTATAAATCAACGTTAACATATAGAATGGAAGGGTACTGGACAGTCAGTCACTTTGATTGATGTCCGCGCCTCTAATACTAAACGTACCATGTTTGTGACTGTACCTTATGTGAAGATGTATAATTTCTTGTTAGTATATTATGGTGTGTATCTGCGTTGTGGTGCTGCATTTCCTGTTGTAAGATAGAATTTATGTCTAGTCTTGAAGTATAGTTAAGGATGGCTTTTATTGCGGTTTAAGCGCAAGTTTACATCTGATATTTGTTCCTTTTCGTATTTAAAGCAAGTTCACGGTTGGACCAAACTATTAATGGAGTCCATACGGGCTCCATTCACTCGATACTAAAAATAAAACAGCCTCGAGTCAATGGGCACGGATGGCCGCGGCCGTTAGCTTGTATAACTTTTACGGCGCTTCTAATGCTGTATTTTATAGCATAACTCTTGTTTATACGAGTTTAGTAAACATTAACCAATTATGTCTGCGCAAATGAAAAATATTTACATCTTTATTTATAATGTTTATATAACAAATATTACGTTTATTGGCAATGTTACGATCGTAGTAATGCGCCGTACAACGCGCACTGGCCTCACGTAGTGCGATGCTAAATGGACTTATTCGTCATTGAATAACATTTTAAATAGTGTAACAAGAAAATTAGTAAACACGGTACAATGTGTTTTTAACAAATTAAGTTAACATTGTTGATGATGTAAAAATGGTATTACGTAAAAATCAAAATTACTATTCGAGAGCAACTCTGAGATGCTGATTACTTGAATCTCTGTCATTAACTCTTGTTACTAAAATCACATCAATAAGTGCGCTGTGTGAGGTCGCTGCACCGTGTCATCCAGCGATCTCAGCCGTTCGATCTCCGGCGACGCGGTGCGCACGTCGTAAAGTCTTCAGCGACGTCGTAAACCAGCGTATTAGGAAGTGAAGACCGTGGACCTCACTCGCAGACCGCACGCATAGGGTTGACAACATTGACGGTGAGGAAAACGACAGTTTCTTGTCAATCCTTGACATCTTCGGACTATAAAGTACAGGGTCTTTCCTCGTTTGTGACCTGTTTAAGACCAACAGTCTTCGGGTCAAAGTCGATCCGAATGATTTCATTTTCTTCCGGTTAGAGTAATCCGAGGCAACGATTTCCAACCCCGATTACGTGACAGCCCTACGTTCATTGCAATTCGTTTACGATCTTGCTGCGAAGCTATTAAATAAAGTCGAAAACGAATTACTCTTTTCATGGAGATAACATCGATATATCGCATTGCAAAAACAGCATTATGGGTTGACACGTAAATTGAGTGTATCTGTATACATTACACTCAGAGTCGGTTAATTGTTGACTAAGGCAGAACTTTAATGTGGATATTTAAATAGTTCTAACGATTGTATCTGCGGAATTTGAAGCCGTATTATACAAAAATGTTAGCATCAACAATTACTTATGCAGTATTCATGAGGCAAATGGGCCGCATCCATCTAAAACGTTCCCCGAGTAACTCGATAGCGGTTGGAATAATTATACGTTTTCATCCAAACATTGCTACATGCCTTCATATATATTGCTTTAAAATGTTATATTTCATAATCATCAACATCATTATCATCATCAGCCCTTGTCTGCCCTATGTTGTTGTTTTATATTTAAAGGATCGAAATTATATCCATCAGTCAGGCTAAACAAGACGAGAATTGATTGCAATAGTTATAAAGATCCATTGTACACACAGAACGAACTCTATTTAATGCTATAAATAGAAAAACTAATTCTTAGAACATCGCTTCCTCTCAGTCTATAAATAGTTGACGGTAATTTTTACTAGAAGGCGGGCTCTACTTAGACTATACTTTGTCTAGAGCGGTAAGAGTAAGAAGGAACCTATTCTACATTGGGTGACTAGCCTATAGAAAGACACGATGCACACACATTTTTTAATTACTACGTGCAGTGCAGGCAGCATTATGTTTTCCTTCAGTGTAACCCCGTCGTATAAATATACATATGAAATTTTGGAAATCGAATACAAACTTGGTACATGGCGGGAATCGAATACAGGAACTGTAGATTACCATTTCTAATATACTTGTATCAGCTGTAATGGGCTTCACTATCAACCAAAACTACTGATATCTCTATTTCTTCATAGAGAGTGAGAGGGATGACAATATGTTTTGTTACTTGTTGCGTAAAAGGAAAAATAAAGTTCTTTTCTCAGAATCTATCGTTTCTCCTTATCGATATTTTGAATCTACCTGCGTATTACGAAATATATCTTAGTATTTTTAATTTGAATGTCTCAATATAAATAAAATTAAATTGTTGAAACTTTCGTGAGATATTACACTATACTACTTAAAAATGTCTTAACACGCGTGTAGATGGCGTGGATCCCCGGCGGGTCCCACCCGGGGTACCTACACTGATCTACTAGTTGAGCCGTTATTATAAGTTTTATAAATAGAATTGACCGAATTTAATAAAAATAATTAAAATAAATAAGCACTACAATAAATGTTGTATGGACGTCGGCCGCGGGCACCGCTGTGGGTGAAACGATTATAATAGATTTATTGATACAAGTTTAGCTTGTTTCTATAATAGACACGGTCATTTGCATGTCCAGTTACACTGATGTATGGCGGAGGAAGATTTTGTTTACCTGTAAGAATTGCATGTTAACAGTATTAGCCATATATTTATACGATTGTCGCCATACTGAGAATAAAACATACGTATGTTTATAACTCGAAAATAGTGAAAATTAAACTATGAATAATTTACGTCACAATATAACGACAAAAGGTTTAAAAATATGTTGTTATAATCATGAGATCATCATCATCGCATCACCCAAAGATCACCAAGGTGATCGGTTCGTTTATAGTAACTCAACAAAATTTAATAGGCATATTTTTTTTATTCAACGGCCATCGGACGTAAAGAGCAGTCGTAGTTTTAAACCCACTCAACATCTGACAGCAAAGTGCTTCAAAATAGATTCCTCGCTTTGAAAGTTTCATCCAATTATATTGTAGCTAAAAGCGGTGGGTCGCCTCGCCGTTGTTACGTTTTTTTTTTATTATTTTTCCTCTTAAACGTGATGAAAAGTGTTTTTATACAAAGTATTATTGGTCTATTGTTGCTATTTCCATCTTTTTTATTATTTTATTGCCCGATATTGCTATTGTCATTGCCATTTTTAGAAACAAATACAATATCTTATTATATTCGATAAATATAACTTCGTAAATCTTGTATAATTATATACTTTAATATAATATGTGGGTTCATAAACGGTGACCCCTGCGGTGTCACGACGCGGCTGGCGGC
>JAODUI010000005.1:896525-908393 GCA_027563995.1 Papilio gigon | reverse complement strand
AAAGGTAATAAAACATTTTAGGAAAGCCATAAAATGTGATCACTTTTCAAAAAATTTAAATGGCCGCACCCCCCGCGCCGCCGGCGCCCGGCCTCATGCCCGCGCCTCACCACACCGATGCCATGACTATTAAAAGAAAAGTTGAGACCAAATATAAACTGCCTACGCTCAATTGGATCGCGCTGAAGCCCAATCAGGTGAATTTTAAATTTTATTGTTTACCATAATATAGTCCAAACTTCGTATATTGATATATTTTAATAATACTATGTATTTAGGTCCGCGGCACGATATTCAATGAGCTGGACGAGGAGCGTCCGCGGCGGCGTATCAACTTCACAGAGTTTGAGCAGCGCTTCCGTCTGGGCGGGGGCGGAGCGCAGGGGGGCGGGGCCGCCCACGCGCTCGCCGACAATGACGCGCTCGCCTCCTTCCCCAGCAAGCGCTTCCGCAAGCCCGACACCGTGTCACTGCTCGAACACACACGACTCAGAAACATCGGTCAGTGTAAACAACGAACTACATACACATACGCCGACCCTCATACACACACGTAGTTACTAATACATACGTTGATGATAATTAAAAACAACTTTTTAACTTTTACAGCGATATCGAGAAGAAAACTTGATACTCCAGTAGAAAAAGTAATGGCAGCTATCAATAACCTAGATCTCAAACAGCTACCGCTAGAGAGCGTCGAGATCCTCCAGAGGATGGTGCCCACCGAAGCAGAACAGAAAGCGTACAAAGAGTACGTGTCAGAGAAGAAGAACATCAACCTGCTGACAGAAGAAGACAAATTCCTAATGCAACTGACAAAAGTCGAAAGAATATCAGCAAAACTCTCGATCATGAACTACATGGGGAACTTCTTCGACAATATACATCTCATCACTCCACAGATCCACGCGATCATATCCGGCTCATCGTCAGTTAAGTCTTCGCAGAAGTTGAGGAATGTTCTGGAAATCATTCTAGCGTTCGGTAACTACTTGAACAGCAGCAAGCGCGGGCCGGCGTACGGCTTCAAGCTGCAGTCGCTGGACACGCTGATGGACACCAAGTCGACGGACAAGCGCGTCTCGCTGCTACACTACATCGTGGCCACCGTACGACAGAACTTCCCCGAGCTGCTCAACTTTGATACCGAGCTCTTGTACATTGATAAAGCGGCGCAGGGTAAGTCGATTTCTATCATAAATATGTTTGTTAATGTAATTTTACATGGATGGATCCTTAGCAGTTAACTTCAAAACAGCTTAAACGAATCCGGATCAAATTTGGCTTAGTGTCTGGAATAGTACATAGACTAGCTAGCTTACTATGTTTAGTTTAATCAGCGCAGCAGAAGCGGTTTTTTATTAAAATGTGTATTGTGCAATGTCCACAGTGTCCCTGGAGAATGTAAGCGCAGACGTGTGCGAGCTGGAGCGCGGCATGGAGGCGGCGCGGCGCGAGGCGGAGGCGCGGGCGCACTCGCACGCCCACGCGCACGTGCTGCGCGACTTCATCGCCAACGCCAGCGACAAGCTACGCCGCCTGCGCGCAGAGACCAAGCACGCGCAGGTCGCTTACACTATATGTATTTACATGTGTAATTCTGTTAAAATCACAAAGTCGCAATGGCTGTCCAAATGGTATTCTATTATCAACATTTGGTATTCTAGTATTTTTTGTCGTACCGATTGCTATTTTTCAATAAGCGAAAACCTAGTACTATCATTGACTGAGGTGCATGGTGCGCATGCGCAGGACTCGTTCGCGATGTGTGTGGAGTACTTCGGCGAGGCGCCGCGCAGCTGCGACGCCAACGCCTTCTTCTCGCTGCTCGTCCGCTTCACCAGGGCGTTTAAGGTAACACCAATTAGTGTCCACCGGAATATCTAGCCAGGCCCCAAGTTTAACTCTTGTTTATGAGTAAAAGGAAACGATCATCTATCTCTTTCCCTCTCACTGTAGTCTTATAAGCTGTCTCACGTGTTGCAGCAAGCGGACGCCGAAAACGAGCAACGACGCAGGCTGGAGCTGGCGGCGCAGCAGGCGGACAACGTCGACCCCAACAAGGCCAAGGTCGTGCAGAAGAAGCAGCAGGTGCGTTGCGAATACATCTTTATTGCCTTACTATTAGGACACATAATCATGTGACAAGATTACAACAAACTTATGACGTCATCATTCTAATATCTAATTAAAGTAAAGTAAATAATGTCAGGTTGTAAATAATTAGCAGATATCATGGTGTATGTATCATAAATCATGTATTTTTTTGCCTGTAAAGCCTCTTAGTATAGCTTCATTGGTGAATGGAGTCTGCGTTGTTTAGCCGTGAGGTTCCACTGGCGAACACGTGTACAAAACATACCGCGGAACTCCGATGCTTGAAATTTATCGACTATGTTTTCTGAGCCGGTGGGCACAAGTCAAACCTATCGCTTACTAGCGCCCTCTGTCAATTTCAAGGTGTCAATCATGTTTTTCTATGTCATGTCCTATCCCTATGGGGGTTTTATAAATATTCTAACAGAACTCCAGACGGCAGATCTTCTCTTAGCGGGCTAGACGAAGCTGTCGCGTTATAACAGGCGTTTTGTACTCGTGTGACGTCACTGAAAACTCGCCTTTACGATATAAGTCTAATTTTTAATTGTAGTTTGTTTTAAATGGCAATATATCTTTGTAAATTGCTATTAATAATAATTCGTGTTAATTACGAAGCAAATTAATTATACAGACATATTGTCATTTGAAGTAGTAATTATTATGTTAAATATTTTTTTCTATATAATTAAAAATATTACGTTCCTTGAAGTAAAATTTAATATAAAGTTTTTTCTACGCCTTTTGAAATATGGCGGCTCAAGTCGTCTGCGTACTGAGCATTAGCCCCACCGCTCGCAAACCTTTACCCCCACCTAACAGTACTCTGCAGGCACATACGATGTTCTGTGTCGTGAGTATACTCGACAAGCCAGTACATAACATACTTCAAGGTAAACGTATGTATTTGTATATAACTGTATGGAGGCTAGACTTACATTAATCCTACGCTTAACTCAATTAATTCATAATGTACATTATTTAAATTATTTTTTTTCTGTTGGATATCAATTTCAAATAATTTCATTACACTTTTAAAATGTATTTTTTTTATATCACGTCATAATAACTAATCTTGCCCACACCACATAGTATTAAGTGAAATTTGATCTATGGCCTATGCCCAGCAGTGAGCAGACAAAGGCTGATGATGATGAACTTAATTGGCAATTAAATTGTGTATACATAGACCGAAATGCATTTAATTGTTGTCTATTAATAATGCCCATTAACTTGTCTCACCTTCGAACCTGGCAATGTGTTACACTATCGTATTTTGAAGGCCTAATAACCTAATAGTTAAGAGTAGGATTATCGATCTAGTGGTCGTATGTTCGAATACCACCATTCGACTATTGTGACTGTCCTAACACAAACTTTTTATAGCGTACTTGGAATGGTTACAAGAAATATTATTAACATTATAAAAATCTACTAGTACTAAAAAAAAACATGTTTTTTCATATCATCTGACGTAGTTTGCGCTTTGCTAACTTTTTTATGTAAATTAGATTGGTTTCATACTGCTTTAGATAACTTATTTATTTGTAACTGCTACTACGCTTGGCCCCGTAAAGGTGTGAGAATGTAGCCTTCGTCATTCACAATCTCATGTGTCATTTCAACACATGTATAAAGCCTTCAGCATGCTCTTTGAGAAAACTAAACATTTTGTAAACCATACTTAATGCCTCTATGTCGTTTTAATGCAATCGAATATTGTACAATTTCTATTCATATAAGTATCCTACATTATTTTCAAATCATATTTAAATGCTTATTCATAATCATCTTTCATATTAATTTTAAATAATTTCGATGAAATTCAACAGAAATAATAAATTTCAATCTATTGTAAGAAGTTGAAGGAGCCGCCGTGATGGGGCGGACGTCCTCCGCCTGGCGCCGATGTAAGCCTAGCCCGACATTACGTAGACAGAGTGCCCGTGTTGTATTAAACGTTACATTGTAATTTAGTCGTATCATAATTTTAATTTTTAACTTGGTGTTGGCCACTAAAGGTTCCCAGTGGTCCACATGGCAACATCGTTAAATATTTAGTTTATGGTTTAAACTTTTTTTTAATAGAAAGACACGTCAAATATGCTACAATCTATTTTTTTTTTACTTTTCGTTACAATTTAGAACAGAATACTGTACTAATTATGATTAAAAAGTTGATGTGAATAAAAACAATGTTGCCATGGCGACCATTACGTACAGGGTGACGGTAACACCAGATAATTTAATGTCACAGAGGTTTAACTACGCGGCGGTCAGCGCTGGCCTATTGCAGCAACACTTGTCTCAGTTGAGGCACAGTCTAGACCCAGTCTAGACCGAATACTAGGACTAACGCGACTAGGAGTAAGTCGTCGTTCGATAGCACCGGGGCCTAAGCGTTGCGTGTGTTTGTCTCACTACTAACACGATTGTATGTGCGTCTGTGTGCGTGATTGATGTAACTTCGTATTTAATCGATGTATGTACAAAACCCTCTATAACATATCAGAAATATTTCAATTTCTCAGTAATTTTTTTGCAAATTTTTAGGCTTTAATCCAACAAAAAAAACCTTAGATCTATATACAGGTTCATATCCAACAATGTGTATTTAAATTTACACTAACTAAAATCATTTTAATAAATCCTTTGAAGGTAAAAAAGAACTAAATCTGGTTTCCCTAATATTGGGTTTACTTTCCTTAATATTAGGTGTACGTGTAAATCTCACATGGGGCATGTTTTGTTGTTCTATGCGGGAAGTGATGACTGAACGAATACTGCTTTGAAAATGTCACACGCATTTATGAGCATGGTCACACGTGGATCTGTCGTCGACCCTCACCACCGGGCACTGTCGTACCAACCTATAAGAGCGTCGCCAGACCATAAACAAGAGACTATTGTGCCAAATTAGTTAATTATTCTTGCCAAAGCTTATCTTATAAACATTGCTGCTAGTTGCTAATGCAGTCAGTAGTGTTTGAGTTATTTATGTCGATAGAGATTGTAGGCGTCTAAGTATTTCGAGGTAGTTCAGTAAGGAACTCCCCCTGGCGACGCCCTTGCAAACTAACTAATGTTATTAATACCTATGTGTTCTTGTACTAGCCACCTAGCTTGTAAGACGCAACGCAATTTGAGCTTAGATCTTAAGCAGAAACAACTGTGAAGATACATTGTCCTTCTCGCTTTGCTTCTCTGAAAAAAGGAGAGATAACAATACGTCTTTTGAATAGAAACCCACAGTAACACACACTCTAATCTATGATGGGAAATTATTACGATTCTATGATTTGTAATTAGTTTATAAATTAAGGTATTTGTTAAATGCATTGCTGTTATGTGATATCCGGCTCGAAGGACCTTTTTATAATGATCTATTATTTACTATATCTATACAATGGCCGCTAGAATATATGTAACTGGCTTGCATGTTACGCATGGCATGTATGTTGACGGCGCCACGCATGCTGCACGTGTTTATATCGATGTTCTACTAGTTTAATAGCGTTATAGCTTTAGCCTGCTTTATAAAAATTTCAGCTAAATTTTGTTAGACGCGTTTTATCTATTATTTCTATTTAATAATATCTATATTTAATTCGCGTGTGACTTATTATCTTTAAAATATATAAATGTAATTCAATTATAAAAATATAACGTAATCTGTATTTCAAATCTTAGGAATTTTTATTCTTAAAGTAAAGTATGATGTAGAAAAAAATCTAATATTTATTTCGGTACAGGAGGCTGTTATCAACGAACTAAAAACGAAATCTCAGAGCGTCGGCGAAAAGAAACTCTTGCATCAAGACGAGGTGTACAACGGTGCGCTGGAGGACATCCTGCACGGGCTGCGCAGCGAGCCGTACCGGCGGGCGGACGCGCTGCGCCGCTCGCACCGGCGCCGCATCAACTCGCACCGGCTGTCCAAGGGCCTGGAGGAGCTGGACGTATGATACGAGCCCCCGCCTGCGCCCGATCACAACCCGGTGCGCAGGGCAGTGCTGGCTATCAACGCGGGCGGCGGCTTCCCCACGGACAAGAAGAAACGTCGCAAGGACTTAGAGATGGTGCACAAGAAACACGCGATATCCATTTATAATATCGAAGATGACGTCACTGACCTGCCCAAGGTGAAGCCCTCCACGTACAAGGTCGCGCCGGTCGACCGCGAGGTGGAGGAGAGGTGCGAGCTGCTGAAGTCGACGTATGACGTCATCTCAAAGTACACCAGGGCCATGTTCGACAAACAGAATGAGACCGTCGTGTGAGACGATGCCGTGTCTACGGGTACTACACCGCACTTGTATTGACATATATTGTCGACTCTGTTTATCCAAAGGGAGTGAAAGAGATGACAATATGTATAGACAAGAGTTAGAACAGTAGAATTCTAGGGTAAGCAAGTCACTGAATGATTTAATATGCGAAATCTACGCTGAGTTTTAATACTACTAACTTTTAGAATGTTTGTTTGACCTTTTATCTTTTGTACAAAAGTTTTAGTTTAACGCCCTGGGCCTTTTTTACCATTCCTTTGGAGAGAATGTGAGACTAATGAAGAGACCTGTAACGCCCCGGGCGATCGTCCGATTACGCCCTACCCTATCGCCGGCCATGTTTGTATGTTTCATGTCATATACACAAAGTATGTTTTATAATTTTCTGTATATATTATTGATTTGTAGTCGATGTAATTTTAGTAGTTATATATTAGTTTTGGTATATATTCTAATTTATATAGCGACATGAGGTTTGTAATATTTTGTAAAGTTTTTATATACAAGGAGTTGAAGCGTGTGTAGTACCCCTAGAATAAATTAATACGCCTCTACAATGTTCCACAACAACGAGACACGATATTTTTCTATTGAAAATATACATTTTGTTACTACTATACAAGGTTTTGTAGCTTTTAGCACTTTTATGAATAGCCGCAGTAACCGTTTTTGATACGCTCGCTTTAGCACGAGGATTTTTTTACTGGCAACAAAGTCTGATAGTCCCCGCTAGATGGCCTTGGTAACGCACATTTGTGTACACAGTTTCTCTAATAGTTATTGGAAGTATATTTAAATTGTGTCCGTAATAAACGTATTCAATAAATTTGTACCGAAAATTTAGTATAATTGCCCACTCTTACACAACGCTGTATGGAGGTTGTATGACGTTGTGTGGCAGCGGCGCGCATTTAAGTGTAGCATTTGTACCTACCGATATTGTGATAGTATAAATATACCAATTTGTAATTTTTTTTACGCATGGCAACATCGCCCTGTCACCTGAATTATTCTAAGTTCGTTTATTAATCTTAAAACATTAACTGTCTCACTCAGAGACTGACAGCGATGAAAGGCGGACTTTAGTGTCATTTTAGTATACACTAAGCACAGGTTAAGTAGTTATTTAAAGACTTTGAGTGCGGCAGTTGGTATCGAACATGACATTTGACGTTTAATTATAGTTTTTGGAATTCCATAGACTAAGTTTTAAAGGAGAGAAATCTTTTTATGTAATTATTTAAAAGTTGTTTTAAAGTTCGTAATCTCAATATTTTATTTGTAAATATTTTTTTTTATTATTTACTATAGTAATGTCGACGCATAATGTAAATATAGTATTTTTATATATGTATTGAGCTAGCAGCCCGCAGCAGCGGCGCGCCGCGTCGGTTTGCTCGGCGTTTCTTTTAAAAAGATTATTAATTTAACTTAGTAACAAAAGTAATATATTATTTCTCAACGTATCATTTGGAATGAAGTTGGACACACACTAACGAGGCACGGACAGCGGTTGTCTTTGTAAGGAAAATGTTAACATACAAACGTATTCGCCTTGTTATTTCATATATACTTATGTATTTGTTACCATGATTTATTAAAAAAACTAAATTGTATTTTTTCTGTCTTGTTTTTATTTTTTTCCACAACCGGCTTAGTGTGTGATCACCTTTATGTTTGTTTAGGGGTGCTCATTCGCACATATATCGATAAAAATAAAAATTTAGTTTGGTAATTGTTGGGTTATGTATGAATGTTGTTTGTATGAAGTAGTGCCACAGGGTTTGAAAATATGCACAAAATAATAATTTGATTTATTTAGCAACTCCTGCCACGACATTGTTTTGTTTTGTAAAGTTATACTTTAAAAAGGTAAATTATCTCGCGGCTGTCGGTTTCGATATATAAAACAAAATCACATCGCGCCGTTATGTCTAACGACATTTTTTTCCGACTACCCTCACTTTTCCGTGGAGATTTATTTAATATCTTCACACATAATATAAACAGTAGACTATATCATAATATTTGAAGAAGTGATGTGACATAGGAAAAAACCTTTATTTCTATAAGAACTAAATTAACGCTTGACAACGAACTCGCTGATGCAGAGTGATATGGTCGACATATGGCACGCACTAGTTCTAAGTGTCTATTTTAGTAGACGTTTACAAAATTCTAGTTGAACTCTGAAAATTCTCTGCATATGTGAAGCGATACTTTTGATCAGTTTGACAGTTTAATTGTTTTAATTTATACACTATATTGACATTGACAACTGCGGGAGTGCGTTTAAATTTTCTTAGGAGTGTAATAGACTGTTTGTATCTGACGGTGCGTTCGTACGGCGGGTGTACTTCGGTTCGTTGTATGAACGCTCGAGTGAGGACGGTAATCGGTGACGCAATAAATGACGTATGTAATTCAATTGAATTTTGTTTTATTGATGAATCTTACCAGTTTCAATTCTGTTAAAATTTAGATGGACAATTAACGAGGATGCACAAGAAAAACATTACACTCTCAAATTTTTCACATTTCCGTTATTTGATTTTTTAAAGAAATATATTGAAAAACCTCATAAAGTCAACTGAGCGTTTACTAATCTATAACGCCCTCTATGAACAACTTTTTAAAATAAATTATGCAAACAAATGAAGGTGAAATTTTGTTAAACGCTAACTTAAAAAAAAACAGAGTAAGGTAAAGCTTTTTTAAATACTAATATAGTAAAAAAATGCTAACTATTTATGGTCGAATTAATCCATTAGGCGACCACTAGTAAGTTGTATATTGAAAGCACGTTAAAGTCACGTGTGTTTAACACTGCGACGCTGCTAAACTTTCCCGTGATCGGACAACGCCATCTGACGTCGCCACGGCGGACTGAGTTTGTAGAAAGCTTTTCTATGTACACAAGTTCGGTTGATTTATAGACTTTGTGGACAAACAACTCTACCGTTTGCCCAATTTGAGGAGTAAACACCATTCCACTTTCGCTGACGCACCTCTTGTTTGCTGAAATATATCCAATGTTTACTATATTCAATATGCTTAACGTGTTCTGTCTACACATCGCACTTTACAATGTTTGGGATATTATGTATTATATCGAAATGTAATTAAGTTATTGGATGTTATTTAATCGTTGGATGCGGAAAGCGGAGGACCGCATACAGTGGAAGGCATTCGGAAAGGCCTATGTCCAACAGTGGGCAGACAAGGGCTGTTGATGATGATGATAATTAAGTTATTGTCAAAGACATCTTACTAAATACTGCAGTTTGTGGTAACATATACGTGCAAAGTGCAGGTAAAACTAATTTGTTTAGAAACACCTTCAGTTTTAACTGAACACTTGAACTGTACATTTAATACTTACGTGCCGGCGACATCTTCAGTCAATAACATTGCATATCTTTGTTATATCTACATACACAATTTTTTTCTATGCTAATTTAAAGTTAAATAGTTAAAACATGTTTAGCGATTTCAATGTACACCACATTATATATATTTCAAATATCATGTTTATACTTTCGAGTAATATGATTAAAATGGGTGCAAAGGTTTGACTTATTAATAGATGCAGTCGACAGACGCGACTTGTGATAACATTATCGCAGTAAAGGAAAGTTCGCCACCGACGGACACGTCGCGGAGATCACGTCAAAGCACAATGAAAATTAATAAATGTATATTGAATTCTTTAGTAATATTTATTCATAATTAATTTCCTAATAATATTAACAAGCGACAATCAAACTTGCTCCTTGTCACGGTCTCTGTTGGTTGTTCAATTCAAATATTCTATGCATTTATATTATCAACTTTATTTCGAGCAGAGCTAGTAGCTTACAACTCGTTCTCAATCTTGCTACCAATAATTACTAGAAATATTTTATCATTTATGAATTATATATATTAAAATAACAAATAAATACACAACACGGTAGCTCCGACGGCCTCGGCCTCGGGAACCGTTTCTAATTATTGAATCCGATCACGATGTTGCCGCACGTCGCGGAACAAATGTATTACACGGATTATATCAAAATATATGAAAAAGTACCTTAATTTAAACAACAATCTCGACCTATGCAATTTTCATACGCATTATTTTAAATCATATTAAAATTTTAACACTCTCCGGTAGTCGAATTAAATTTTTCACTCACTTATCAAAACAGATTCTTGACTCATTTATTTACAAAAAATGATTTGGTCAGTTAATTGCCACGTGACCTATATAGATGTAATGCCGTCGGCCGCTTCCTGCTGTCGTTGATTTAAATAGATGCGTGTTGCAACACTTTACGACTCGAGCAGGGACGATTGATACCTTGCCGTTTGCTGAACGACGACTAAACCTCGTCCAGTAAACTACGAGATTACAACTAACTGAGGGTTCCAGTTAATGACGAAGATATTTAGAAAGACACATACGTATTCGCAGAGCAGAAAATTGTTTATAATGTTTGAATGTTGTTATAACTCTTGTACATGAACCATGGAAAGTCCATAACGATCCCGCATTTAAACAACAACAATGTGAGAGGATTCAAAAATGGGTTCTACTATACTAAATCATTATATACTTATAATACATAAGTTACCTAAAAGCGTGACGACAGTGGAATTTTAACGTAACATATGATGAAACAAATATGTATTTTGATGATAAATATTCAAATTAATATCACGAGAAAATGTACAAAAAAATAAACTGATAAATATACTCATATACAAAAATAGTAAAAGATAAATGGATAAGAAACAGTCGAATATAATTTACGTCTGTGAATAACATTATTTTCTATTTTCAAATCACAATAATACATTTAATTTGTATGACACTAACAGAACACAAGAACACTATGTAAAACAAATAATTAAATAAAGGTATAATAAATAAAAATAAGATTAAAGTATTGCAATGTTGGACAGATACGGCCTGTACTCATTTGTATATTTGTAGCCCAAGTGGTAAAAAAAACTCTAGTTTTCAGAAAAAAAACAGGTTTATAAAGGTATCTACAGATGTTAAAAAAACAAGTTAACAAAGGTATTTGTGTGCTTATTTACAAAATTAATACAAAACTATGAACTGAAATAAATCGTATAATTTGTTACAACGGACTTATAAATTTTCCAATTAGTTTCGGCTGCCTCCGCTGCACGGAGTACCAATAGATAACGGTAGGCCCTGGGCGCGATAAAAAAACGAATGCAATGTACTTCGCCGACCTTATTTCATGGTAGCAACTCGCTTCGTGATTTAAGAGGCCCTTTACAGAGTGACCTTATAACGCAGTCCGGTACTGACGAACATTGTTACTTACCCTTGAGGTCTTTAGAACTATTGAAGGTGGACAATGTTCTCGTGTGTGTTGTCAGTGAAACCCACCGCTACGATATGTACGTGCTTCAGTGTTTATCGATTGTCAATTTTTTTCGTATAATTTTGTACTATGGAATT